>CM024757.1:175307393-175351756 GCA_014218235.1 Colocasia esculenta
GTCTAGCTCTTCTCAAATTCCTTGGACAACACTCATTAATTTGATTTTGGTTGACTTCCATCGGAGTTTCAAGTAGCAGTGGTAACTCCCTTGGAATACAGTCGAGGAAATAGTAGGGATTTCCATTGGTAGTGTTGGAAGCAACAATGAAGGGACCGTAATTAACCAAAGGATGTATGATGTTAGATAAGGAAAGGAGCATGTGCCCTTGGTAATTAAGTGTGCCAAGGATTTGTCTTTGGAGTGTGTAAGCACAATTCTATTGGTTGACCCCTTCACTAGAGTGGGAAGTTCACAACAAGGGTGTGAAGGGTCATGAGAGCGTGGAGGGAGAATTTCCCTATTGAGTATTTTACATTGAATATGATTGGAAACTGGGATGATTGGCATAGTATTAGAGGGCCTCTTGACGGCCAAGAATGCAGGGGAGGACTTCTGCTCAGTAAATACACTCGGTATATTGACAATGAGCGGCATGCATGGAATATAATCATGAATTTTGAAAAGCATGCCCAGTCTCGGAGCTTCCTTCTTTATCTGACCTTGCTTATCGCTCATTGGTCGTTTGCACCCACTCTGTTGGATGGGGGTTGATGTGGTGGGTGTAGTGGAGGGTCGTATGGCTGGTGGAGGTGTAATAGGTAATGGAGGGAGCACTTGCTCAGGTTGTGTTGTCAATATAGGTGGAGGTGTAATGGGAGGTGTAATGGTTGATGGAGGCTTAAAAATGGAGGGTTTGGTGATAATGGGTGGTAGTGTAGGAGGGGTAGGTAAATGGCATACGAACATGACCTCGGAAGGTTCATCATCGTAACACCAATTGGTTTCGTGAGGGATTCTATATTGACAACAATGGCCTGAGAAATAGGTTGTGGTGGTAATGGTTGTGGTGGAGGTATGGCAGCAGATGTTGGAGCAGGTGCAACATTGGGCACATGAGCTTCTTTATTCATTGGGGCATTGTATGGTCCGGTTGGAGGTTGTTGAGTCCGAGGAGGACAAATCAATGGACGCCTGGGTGAAGGCATGTTGATGTAGGGAGGTGTATACGGAGTGGATGTTTGGTGAGGAGGTGGATGGTGAATAGCATCCAGTGATCCGTTGTACCTCGGACCTTGTTGGAATAAATCGATGATCGGGAGTTCATTAGATGTGTTTGAATGTAACGTCCCCATTCAATCTTGGAGTAGAGTTTGAAATCATGATC
Organism: Colocasia esculenta; assembly: GCA_014218235.1. Classification (NCBI taxonomy): domain Eukaryota; kingdom Viridiplantae; phylum Streptophyta; class Magnoliopsida; order Alismatales; family Araceae; genus Colocasia; species Colocasia esculenta. The sequence goes on from CM024757.1 coordinate 175,308,601, forward strand.
TTAATTTGATCTAACTCTGAGAGTACATATTGCAATCTTGAAGCCATGGACCTCCAACGGTCCGCAAAGTGTACAAAGTCCTCGTCAGGCCTCATCTTCTTAGATCCGTGATAGAGAGAGATGGACTGATGTGGTCTTTGTACTTTTGAAGGAACTTTTTGTGTAGGATACGAAAGTCCTCTGCCTCTCTTGTCTCTAAAGAGTAGAACCATTCAGTGCAGGGTTGTCAAGAGACTTTCTGAATAGATATGCCAAGGTGAGGGGATCATGTTTCCAACGAGAAGACTCTTAGAGAAATTCTTTAACATGAAAAAAGGGATTACCCTGTAGGATCGAGAAAAGATGTTGACAAGATCTAGAAGGGGGGGTTGAATAGATCTAGGCCAATTATTGCGGAAGCTTAGTCAATTTAGAAAAACTCTTTGAATCAGAGACAATTTGTAAACGAAATTCACAGATCTGAATAGTAATTGAGTGAGTTGTGTAAAGGAGTGTGTGAACAAGTTAATTAGATGTGAATTTGAAAGATCCTATGCATGCATCTAACGCAAAGTAAATTCAAACCACAATCAAACCACTGCACATAGATTTTTTAGGTGGTTCGGAAATCACACCATGTGATTCCTACATCCACCGCTCACACAGTGAGGATCCACTATCAACTTGGATACACAAAGACTGGAGCCTGACAACTCCACAACAATGAGTTCTACAACTCACACAACACCTAGAGCAAGACTACTCTAGACACTTGAGCACATTGCTCAACCACAATTGAGTGCGACGACTCAACACAGAGCACACATGCTCACAAACCACTGAGTACAACGACTCACAAACACTTTGCTAGACAACAACACAAGATCCAGATCCTCTAGCTAAGATCTGATCTCAAAAAGATCATTCAAGAGAATTGATGCAATGGACACTGCACAATCTCTAGAACAACCAAGAAGACACAAGGGGAAATGAGAAATGGATCGAAAAGTCCTTGTTCTTCAGAAGACTCCCTTGTAGATGTCGAATTGTGAAGAGGCTTGATCTCAGGAAATCCTGGACGATGCTCTGTAATTTGATCTTTGGGATCTTCCTCGAATTCATCATAAAAGACTGCTTCTACTTGATCTGCACCGTGGAAGTTGATCCTATTGCTCATCTTGGATCAGATCTTCCTTCTTGTGCTTGGAGATGTGGGAATTGGAAGAAGGAGCACAAGAGGATGCACGAACAGGGAGGAGAACAGCTTTGCCGCCAAAAATGCTTCTGGAAGAATCTTGGAGGATCTCTTCTGCTCTCTGTTGGTTGGATGGCCAATTACGGACTATTTATAGTCCAAGATACCCAAAAGTACCCTTGGGGGTCGTTGGCACATGATCCAAGGCCGATCCATCAAATCCCTAAGGTGCCACGGTCCAGGAGATGATTTAAGTCACAAACTTTCCGGAGTGTGTCGACCTGACTTGATCCAGTGTCGACACACTGTCCCAGACTGGTAGAAAAACTTCCCTGGGAGAGGTCTCTAGTGTCGACCTGAGATGATCTAGTGTCGACCTGCTGTAGCCAATTGACAAATAGGCCTTCTGGGAAGGCTCTCTAGTGTCGACCTGACTGCATCTGGTGTCGACCTGCTGTAGAGGCCTGTTGACATGGTTTTATGGGAGCTACCTCTAGTGTCGACTGACTTGGTCTAGTGTCGACAGTACTTGCCATTTATTCACATTTTTGCTTGGCTTTGAAGTATTGTGTCGACACCAGGAGAGGTGTGTCGACACTACCTATGCAAGAAATGCCCTGAGAATTAAAACATATAAATCATTAGTCTATTGATTTATCATGAAATAAATGATAAATATGTTTGGAAACATGCTTTTGAAATGTGGTCATAACATGGTGGTGCATCTAACATGTTCCAATTATTTTGCATTAAAATCACACCTGTCATCATCAAAATATGAGGGGAAATGAATTGTATTCACACTCAACCCAACAATCTCTCCTTTTTTGATGATGGCAACATTAAGTTCATATGAAAATTCGATGTTTCAGTGAAATGTGATTTTAAACTTTTTATTTACTCAGTCACTTAATTTGAAAAGCATTTATTGACACTGAGCTGTGTTTCATTTCGTTTTTATTCACACTTGTCAAAGACCTTTGAACATATTTTAGTAACATTTGAAATTTGTACATATAAGAAACACAATGTTACTAGTGATGAGCCATTTTCACATATGGCCAAGCAGCATGACAAGCATCCATCCATTCACATTCACATTCTTGACATTCATTCACAATTCAATCACATTCAAGAAAAAAGATGTTTCTTTTCATTTCAATCAACAAGTGTCATTTCATTCACAAGGATATGTTCATTACAATCTTTCAAAAGGAAACATTTCAGAAAATCTTTACAATCATCCAAAGAGAAAAACATCATTCCAAAAGAAGAATTTCTTGTTTTCTATCTTTCTCCCCTTTGACATCATCAAAATAAAACACATTAAGCAGAAGGAGGAACTGGAAGGAGAATGGCTTCGATGGCCTTAAGTCTGGATTCCATAGCATGAAGATTTGAATGAAGTTGCTTCTGCATGGTTGAGAGTCTAGTGTGAACAATCTCTTCCAGCCGTTGACTATTATCAGACAAGGTATATTGAAGTGTGGACAAGTCAACTGAAGAGGGTTGTGCACTAGAAGAAGAACTGCCATGTCAGACTGGTTGATGTTCTTCAGCTCCTTCTTGAGATCAGTCATTTCACTGTCAATATGAGCTGACAGATTTTTCATGCTTTCTAGGTCATCAACAAGATGAGCAAAAGATCTTGTCTTGGTGATTTGAGTGAGTGTTTCCTTGGTGTTGAACACATCAGCCTGAGAATTTGCCAAAATTCCCTGAAGAACTTTTCCAACTTATCTTGATGCTCTCTCAGCTCAACAGAAGCATCTGCCAAGGTTCCAATCAACCTATTAAACCTTTGTGCTGCATGGTCTGAAGCTGCTTTTGCTCAATGAATTTTGAAGACATTGTATTCTCCAACCTCTGTACCTTCAATTCAAAACTCTCTGTCATTTGCTGAATGGAAGTGTTAATCTCATGCAGAAAGGAATATAATTCTGGTGGCACAGAAGGTCCACCAAAAGCATAGGAGGTTGGGGAGTGAAGGTAGGAGTATCCATGGCAGGATGAGTGGGTGAAGAGGTATGAAAAAGAGGAGTGAGAGGTGCATCCTGGGGTAGTTGAACTTCAGTTGCAATTTGAGGCTGATCCTCAGGAGCAAGAGGCTGTTTTTCTGGAATGTGAGGCTGGTCCTCATTAGCTTGAGGCTGGTCTCATGAGCTGGAGGCTGGTCCTCAGGAGGTGGTATCACTGTCTGGAGCCACTGGGGCCTCAACAACTACTGGCCCTCTCCTTACTTGGTCACCCTCAAGCCGGAATCCCATAAACTTTTGGACATGCTTGAAGCAATAAATGTGGATTTGGGAATTGACTGAGATTTCTCATTTCTAGAGACACACCGAAATGCTTAAAGACTGGAGTCAAGTGTGCAGCATAAGGAAGAGATCTATGGAGATCTTTCCTAGTTATCTCAGAAATGATGGAAACATGATCACATGGATGTTGATTTTGAGGTTCTTCTCATGCAGTAAATGATACATCTAGATATCAGTGAGTCTGTCCTGCCACCACCTTGGGGAGTGATAATAGTGGTGAGGATGTGGTGAGTGAGTCTCAACACTGGAGGAAAGGTGTTAGTGTTAATTTTGCAACATGAGTTTGTTTAGGGTCAAACTCATCAGAAGGAAGATCAGTCAGAATGGAATAAGCTTCATGAAGATTAAACTCAAAATTGTGATAATCTGTACCCTCATCAGAAACTTTGAACAAAGTAGCAGCCAAAGCAATAGGCATGTCTATCTGAACACCTTTAACTTCTGACTTATACCCCTCATCATTGCATTCCAAATTAGAGTAAAATTCTTGGACAAGTCTGGGGTATGGTTCGAAATTCAGATATGAATGACATCCAAGACTGAAACTTGAAGAAATCGATGACATCAGGAAATGCAGCAATCAGTTCACCGTCAGTTAAATCCACTACCTAGGTTTCAGAATTGTCTTCCGTCATTACTGATTTGGAAGGAGTTGCGTCAGATGGATGGGAAGACCAGATGATGAAGAGGATGACGCCTCAGATGCTTCAGAAGAAGAAACCAGAATTCGTCTCCTAGGGTTTGTAGACCCCCTACCAATAACAGAGGGTGTCCTACCTCTCTTGGCAGAAGAAGGAGATGCAGAGGAAGGCCCTGGCTGCTCCATAGGGTCATGGCATCTCTTGCTTCTCCTCTCAGTAGGTGGTGCTTCTTCCGCCGGAATAGGCCTACCAGTTGCCCTGGACCTTGCTCCACGGCGAGGGAGTTGTTTGGGGGCCATGGAAGCAAGTGAGAGGGGAAGAGCAGAGGATGGAGAAGTAGGAATGAAGGGAAGAAGGACAAGGAGGGTTGGAGGAGAGAAGAAGGTGGAATGGTTGCCATTTTCAAAGGTGGAAGGCGGCCATGGGGTCGACCTTGCATATAAAAAGGGTTTTCGGAGGTACAATGCCCCGTAGGAACAAGAAGACCCTAACCGGCGCCTAAGACCTGAAATGCCCAGACTGAGGTATGTGTCGACACTAGAAGAGGGTAGTGTCGACCTGGGCTGGACTGTGTCGACACTAGATGGAGGTAGTGTCGACCTGGCCTGATGAAAAAATGAGATTTTGAGTATGGGAAAATTTGGTGAGCTTTGGGACATCTTTAAAAAGATAAATAATGGGTGAAATTAACATTCCAGGATTTTTAAGAGGCTAAAAAATTATTTGTCATATTTTGCAGAAATTCAACACAATTCAATTTTACACAATCCAACATGATATGAGCATTCAGATACTTGAGCCATTAAAAATGATGATTGAGGGATATAATACATCCAGCAATCAACTACAAAGAACTAGATTCTTCAAATCCAAAGAAATAAAAATGACTTTTAGATTGAAATCAAGTGTGTTGAAAGTAAACAACTTTTTTTTTTAAAACAGCTTGATGATGGATAGAGATGATTCTTTTAAACAATTCTCCATTGATACCACACAGTTTTTTTTTTTAAAAAAAAACAAATATCAAATGTGATGAATCTTGTTCACTCAAGGACTAATACTTTTTACACATCATAGTCCCTGGATACTAAAGATTTACCCATTATCAAGTCTCAAGGGGTAAATGATGACTTTTTGACATGAAAATATACGTTTATCAGACGCCAATATTTCTAGTTACTCAGTCATCATCAAAAAGTATAGAGCATATTGTTTTTGTTTTGCAATTATTTTTGATTTTGAACCCCTTTGAACAGAGATAGCAATAATGCCTCATGACATACATGGCACTCATTCATTGTGAAGGTTTGTAGTTTCTCAGCATATGTGCCATTGCTCTGTTGAATTACAGTTTTTGGAGAGTGTTGTAAAATTGAAATCATTTATATCCAACATCAGTTGCAAACAAAAAAATGTTTAAATTCAAGGCCACATATCCTTCAGTCTTTGAAAGAGATTTGAATTTATGTAGTTTTGAATAATATAGTTGAGAGTTGACTAAAAAAAATAGTAGATCACTCAAAGAATCATTTCGAGGCTCTAGACACCTAAATGAGGACATCATGCAAGGAATTTGTTGTAACTCAAGAAGAATTTTGAATTCTGTAAAATGAATGATGTGGGAATTCTCTAGCTCCCCCTGAGATGATGATTCCAACAATTTTTCATCAAAATAAAGATATGCAAGTTTTTGAAAAACTGAGATGATTCTCTTTGAACAACACAAGCTCCCTCTTAACAATTGCATAGTCATTTCTTGGTACTTGGCGGAGACATATACTCTCGCATAGTAAAAGTGTCCAGACAAGCATAACTTGTCCTTCTCCAAGTCACCATTTGATATACCAAGAAATTCAACACAATGTAGGTTGAAGAATTCATTGTAAAAAAGAAATGGAAGTGAAATTGAGAGAGATATGAACAATATGAATCAAGGAAGCAAAGGATAATGATGATGCAGAGAACTCCCCCTCAGAAAATACCTAAACACTAAACCCAATTCCAATGAGAGAGATCAAGAAAATGGACATTTACAAAGGCCAAGGTCTCTCCTCAAAGATGAGAACCTACTGTCAGGAAGAGGTTTGGTAAAGATGTCAGCAATTTGTTTTTCATTTTCTATGAAGTGGAGTTCAAAGGATTTTTTGCTACCTCATCTCTCAATAAGTGATGCCTAATTTCAATATGTTTTGTTCTGGAATGCTAAATGAGGTTTTTAGACAGGTTTATGGCACTTGTGTTGTCACATAGAATGGGAACACAACCTAACTCTTGGTTATAATCAAGAAGTTGATGTTTCACCCAAAGAATTTGAGTTCCACATCTACCTGCTGCAACATACTCAGCCTCTGCAGTTGATAGAGCAACTGAGTGTTGCTTCTTAGAAGCCCAAGAAATTAGGCACCCACCTAAGTATAAACACAAGCCACTTGTGCTTTTTCTATCTAATTTACATCCAGCATAATCACATCACAATAGGCAATCAAATCTAACTTGCAACCAGCAGGATACCAAATTCCAATATCACATGTTCCAACAAGATACTTGAAAATTCTTTTAACAGCTAACATGTGACTTTCCTTAGGATTTGATTGAAATCTAGCACACAAGCACACACTAAACTGAATATCAGGTCTAGAAGTTGTAAGATAGAGTAGAGAACCAATCATACTCGTATGTCTTTGGGTCTACTGACTTACCATGTGAGTCTTCTTCTAGCTTAGCATTAATTGCAATGGGTGTGCTTGAATGCTTGAGGTTCTGAAAGTCAAACCTTTTCAGAAGTTCCTTGACATATTTGGTTTGGCTTATGAAGATCCCCTCATTTGTTGGTTAACCTGCAATCCCAAGAAAAACTGTAAGTCTCCCATTAAACTCATTTCAAATTCAGTTTTCATTTGATTTGCAAATTCAGTACACATGCTCTTATGGTTGATCCAAATATTATGTCATCAACATAAATTTGGACTGCAATTATTTGTTTGTTAATAGTTTTAGTGAACAATGTTTGATCAATTTTCCTCTAGAATATCTTTTTTCAAGTAAAAAGGAACTCAAACGGTCATACCAAGCTCTTGGAGCTTGTTTAAGACCATAGAGAGCCTTATGAAGCTTGAAAACATGATTAGGATGTTTTTCATTTTCAAATCCTGGAGGTTGTTCAACAAAAACTTTTTCCTTTATGTATCCATTTAGAAATGCACTTTTGACATCCATTTGATAAACTTTAAATTTCATGGAGGATGCAAAAGCAAGGAGATTTTAACAGCTTCTAGTCTAGCTACAGGGGCATATGATTCTTCAAAGTCAATTCCAAATTCTTGATTATACCCCTTTGCAACTAGCCTAGCTTTATTTCTAATGACTTGACCATTTTCATTCAATTTATTTCTGAAAACCCATCTAGTGCCAATAACAGTTTGGTCACTAGGTCTAGGTACTAATTCCCATACTTGATTTCTGTCAAATTGATGAAGTTCATCATGCATTGCATTGATCCAATCAGAACTCAACAGAGCTTCATCAATTGACTTTGGTTCAATTGGGAAATTAGAGCTAGTGGGTCTTCTTCAATAACATGCAGTAAAGATGATCTAGTCCTAACTCTATCATGCAAGTTGCCAATAACATTTTCCAATGGGTGATCTCTCAAAAATCTATGCTCAGAAATTACCTGTTGAGATGAACTTAAATCTGGACAACATTACCTAATCCACTTGGAGTAGGTGAATGCTTGTTCAAGTTCTCACCAATGTCTTCAAGTTCCTCAACAGTTGGTGAAGAGTCCACAATGAAATCATCCTCTTCATTGTCTTGACTTTCCCTGCAAGATTTAGAACTATTAGTTGAAAAGGAATTTTCATCAAAGATAATATGTGGAGATTCTTCAACAGTTTTGTTTTTTAGAATGTACACTCTGAAAGCTCTTGACACTTCAGAATAGCCAAGAAAGATGGCTTTTGACTTTTAGCATCAAACTTGTCAAGATTTTCTTTATTATTGTTGTGTACAAAAAATTTACACCAAAGATTTGAAGTAAGACACAATTGGCCTTTTATTTTTCAACAATTCATAAGGGGTTTTTTTTATTTTTGGTCTGACCAATGCTCTATTGAGAATGTAGTTTGCTGTATTTACAGCTTCAGCCCAGAAGGATTTGGGCAAATTGCTTTCTAGGAGCATGGATCTAGCCATTTCCACAAGAGTTCTATTTTTTCTTTCCACGACTCCTTTTGTTCTGGAGTTCTTGTGAAGAAAACTTGTGAAATATGTGAAATTCAGCACATAAATCAGAAAATGATTTATTTTCAAACTCACCCCCATGATCAGTCAAGATATTTTTGATTTTATATGGAAAATTTGTTAAGGCAGTGGTACAAAAATTCCTGAACTCAGGCAAGCATCACTTTTGTGGGACAAGAAGATACCCATGTAAATTGGTAAAATCATCAATGATCGCAAACCCATATCTCTTGCCACTTAGACTTAGAATTCTTGTTGGGCCAAAGAGGTCCATGTGAAGTAATTCTAGTGGCCTAGATGTGAGTACCTCATTGAAGGTTTTAAAAGATTTCCTGGTTTGTTTTCCTTGGGCACATATCCCACAAACTTGATTTTCAATGTTAGAAAAGATTCAGGAAGACCCTTAACCAAATTCAGCCTTAACAATTTATTCATTGTTCTGAAACTTACATGGCCAAGTCTTTTGTGCCAAGTCCATGCAACTTCATCTTTATTTGTAACAAAGCAAAGATTTTCAGAAAAGTTTTTATTGAGGTTGATCATATAAACATTGTTTTCCCTTTTTCCAAGAATTTTATTTTATCAGTTGATGAATCAATTATCTTACAGAAATGGATTCAAACACAACTTGTGACCTTTGTCACATAGTTGGCTAATACTCAGCAATTGTAATTTAACCCATCAACTAACAAAACATTATCAACAGGTTGAGGAAGATTGACCAACCTTTCCAGATCCAATGATCTTTCGTTTATTTTTACCTCCAAAAGTTACAGAACCTCCCTCCTTTTCAATCAGGAATGAAAATTTGGCTTTGTCTCCAGTCATGTGTCGTGAACACCCACTGTCAAGGAACCACACATTTGAATTGGGTGCACGACCTTCCTGCAAAATCAATCAGTGGAGAGAAGATTTTGGTACCCAAACAGTGTTGGGACCATCAGAATGTTTGAACATAGTCATCAAATCTTTTCTCACCCAAATCTGATTTGTTTTGATTTTGTTTTGTTACAGTGGTGTTCTTTGTCTTTTTCAATTATTCTTTCCCTTAGGAATGAAAACACTGGTGTTCTTGTTTTCAGTAGGAGGGGAGTTTTCATTTGAACATGAGAGTTTAGTTGAGGAGGTGGTATCCAAGGGTTTTGTTGGCGCATCAAAAAATTTGGATAGAAGAATTGGGGATGATACCAAAATGGGTTGTGATACCATTAGTTCCAAGAATGGTCCAATCAGCTTGATATGCTGTCTTGGAGGTCCAATGTTTTTCATGAATGACTTTCTTTGAATTTTTATTATTTTTCAGATTTTTATTTGAATTTTTGGTTTTGTGGTTTGTATTTGTTGAGGTTGAGCAGGTCGGCCTTTCCTTAACTGGTGTCGACACAGCAGTCACAGAATCCTTCTTCTTGTGGATTGGTGTTGACCTGTCAGGTGACTGTGTCGACCTGGTTGACTTCTTTTTTTTATGAGTTTTAAAAATTTTTGTTGTTTTGCTTGATGTTTGCTTGATTTCATTGTTTTCAAGACTAGGACCTTTGACAATTTAATCAGTGGTTCTTTATCCCTTTTCTCACCAGATTTGTCTTTCTTAGATTCTTGTTTATTGAATCCTAGTCCATGAGAAACTGATTTCATTTTAGCCCCCAGTAAAGCCTCTAAATTGTCTTTCCCTTCAATGAAAGTTTCAATGACTTCATCTTTTTCTTTTAGCTGGTTTTCTAGTTTTTTTACTCATCAATCTTTTGTTGTTTTTCCTTTTGTTCTATTTCCAGCCTTTCAGACAATTCTTTGTATTCATGAGAAGCTTTTTGGGATGCAAGTTTGAGTTCATCAATTATGTTTAGAAGGTTTTTTTTTTCTTCATTGATTTCAGCTATTTCATTTTCCAGTTCACAAGTTCTTTTATTGAAGGATTGGTTATGCAAGAAGTTTTCAATTTTCTTTTTGAGATGTTTGTTTTCTTTCCTTAATTCACAGTATTTTTCAACAATCTCAGCATATGCATCTTGCCAATCCTCAATTGAATAGTCTTCGAAGGATGTACTTATCTTTCCATCTGAACTATTCGCCATGAAGCAGACTTCCTCACTTTCAGAACTTGAGGGTTTTTCTTCTTCTTCCTTTTCACTTGAGTCTTCATCAGACTAAGTGGCTACCATGGCCTTGGGCTTTTTGAACTTATGAATCTTTGTGTTTTTCCTTCTTGTTTCAGGACATTCTCCCTTCATATGTCCTGTCTTGTTGCACCTATAACAAATGACAATTTCGTCAAATTTCTTTTTTATTCTTATGGAATTAACATTAGAACAGGAAGTATTTCTTTTACCTGATGAAAATTTCTTTTCCCAGAAAATTTTTATTTATATTTTAAGAATTTTCTGAATTGCCTGGTCATGAGGCAAGCTCTGTTAGGATCGGATATTCAGTATGGCAAAGCTAGAAGGGGGGGTTGAATAGATTTGCAGCGGAAACTTAAGCAATTTGAAAATTACTTCGGATTAAAAGATCTACTCAATTAAAACCCCTTTGATCTGATGTAATGTGTGTGAACAAATTAACATTAGTGTGTAGACGAAATCCCTATGCATGCATCTAGCGCAATACAATGCAAACCACAAGTCAAACCACAGTGCACACGGGATTTTTTAGGTGGTTCGGAGATCACACCACGTGACTCCTACGTCCACCCCCACACAGTGAGGACACACTACTCAAGAACTGAGTACAACACACACACGAGCACACCGGCTCAACCACACACACACACGCTAGATCAAGTCCACAAAGATCAGATCCTCTAGCCTTGATCTGACCAACACACCACACACACGTTGTCTGATGCAAACACGCAATCAGAACAACAATCCACACGTGGACAAGCACAAGGAACGCTTGAACACTACCACACACAAAGATATGAAAGGTAGTGAAAAGAGAAGAGTTTTGAGATGAAGAATCAAATCCCGATGTAGATCTCTTCTCGTTGGTCGTCCAGAAGACTCCAAGCTTCGTCTTGACAAGTATCAGTTGATGGAGAAGCTTGAACCACGGACGAACCGGCTTCAACTCCGCTTGGAAGGTTGTTCTTCTTTGTTCTGGGCAGAGAGATGAAGCAGGGCAGCAGGAAGAAAGCCTTCTTCTTGACCTTTGCTTAGGGTTTGGTATGGTGGCTCCTTGCTGCGAAAATAGCCTCATATGATCCATATATAGTGGTGTCCAAGCATAGAGAGTCGTGCTAAAAGGAAACACCAAAATATAGATCATATCCGGCCATATAGATCTTCCCAAAACTCCGTCTGTCGACAGCCGACTTGCTGCTGTCGACAGATGCTGACAGGTTTGCAAAATCCAGAAGACTGGGCTTTCTGGAAATAGATTTCTGAGTAGATCTGTCGACAGGCGAAAATCATCTGTCGACAGAGCACTATTCATCTGTTGACAGATGCACTCATCTGTTGACAGGTGCACTATTTCAGCAACTTGTCTTGTTCTTTTGCACTTGGATTTTGGGTGTCTTCTGTACATTCACACCTACATTAAAAGACATAATTAGTGAGATATAATGAACATATAAAACATGTGTTCATTTGCATCCAATTGTCATTCTCATCATGTTTCACACATTCATAACACATCAATTTTGTCTTGTTCATGAAATGTTCATCATCAAAAGCAAACATAACATCAATTAGTATTGCTCACATCAAAAACAGTGAAGCACTTGTTGTAACCTAACATTCTCCAATATGAGAACCCAACATTCTCCCCCTTTTTGATGATGACAAAATTTTCAATTTATGCACAATGATTTTTCTCCCCCTTTTGATGATGACAAAATTTTCAATTTATGCACAATTGATGTTTCTCCCCCTTTTGACAACATTCAAAAAGATAATGAGTGCACACAAGTAAAAGAATGAAGCAAAGAATGTGTGACCACATAACTGAATTGTGAAAGATATGAGTGGGGAATGAGTGTCCAAATGAGATTGCAAGGTTGAGAATAGGTTGATACCCACTACAAAATGTCTTAAACACTAGTAGTAAGACACATAAAAATTCTACAATGTTAAGAGATAATACTCGGGAATCTCAAGTTATAGCATTTAGAATACATCGTTCAAAAACATATGAAAATTAGATACCCTTTTGAATAAAACCATTGAAGAAAATCATATACCTTAGTGGGTGATGTTCAGTTGGTAAATGAAGGCAATGTCTACATGAACAATTGACAATAGACAACCCATTGCCCTTGATTTAAAACATGGAGGCTACACTCTATTTCTTTCATTGAATTATTTCTTTGTCAAGTTAACGTGGGAAAAGTAGTAATTATGATCACTTTCACCTTTTGACGTGAAGGTAGACATTTGGGATGCCCGTACCCCCAGTTACTCAGTGTGAGTGACCATCATACCATTATGCAGAGATAATGAAAGGACTTTTTGACGCGAAGATAGACATTTGTGATGCCCGTGTCCCCGGTTACTCAGTGATACTCATCATTGCTCTGCCTTTATCCCAATCACATATTTGTTTTTTTAATTTTTGACTTTAGAAATAGGTAGTTTTTTTTTTTTTTTAATTGGAAAATCAAGTTCAAAAGGTTATTAAGGTCAAATGCCAATGTATAGACATTAAGTTCAAAAACTTCTTATTTGTCAATCCATGTAGGAACATGATCATCCACAAGGGAGTTATTCAAGTGAGTTAGGTTAAAATCATTAGATTTGTTCAATGTTTTGATAGATGATACAACCTAGACTCAATCACAAAACATTATTTCAAAATCATTGTGATTAACCATATGTCTTGATACTATGTGAGGATGAAAGGTTATAATGAATATTTATACCCAATTCTCCCCTTGCATCAATAATGGAAACATACTCATGAAGAAAGGATGAGAAAAGATGAAGATTATGATTGAAAGTGTGATCTGTCGACAGCAAGGGAGTGCCTGTCGACAGATGCACACGACCTGAAAGACTTGGTTCTGGGAGGTCAAGAACTGTGCTTGGCTGTCGACAGATGAAGAATTGGTTGTCGACAGATGCACACAGGGTGCAATTTCTGGTTCTGTGAAGGCTTTTCTGTCGACAGGCTGTTGGGGGCTGTCGACAGGGGCTTTGAAACTTCAGCTTTAAGGCTTTGAATGAGAGTGATTTGAACCATAAGATTGGGATAAATACACATTAAAAATGAAGGGTATCCCTTATGAATTTCACTCACCTAGCCTTAACTTACTCCCCCATAATGTGTGCATGTGATGAGATAACATTCAAGAAATTCAATCATGATTTACACATTCATCAAAAGCAGTTGCACACAAATTTCATGAGCATTCATGAGCATTTTCAAACTTACTCCCCCATAACACATGCATAGAAAATGTATCAAGCAATTCACACGTTATTAAGCACACAACTAGCCTTATGCATTACATGACTTTTGGTACTTGGCGGAGTATTTTACTCACGCATAATGATAGTTTTCAAACAAGCATAACTTGTTTTCCACATGTCATCATTGATATACCAAGAGGTCATGTGCACAATTATGCAAGCAAGATGACCTGATTCAACTGCTAAGAGGCATTGTTATGTAGGGGTAGCATTAAGACACATTTTCATTGCTCAGATAAGGTAAAGATCTATTTCAATCTTGCAGTTCAAAACTGAAGTGATAAAGAGATTTTACCTGAACAGTCTTCAATCACAATCTCAATAAAAATTTACCTTTGTTCTCCATCATTTCTTGCCTTGCACAGCCAATGGCATGAATTCATTTTAATTTTTGCTGCAAGACATCTCAGCTTGTTAATCAAGCTTGTTTTGGGACCCACACTTGCTTGGGTCCTGCAATGACATTAATGTTAGGATCTAACAAGAAGATTCAGAATCCAAAGTGATTTGGTTTTTGGATTTCTATTGTTTTGTGCAGTTTTCCTGTTCATAGATACATGAAATTTTTATCTTTATGAACATGATGTTCATCCTTGTGTGTATGAACACATGGATTATTATGGAGCTTTGAAGCATGCACAGAATCATGGTTTATGCCAACAGTCTTAGAAATATGACCAATTTTATGACATGTGAAGCATTGGACTGGTTTGGCATGATTATGACAGTGTTGACCTTTATTCCAGCATAATTTAGCAAGATGACCAGGCCTATTGCATTTAAACAAATGGGTTGAGCATTTACCTTAGCTTACCATAGTATGAATGCATTTGCTGGAATCTCTGAGATCCTTTAGTACCTTGATCACCCTTGGGTTGAGAAGAAGGAGGTGGTACCCTTTGGTATCTCTTGGCATGATGTGGAGTTGGAGATGTCTTGAAGCTTTTGAGCTGTTGGAGGAGTGAAACCTTGTACAATCCTGCTTTTTTTTTCACTTCCTTTTTCAGATTTTCAGTTGTAACAACATTCTTTCTAATTGCTGCATTTTTGTTCAAATTTTTATTGTTTTTGAACATTTTTATTATTTTTACAGAAGCAAGACTTGTGTTTTTCAATTCATTGAATCTTCTTTTTTCAGCTTTTAATGCAACAACTTCTTTTTCTGAAGTCTGAAGCTTGTTTAGCATGACATCCAAACCATTTTTCATTTTGTTCTTTTCATTTTCAAATTGAGCAATTTGTTGTTCCAGATCAACAATTTTATTCTTAGAATTGTTCCATTCGTCATTTAATGGTCTGTCATGATACATGCATTCAATCTTCTTTTTCAGATGATTATTTTCCTCAATCAATTGGTTGCATTCTCTTTTATTTGATGATCATGAGCCATGTTGGAGATTTGTTTGATCAATTGATCATTATCAAATTTGAGATTTTCATTATGATCAATCAATTTTTCATTTTGATTTTTCAAATCAGAATTTTCAGATTCCACATGATCATGATCTTCTTTCAACATAGAAAACTTGATTTCATAGTTTTGACTTCCTTTTCCAATTTTTCATTCTCCATTTTCAATGTTTCATTTTCTTCATAGAATGCTTGAGCATTATCAATTATCATTTCATTCTTTCCAGATTTTCTTTTAGCTTCTTGTTTTGATGTTTAACAGTTTTAAATTGTTTGCACATGTGCTCATAGTATTCTATCAATTCATCATAAGATATATCATTATCTGAATCAGAATTGGATATTGATGCATCAAATGGATTTGAATTGGATTTACCTAATTTGAGAATTTTTGACACCTTTGACATATGTGATCCTCTAGAGTCGTCTGAACGAGAAGAGCCTCTTGAGCTTCCATAAGCCATGAAGCATTTGTCTTTGGCTTTATTTGCAATCTTTTTGTCTTCTTAAAGGAGTCCTGCATTTTATCAACATGGTTATCAAACTCAATACACATTGGTCTATTTATGATACTCGAGAACTCAGACATATTTCTGAGTGTTTAGATGAATAAACCAAACAACCAAAGTAATCAGATCAGTTCAGAATCAATTATAAACCTGATCAGAGCAATTAATCACACTAAACAGATATGACAAATCACAATCGTTGAACAGAAACCTTCTCTGATACCAATTGTTAGGATCGGATATTCAGTATTGGCAAAGCTAGAAGGGGGGGTTGAATAGATTTGCAGCGAAAACTTAAGCAATTTGAAAATTACTTCGGATTAAAAGATCTACTCAATTAAAACCCCTTTGATCTGATGTAATGTGTGTGAACAAATAACAGTAGTGTGTAGACGAAATCCCTATGCATGCATCTAGCGCAATACAATGCAAACCACAAGTCAAACCACAGTGCACACGGGATTTTTTAGGTGGTTCGGAGATCACACCACGGACTCCTACGTCCACCCCCACACAGTGAGGACACACTACTCAAGAACTGAGTACAACACACACACGAGCACACCGGCTCAACCACACACACACACGCTAGATCAAGTCCACAAAAAGATCAGATCCTCTAGCCTTGATCTGACCAACACACCACACACACATTGTCTGATGCAAACACGCAATCAGAACAACAATCCACACGTGGATCAAGCACAAGGAACCTTGAACCCACTACCACACACACAGATATGAAAGGTAGTGAAAAGAGAAGAGTTTGAGATGAAGAATCAAATCCCGATGTAGATCTCTTCTCGTTGTCGTCCAGAAGACTCCAAGCTCGTCTTGACAAGTTCAGTTGATGGAGAAGCTTGAACCACGGACGACCGGCTTCAACTCCGCTTGGAAGGTGTTCTTCTTTGTTCTGGGCAGAGAGGATGAAGCAGGGCAGCAGGAAGAAAGCATTCTTCTTGACCTTTGCTTAGGGTTTGGTATGGTGGCTCCTTGCTGCGAAATAGCATAATGATCCATATATAGTGGTGTCCAAGCATAGAGAGTCGTGTGCTAAAAGGAAACACCAAAATATAGATCATATCCCGGCCATTAGATCTTCCCAAAACTCCGTCTGCGACAGCCGACTGCTGTTGTCGACAGATGCTGACAGGTTTGCAAAATCCAGAAGACTGGGCTTTCTGGAAAATAGATTTCTGAGTAGATCTGTCGACAGGCGAAAATCATCTGTCGGACAGATGCACTATTCATCTGTTGATAGGTGCACTATTTCAGCAACTTGTCTTGTTCTTTTCCATTGGATTTTGGGCTTTGTCTTCTGTACATTCACACCTACATTAAAAGACATAATTAGTGAGATATAATGAAACATATAAAACATGTGTTTCATTGCATCCAATTTCATTCTCATCATGTTTCACACATTCATAACACATCAATTTTGTCTTGTTCATGAAATGTCATCATCAAAAGCAAAACATAACATCAATTAGTATTGCTCATCATCAAAAACATTGAAGCACTTGTTGTAACCTAACATTCTCCAATATGAGAACCCAACATTCTCTCCCTTTTTGATGATGACAAAATTCAATTTATGCCAATGATGTTTCTCCCCCTTTTGACAACATTCAAAAAGATAATGAGTGCACACAAGTAAAAGAATGAAGCAAAGTGTGTGACCACATAACTGATTGTGAAAGATATGAGTGGGGAATGAGTGTCCAAATGAGATTGCAAGGTTGAGAATAGGTTGTACCCACTACAAAATGTCATAAACACTAGTAGTAAGACACATAAAAATTCTACAATGGTTAAGAGATAATACTTCGGGAATCTCAAGTTATAGCATTTAGAATACATCGTTCAAAAAATATATGAAAATTAGATAACCCTTTTGAATAAAACCATTGAAGAAAATCATATACCTTAGGGGTGATGTTCAGTTGGTAAATGAAGGCAATGTCTACATGAACAATTGACAATAGACAACCCATTGCCCTTGATTTAAAACATGGAGGCTACACTCTATTTCTTCATTGAATTATTTCTTTGTCAAGTTAACGTGGGAAAAGTAGTAATTAGGATCACTTTCACCTTTTGACGTGAAGGTGGACATTTGGGATGCCCGTACCCTAGTTACCAGTGTGAGTGACCATCATACCATTATGCAGAGATAATGAAAGGACTTTTTGACGCGAAGATAGACATTTGTGATGCCCGTGTCCCCGGTTACTCAGTGATACTCATCATTGCTCTGCCTTTATCCCAATTCACATATTTGTTTTTTTTTTATTTTTGACTTTAGAAATAGGTAGTTTTTTTTTTTTTTTAAATTGGAAAATCAAGTTCAAAAGGTTTATTAAGGTCAAATGCCAATGTAAAGACATTAAGTTCAAAAACCTTCTTATTTGTCAATCCATGTAGGAACATGATCATCCGCAAGGGAGTTATTCAAGTGAGTTAGGTTAAAATCATTAGATTTGTTCAATGTTTTGCTAGATGATACAACCTAGACTCAATCACAAAACATTATTTCAAAATCATTGTGATTAACCATATGTCTTTGATACTATGTGAGGATGAAAGGTTATAATGAATATTTATACCCAATTCTCCCCTTGCATCAATAATGGAAACATACTCATGAAGAAAGGATGAGAAAAGATGAAGATTTATGTTGAAATGTGTATCTGTCGACAGCAAGGGAGTGCCTGTCGACAGATGCACACAGACCTGAAAGACTTGGTTCTGGGAGGTCAAGAACTGTGCTTGGCTGTCGACAGATGAAGAATGGTTGTCGGCAGATGCACACAGGGTGCAATTTTCTGGTTCTGTGAAGGCTTTTCTGTCGACAGGCTGTTGGGGGCTGTCGACAGGGGCTTTGAAACTTCAGCTTAAGGCTTTGAATTGAGAGTGATTTGAACCATAAGATTGAGGGATAAATACACATTAAAAATGAAGGGTATCCCTTATGAATTTCACTCACCTAGCCTTAACTTACTCCCCCATAATGTGTGCATGTGATGAGATAACATTCAAGAAATTCAATCATGATTTACACATTCATCACAAGCAGTTGCACACAAATTTCATGAGCATTCATGAGCATTTTCAAACTTACTCCCCCATAACACATGCATAGAAAATGTATCAAGCAATTCACACGTTATTAAGCACACAACTAGCCTTATGCATTACATGACTTTTGGTACTTGGCGGAGTATTTTACTCACGCATAATGATAGTTTTCAAACAAGCATAACTTGTTTTTCCACATGTCATCATTTGATATACCAAGAGGTCATGTGCACAATTATGCAAGCAAGATGACCTGATTCCAACTGCTAAGAGGCATTGTTATGTAGGGGTAGCATTAAGACACAATTTCATTGCTCAGATAAAGGTAAAGATCTATTTCAATTCTTGCAGTTCAAAACTGAAGTGATAAAGAGATTTTACCTGAACAGTCTTCAATCACAATCTCAATAAAAATTTACCTTTGTTCTCCATCATTTCTTGCCTTGCACAGCCAATGGCATGAATTCATTTTTAATTTTTGGCTGCAAGACATCTCAGCTTGTTAATCAAGCTTGTTTTGGGACCCACACTTGCTTGGGTCCTGCAATGACATTAATGTTAGGATCTAACAATGAAGATTTCAGAATCCAAAGTGATTTGGTTTTTGGATTTCTATTGTTTTGTGCAGTTTTCCTGTTCATAGATACATGAAATTTTTATCTTTATGAACATGATGTTCATCCTTGTGTGTATGAACACATGGATTATTATGGAGCTTTGAAGCATGCACAGAATCATGGTTTTTATGCCAACAGTTCTTAAAATATGACCAATTTATGACATGTGAAGCATTGGACTGGTTGGCATGATTATGACAGTGTTGACCTTTATTCCAGCATAATTTAGCAAGATGACCAGGCCTATTGCATTTAAAACAAATGGGTTGAGCATTTACCTGTAGCTTACCATAGTATGAATGCATTTGCTGGAATCTCTGAGATCCTTTAGAGTACCTTTGATCACCCTTGGGTTGAGAAGAAGGAGGTGGTACCCTTTGGTATCTCTTGGCATGATGTGGAGTTGGAGATTGTCTTGAAGCTTTTTGAGCCGTTGGAGGAGTTGAAACCTTGTACAATCCTGCTTTCTTTTTCACTTCCTTTTTCGGATTTTCAGTTGTAACAACATTCTTCTAATTGCTGCATTTGTTCAAATTTTTATTTTGTTTTTGAACATTTTTCTTATTTTTCACAGAAGCAAGACTTGTGTTTTTCAATTCATTTTGAATCTTCTGTTTTTCAGCTTTTAATGCAACAACTTCTTTTTCTGAAGTCTGAAGCTTGTTTAGCATGACATCCAAACCATTTTTCATTTTGTTCTTTTCATTTTCAAATTGAGCAATTTGTTGTTCCAGATCAACAATTTATTCTTAGAATTGTTCCATTCGTCATTTAATGGTCTGTTATGATACATGCATTCAATCTTCTTTTTCAGATGATTATTTCCTCAATCAATTGTTGCATTTCTCTTTTATTTGATGATCATGAGCCATGTTGGAGATTTGTTTGATCAATTGATCATTATCAAATTTGAGATTTTCATATGATCAATCAATTTTCATTTTGATTTTTCAAATCAGAATTTTCAGATCCACATGATCATGATCTTCTTTCAACATAGAAAACTTGATTTCATAGTTTTTGACTTCCTTTTCCAATTTTTCATTCTCCATTTTCAATGTTTCATTTTCTTCATAGAATGCTTGAGCATTATCAATTATCATTTCATTCTTTTCCAGATTTTCTTTTAGCTTCTTGTTTTGATGTTTAACAGTTTTAAATTGTTTGCACATGTGCTCATATTCTATCAATTCATCATAAGATATATCATTATCTGAATCAGAATTGGATATTGATGCATCAAATGGATTTGAATTTGATTTACCTAATTCTTGAGAATTTCTTGACACCTTTGACATATGTGATCCTCTAGAGTCGTCTGAACGAGAAGAGCCTCTTGAGCTTCCATAAGCCATGAAGCATTTGTCTTTGGCTTTATTTGCAATCTTTCTTGTCTTCTTAAAGGAGTCCTGCATTTTATCAACATGGTTATCAAACTCAATACACATTGGTCTATTTATGATACTCGAGAACTCAGACATATTTCTGAGTATGTTATAGATGAATAAACCAACAACCAAAGTAATCAGATCAGTTCAGAATCAATTATAAACCCGATCAGAGCAATTAATCACACATAAACAGATATGCCAAATCACAATCGTTGAACAGAAAACCTTCTCTGATACCAATTGTTAGGATCGGATATTCAGTATTGGCAAAGCTAGAAGGGGGGGTTGAATAGATTTGCAGCGGAAACATAAACAATTTGAAAATTACTTCGGATTAAAAGATCTACTCAATTAAAACCCCTTGATCTGATGTAATGTGTGTGAACAAATTAACAAGTAGTGTGTAGACGAAATCCCTATGCATGCATCTAGCGCAATACAATGCAACCACAAGTCAAACCACAGTGCACGGGATTTTTTAGGTGGTTCGGAGATCACACCACGTGACTCCTACGTCCACCCCCACACAGTGAGGACACACTACTCAAGAACTGAGTACAACGCACACACGAGCACACCGGCTCAACCACACACACACACGCTAGATCAAGTCCACAAAAGATCAGATCCTCTAGCCTTGATCTGACCAACACACCACACAACGTGTCTGATGCAAACACGCAATCAGAACAACAATCCACACGTGGATCAAGCACAAGGAACGCTGAAACACTACACACACACACAAGATATGAAAGGTAGTGAAAAGAGAAGAGTTTTGAGATGAAGAATCAAATCCGATGTAGAACTCTTCTCGTTGGTCGTCCAGAAGACTCCAAGCTTCGTCTTGACAAGTATCAGTTGATGGAGAAGCTTGAACCACGGACGAACCGGCTTCAACTCCGCTTGGAAGGTTGTTCTTCGTGTTCTAGGCAGAGAGAGAGATGAAGGGGCAGCAGGAAGAAAGCCTTCTTCTTGACCTTTGCTTAGGGTTTGGTATGGTGGCTCCTTGCTGCGAAAATAGCCTCATATGATCCATATATAGTGGTGTCCAAGCATAGAGAGTCGTGCTAAAAGGAAACAACCAAATATGATCATATCCGGCCATTAGATCTTCCCAAAACTCCGTCTGTCGACAGCCGACTTGCTGCTGTCGACAGATGCTGACAGGTTTGCAAAATCCAGAAGACTGGGCTTTCTGGAAATAGATTTCTGAGTAGATCTGTCGACAGGCGAAAATCATCTGTCGACAGATGCACTATTCATCTGTTGACAGAGGCACTATCATGTTGACAGGTGCACTATTTCAGCAACTGTCTTGTTTTTTGCACTTGGATTTGGGCTTTGTCTTGTGTACATTCACACCTACATTAAAAGACATAATTAGTGAGATATAATGAACATATAAAAACATGTGTTTCATTTGCATCCAATTGTCATTCTCATCATGTTTCACACATTCATAACACATCAATTTTGTCTTGTTCATGAAATGTTCATCATCAAAAGCAAACATAACATCAATTAGTATTGCTCATCATCAAAAACATTTAAGCACTGTTGTAACCTAACATTCTCCAATATGAGAACCAACAAGCTCATCCTCATTGGACTCAGACTCATCAGAACTTGTTCTCTCCTGATTTTATCTTTGTTACTAGAAGAGGCCTTTAATGCTACTGGCTTGGTTTTAAATATGTGTTCTTCATTTCTTCTTAAATTGATTTCATAAGTCATTAAGGACCCTACAATTCATCCAAAGAAATTTGGATAAATCTTTAGAGTTTTTAATGACTGGGCTTTAGTGTGCCAAATTGAAGAAAGAGAGCGCAGAATTTTCCTTACCAAGTCAGCATCTGTGTAATCCTTACCTAATGCCTTAGTTCATTCACAATAATCATGAACCTGACAACATTTCAGAGATTGTCTCATCAGACTTCATCATAAACAATTCATATTCAGAGACAAGAATGTTAGCCTTGGTTTCTTTTACTTGAGATGTTCCCTCATAAAGTAACTCAAGTTTATCCCACATCTCTTTGGCAGATTTGCACATTGCTTAGATTCTGAGTACTCCTTAGGGTGGACTGCACATTGGATCATGTTCATGGCACTATAATTCAAAGTGGCCTCCTAATCAGTTCCCTAGTCCAGCGTCTTCCTCCCCCTGATCTCATAGGGACCTACCTCGACTACCTTCCATATTTCATAGTTTTGGGCCTAAGGATGACCTGCATTCTATTCTTCCAATAAGTGTAGTCAGTCCCATGAACAAAGGGTGGCCTATTAATAGAGTGACCTCAGCCATGAACCCTCTTGAATCCATTGAAGGAATTAGATGGTGCAAAGAAAGAAGAAATACTCAGCAAACAGACAAGCAAACAATCAAAACAACACAGAGCAATCAGAAAGCACTCAGATCAGATCAGATCAAGTGTAAACCCTCTCTGATACCAATTGTAGGATCGAGAAAGATGTTGACAGATCTAGAAGGGGGGGTTGAATAGATCTAGGCCAATTATTGCGGAAGCTTAGTCAATTTAGAAAAACTCTTTGAATCAGAGACATTTGTAACGAAATTCACAGATCTGAATATAATTGAGTGAGTTGTGTAAAGGAGTGTGTGAACAAGTTAATTAGATGTGAATTTGAAAGATCCTATGCATGCATCTAACGCAAAGTAAATTCAAACCACAATCAAACCACTGCACAGAGATTTTTTAGGTGGTTCGGAAATCACACCATGTGATTCCTACATCCCCCCCTCACACAGTGAGGATCCACTATCAACTTGGATAAACACAGACTGGAGCCTGACAACTCCACAACAATGAGTTCTACAACTCACACAACACCTAGAGCAAGACTACTCTAGACACTTGAGCACAATTGCTCAAGCACAATTGAGTGCGACGACTCAACACAGAGCACACAGGCTCACAAACCACTGAGTACAATGACTCACAAACACTTTGCTAGACAACAACACAAGATCCAGATCCTCTAGCTAAGATCTGTCAAAAGACTCATTCAAGAGAATTGATGCAATAGACACTGCACAATCTCTAGAACAACCAAGAAGACACAAGGGGAAATGAGAAATGGATTGAAAAGTCCTTGTTCTTCAGAAGACTCCCTTGTAGATGTCGAATTGTGAAGAGGCTTGATCTCAGGAAATCCCTTGACGATGCTCTGTAATTTGATCTTTGGGATCTTCCTCGAATTCTTCACAAAAGACTGCTTCTACTTGATCTGCACCTTGGAAGTTGATCCTACTACTCCATCTTGGAACAGATCTTCCTACTTATGCTTGGAGATGTGGGAATTGGAAGGAAGGAGCACAAGAGGATGCACGAACAGGGAGGAGAACAGCTTTGCCGCCAAAATGCTTCTGGAAGAATCTTGGAGATCTCTTCTGCTCTCTTGTTGTTGGATGGCCAATTAGGGACTATTTATAGTCCAAGATACCCAAAAGTACCCTTGGGGTCTTGGCACATGATCCAAGACCGATCCATCAAATCCCTAGGGTGTCACGTGTCCAAGAGATGATTTAAGTCACAAACTTTCGAGAGTGTGTCGACCTGACTTGATTCAGTGTCGACACACGTCCCAGACTGGCAGAAAAACTTTCCTAGGAGAGGTCTCTAGTGTCGACCTGAGATGATCTAGTGTCGACCTGCTGTAGCCAACTAACAAACAGGCCTTCTGGGAAGGCTCTCTAGTGTCGACATGACTGCATCTGGTGTCGACCTACTGTAGAGGCCTGTTGACATGGTTTTCTGGGAGCTGCCTCTAGTGTCGACCTGACTTGGTCTAGTGTCGACAGTACTTGACCATTTATTCAACTTTTTGCTTGGCTTTGAAGCATTGTGTCGACACCAGTGAGAGGTGTGTCGACACTACCTATGCAAAAATGTTTATCCTGAGAATTAAAACATATAAATCATTAGTCCATTGATTTATCATGAATATAAATGATAAATATGTTTGGAAACATGCTTTTTAAATGTGGTCATAACATGTGTGGTGCATCTAACATGTTCCAATTATTTTGCATTAAAATCACACCTTGTCATCATCAAAATATGAGGGGAAATGAATTGTATTCACACTCAACCCAACATACCCGTGCCATTACGATGGCATCTCTGAATGATGTATGTGAATTTTAGGGAGAGCCGGGATGGCAGTAACGGGTCACCCGTGGAGTTAGAGAGTTTTTTATTTCTTTCTCCATATTGTTCAATTTATGGAGAAGAACATGTTGGATTGATGGGTTTTGTTGCTGGGTATGTGAGGATGTACATGAGGGAGGCCGTGATCATGGGCCTTCCCAAGGGTTGGTCTGTACGGACTGGAGCACGGAGCTAAAGTAGCCAAGGGGCCGAGAGGAAGGATGTAAGAAAAGGGGTGGCGAAGTCGCCAGAATATACAAACTTGGGTGCTTAGGAGAAGGAGAGGGAGGAGGAGTCACACCCTCAACCAAAGATTGTATGAGGTTAAGTTGTTGAGGTGTGTTTGATCTATTGCATGCAGGACATTTTGTACTTGGGAATCATGGTGGGGAGAAGGCTCTCTCCTGGTTTTGATTGGAGGTAGATTTGAGGGAATATCAAATTAGTTAGTGCGCGGTGTGCGTACATAATCGTAGGAAGTTGATGTTTGTCCCTTATGGTTGTGAGATGGATGGACATGGGATTGAAAAGATCGGCCATCTAAACTATCCTGATAGTCCATATTGGAGTTAACATGATGATATGAATCCATTTTAACAAGGCAAACAAACAATTCAGCAGAACAAAAAGATGTGAATCAATCAATATAGTTCAAACAAGTTATGATGTTTAACGCTTGTTATAGGAGTTTCACATTAATTAAATGGATTGAAAGAATGTGTCACTCCAGGTAAAATTCTAGTGGATGGATTGGATACTTTGGGACAAACTAGAATCACCTAGGGAAACAGTAAGGTACAACTTGCTCGTCCACCGTGAGGAAATCCACAGGGTACGAAGACTTACGCAGGTTCATGGAGAAGGTTCGCTAGTCCAATGGGACAAAATACCCAATGGAGAGTTGCCTTCACCAGAAGGGTCTGTGGAGTCTAGGATATGAGAGAAGGAGGTCCCCCGACCGAGATGGGATACCCTCTATGCAACAGCTAACAGTACAAGTGTTCTGGACAGCAAGAGGTCGTGCTCTGTCTTCGGTTAGAATCGCGACAAACACAGTTGCCGTGAATGAAACAGATGAATCGCATCCAGTCACCTGATCGGAGATCTGAGTGTCTCAAGAGGCTGTCAGAGCCACGTCCGGTCCCTGGGGACAGGCTGCTGACAAAACATGATAGACCAAGCCGTCGGAGAACAAATAAAACATGACCGCTTAACAGGATGTGTATCAAACACTGAATTGCAACCACTCTGTCGTAGTGAATTCAGAAGGCAACTCGAGTGTAGCAACCCGGAAAATTCAGTATTTAAAATATTCGAAATAATAAATTTCTATAAAAACAGAATAATAGAAACATACGTATCATTATCGTATGTGAAAGCACACATCCAAAAATTTCGTAAAAATATAAATCAACTCCAAATATTATCCCTAAGTGTTCCACGAAGAAATTCGTGCAACGAAAAATCCGATTGTCCAAGCGTATGTCACAACGTGATTAATTATCAAATTTGGAAACTAAGTCGGAAAATCGTTGACACGGAAAAATAAGCCGCCCATAAATTAAACGAACATGTCGGAGAGACTTCCAACTCATGAATGATTACCCATTATCGAAATTGGACCAATGGACCTCTCATGGCCCATAAATAAATTCAAGTAAGAAAAAGATAATGAAATCTATAACTCTATGTTCCCTAATTAAAAAGGGAAATACCATAAGATAAATTCCAATAAATAATGGGTTTCGTTAAATAGACCCATTAGAAATTATTGGGCCAAAATAAGGATTTTCAAAAGAAGAATAATAGAAAATACCCTAAATTCGTAACTTAATTATTACTTAAATAGAAAGAAGTATTTAATACATTAAATGGGAAGTTTGGGTAGGATTTGGATTCTTAACCTATCCTAATAGGTTGTCCACGATTTGGGTCCCAACCCAACCAAATTGGAGTTGGCAAGCATAGAAAGGGTGAAAGAAATAAGAATCCCGAAATTTAATAGGTTAGAGTCCTAATGGGAATTTGAAATGAAGAGAGCTTAAATACTCTCTAAATCTCCCATGGCCTGCCCTACCTCGTTGCCAAGGGTTGCTGGACCAGGAGGAGAGGCCAAGGAGGAGGAGATCTCATGGGGAAAAAGCTTCTTCAAGCTCTCTCTCTCTCGTTCTTCAAGTTCTAGCCCTAGAAGAGAAAAATGACCAAAGGTAGGCATTCTCATGAGCAAAATTAATGAAATTTTGACTGTAGATTGTTCCAAGCATCAGGAACAAAACCTCTTTTGTTTCATAATTTTTTGCTCACCCATCCTTTGTTCTTAATTTCGAAGATCTGTAAACTCCATGACCCCGAACCCTCTTCTTAATTCTTGATCTCCATGTATACTCGATCCCATGCTCTCAAAATTTTACTGGAGATACTGATGATTGTTAGGCTTCTTTTGCCTCTCAAAACCCTAATTTTCAACCACTATACTGCTCGAATTAAATTGTTGATCTATACTGTACATAGTGTCATGTTCTTCGTGATTACACTTGTTTGAACCATGTAGAAACCATGTTGGTTTTCAAATTCCTATTTATTACTCTCGCATGACTAGATTAATTTGCAAGTGGTTTCATGATTTTTCATTGACTATACAATTAGTTATGATTTTCTGAATGACCCTGTGTCAAAAGATAGAAGTTGGCCCGCAATCCGAGGCTTAGTCCTTTTCCCGCTCGAAATCAGGCTTAGAACTGAGAACGCGACGGCCTGATAGGCCGCGTTCTCAGAGCCGTCGTGTCACAGGAACCTGTCGCAATCTGATCACGACAAGGAACCCCGTCGCGTTCTGGCCACCCGACCTGACAGACCTATCGATACTCAAAATACCCTGTCGCTTTCTGCCTGAACCCCGTCGCGACCCTGATATGGGTACGCCGCGATATGTGCTTTTTTGCATGAAAACTCATAATTTGTGATGCTTTGACCCTCTACAGTGCTTGTACCTTCTATTAACAGTCATACACGCAATAAATATACTTGTCATAAATTGAACATTTATGTGTGATTAAAATACATGCACATGACCACTTTCTATCTATAATTTCTCTTACACATACACACTCTTTAAACCATCCAAATATGGCTGAACTTGACATGAAAATATCTCTTCAAACATTTGGTAATTTTAAATTTAAATTGCCCTATTTTAAATGAATTTGTCTACGTTTTCTCGCGATGTTTTGGAACACCGTTATCGCGCTCCACTGTTCTAGAACTCCTCTAAACGAAGTCGAGCACTTGTTTCTATATACACACTCTTTCTTGACTTGGACGAACTCTCCGTCGAATATTCCTTCTGCCGGACTAGTGAATCCTTATTCAAGACCTTCGTAAGACTCCTCTGTCAATGGGTTCCCACATGGTCGACGAGCTGGTTGTACACTAACACCTATGATACCCTTTAGGGATCAACATGATCCAACGGCTATTAGAAGTTCGCTCTTATCTTGAATCACGTCGGACCTCTGGACCTGTGGTTAACATGGCCAGTGGAAGGGTAGTGAGTTCCACCTGACTGCCACACCCAATCGCGTGTGTTGCGCAACTGTTACTCTCATTCGTTACTCGACATTTCATGTGCAATGTCCACTAGCTGTCAACTATACTCTACTCGCTCTTCTATTCATGTTCACTCTACTATCTCGTCTATTCATCTAGTACTCTCTTGGTGCCCTTTGAGCTGTTTGGCTCCTACTGTTTGTACTGTTCATGACTGTCTAGCGCTAAAATGGTCTTGTGACTCTACTGACAAGAATGCATACTGTTCAGGGCACAGAGATTGTCCGAGGGGCTCCAATGTAGTCCTGGGGGTAGAGAGCCACCAGAAAATACCTGCAGGGGCTATTGACGTTGTCTGCATTTGCACCAGTCCTGATTTCCTGTTCTGAATTAGCTAGACATCTGACTGTGATACTGTTACTGTTAGTCTATTGATTCAGACGTACTGCACTGTTACTGTACTACCACTGACTGTTACTGAACTGCTACTGTCCTGATATTGAGCGACCTGCTATCATATCTCTCCTTGCTCTACTTGATACTTGCTATTGCGTTCTATCGTGACTGAATCGCATTCAAAGTGCTATACTCTCTCGTTGTCTTTTGACAACAAAGTGCTATATTCCTCTCGGCTATCTACAGATAACCAAAGTGCCATTACTATTTCGATTGATGAAAATCAACCAAAGTGCAATTTACTCTTTACATGACCAACTACTATCTCTCTCCTTGCTATACTTGTCACTTGTTACTGCTTGACAATGTCATTACTTGCTATTGTTTTGTTATCGTTTCTATCTTGACTTGACTTTAATCATCGTGCTATACTTGATTCATCTGCTATTTGAACCATGTTACTTGTGCTAATACTTTCTCGACTTTACATGACTCTCTCTATCATTAGTTACTCTGCCATTTAAAAACATTAATTATTTAAAGCCTGCTTGACTATTGAGATTTAAGTCCTACTGGGCGTTATTGCTCACCCTTCGTTATTTCGTTTTATTATGTCTCAGGTAAGTCGGACAATGACGTTATACATACCAATGGGACAGGACCAGAGTGATGAGCGACTTGGAGTAAGTTGATGAAGTTACCTTAGTACAATGGAGTCTAATAGTTATTGCTTTAGATTTCTTTTCAATGTAAGGATGTCATTGAGCCCTATGTATTGGCTCCGAATTAGTAGTTGTAATAGTCTTAGTGGAATTTCAATGAAATGAAGAGTTTATTTTCCAAAATTGTTCATTTGATACTCTGATTTACTCAACTGATTGTACATTTTTCTCTACTATGTACTTGGTTCACGTTTTCCTCCGATTTATTCCGCTGCTAAATTAGAGGGGCGTGACAGTTGGTACAGAGCCTAGGATGTCCTTTTAGAATATTTAGGTCATAGGATGTTCTAGGTGAACTGCCATGATCGTGTCTAAGTCAACCACCATACCTATGTGAGAGATTGGGTAAAGCTTGGGGTTATGCTAGGAGCTTACTATATGTATAAGCACTCTAAGTTTAAGTAGAATTAATAAGTATTATTGCTCGCAAGAACTAGAGGAGATGGCTGGCGAACCTGCACAAATGCACGAATTACAACAGACTGTACAGGGTTAACTCAAGCTCTTAACAACGTGATTCAAGCAAGAGCAAGAAATGGGGCAGGAGACTTATATGGGAACTTTCAACGAATAATCCCTCTAGGTTTAATGGAACTCCGGATCTCGATGAAGCTGAAAATTAGGTGAAGGCGATGGAACGAATCTTTAGAGTTATGCAATGTTCAGAGCAGGAGAAAGTCCTTCTGGCAACCTTCCAGTTGGACCGCAATGCTAGATTTTGATGGGAAGCTGTCAGTCGACAATTACCCAACATCAACATAGAGTGGGATAAATTTTTAGAAATCTTCAACACCAAATATTTTTCCGAGAGGATTCGTGAGAAGAAGGCAAATGAATTCGCCAATTTAAAACAACGAATGATGTCTGTAGCAGAATATGAAGCGCAATTTGAAAGACTAGCATAGTATGCACCACATTTGGTGAGTACGAAAAGATTCTTAGAAGGTTGAGATATGTGTTCTGGAAAGTTGGCTCCACCAGATATTGAAGTATATTTAGTCATGGTATTGAGAGCTCAACTAGTAGAGGACACCATGGAACTTCTTGAAAAGATCCATAAGGAAGGTGTTGAAAAGGAACGTGCTACTCATTCCAATGATAATAAAGGAAGAAATACAGTAGATAACAAGAGAATGAAAGGGGAAGTGAAGCGGAAGGAATTCTGTAAATTTTGTAAAAAGCCAGGGCATCATATTGATAACTGTTGGAAGAAATTGGGCAGATGCTTGCGATGTGGAAGTCAACAACATCGAGTCATCGATTATCCAACAAAGAAGAACCAACCTCCACGCCAAGGATGATTACAAGCCTTGTGGATATAAAACAGGCCGATGAGGTGGGCAAGGTATCATCACTAAACCCTTAGTTAAGTTCATATTATTTTCACGATAACAAAACACTAAGTAGGGGAGATGATGGATTTAAATATTTAGAATAAATTGGTAGTTGTATCATATCATATGAATTTGGGGACCAAATTCTTTTTAAGTGGGGGAGGGTGTAGCAACACGGAAAATTCCATATTTAAAAATTTGAAATAATAAATTTCTATAAAAACGGAATAATAGAACATACGTACCATTATCGTATGTGCAATAACACATCTAAAACTTTCGTAAAAATTATAAATCAACTTCAAATAGTATCCCTAAGTGTTCCACGAAGAAATTCGTGCAACGAAAAATCCGATTGGCCAAGCGTACTCACAACGTGACTAATTATCCAATTTAGAAACTAAGTCGGAAAACCGTTAACACGGAAAAATAAGCCGCCCATAAATTAAACGAACATGTCGGAGAGACTTCAACATCATGAAATGATTACCCATTATCGGAATTGGACCAATGGACCTCTCATGGCCCATGAATAATTCAAGTAAGAAAAATATAATAAAATACATAACTCTATTATTCCCAAATTAAAAAGGGAAATCCCATAAGATAAATTCCATGAATAATGAGCTTTGTTAAATGGACCCATTAGAAATTATTGGGCCAAAATAAGGATTTTCAAAAGAAAATAATAGAAAAATATCTTAAATTCGTAACTTAATTTACTTAATAGAAAATATGTATTTAATGCATTAATGAGAAGTTTGGGTGGGATTTGGATTCCTAAACCTACCCTAATAGGTTGGCCACGAATTTGGGTCCCAACCCACCCCAAATTGGAGTTGGCAAGCATAGAAAGGGTGAAAGAAATAGGAAATCCTAAAATTTAATAGGAGTTAGAACCCTAATGGGAATTTGAAATCAAGAGAGCTTAAATAATCTCTAAATCTCCCATGGCCAGCCCTACCTTGTTGCCAAGGGTTGCTGGACCAGGAGGAGAGGCCAAGGAGGAGGAGATCTCGTGGAGAAAAAGCTTCATCAAGCTCTCTCTCTCGTTCTTGAAGTTCTAGCCTTAGAAGAGAAAAATGACCAAAGTTAGGCATTCTCACGAGCAAAATTAATGAAATTTCGACTGTAGATTGTTCCAAGCATCAAAAACAAAACCCCTTTTGTTTCATAATTTTTCGTTCACCCAATCCTTTGTTCTTAATTTTCAAAGTACTGTGAACTCCATGACCTCGAATCCTCTTCTTAATTCTTGATCTCCATGTATACTCGATCCCATGCTCTCAAAATTTTACTGGAGATACTGATGATTGTTAGGCTTCTTTTGCCTCTGAAAGTCCTAATTTTCAACCACTATACTGCTCGAATTAAATTGTTGATCTATACTGTACACAGTCTCATTTCTTCGTGAATACACTTGTTTGAACCATGCAGAAACCATGTTGGTTTTCAAATTCCTATTTATTACAAGTACTCTCGCATGACTAGATTAATTTGCAAGTGGTTTCATGATTTTCATCGACTATAGAATTAGTTATGATTTTCTGAATGACCATGTGTCAAAAGATAGAAAGTTGGCCCGTAATCCGAGGCTCAGTCCTTTTTCCGCTCGACATTAGGCTTAGAACCTGAGAACGCGACGGCCCGATAGGCCGCATTCTTAGGGCCGTCACGTCACAGGAACCTGTCATGATCTGATCGCGATAGGGAACCCCGTCGCGTTCTGGCCGCCCGACCTGACAAACCTTTGCGATACTCAAATACCCTGTGCTTTCTGCCTGAACTTCGTCGCGACCCTCATATGGGTACGTCGCGATATGTGCTTTTTGCATGAAAACTCATAATTTGTGATGCTTTGACCCTCTACAGTGCTTGTACCTTCTATTAACAGTCATACACGCAATAAATATACTTGTCATAAATTGAACATTTATGTGTGATTAAAATACATGCACATGACCACTTTCTATCTATAATTTTTCTTACACATACACACTCTTTGAACCATCCAAATATGGCTGAACTTGACATGAAAATATCTCTTCAAACATTTGGTAAATTTTATATTTAAGTGTGCCCTATTTTAAATGAATTGTCTACATTTTCTCGCGATGTTTTGGAATAACCGTTATCGATGCTCCACTGTTCTAGAACTCCTCTAGAACGTCGAGCACTTGTTTCTATATACACACTCTTTCTTGACTTGGACGAACTCTCCGTCGAATATTCCTTCAGCCGGACTAGTGAATCCTTGTTCAAGGCTTCCGTAATACTCTCTGTCCATGGGTTCCACATGGTCAACGAGCTGGTTGTACCCTAACACCTATGATACCCTTTAGGGATCAACATGATCCAAACGGCTATTAGAAGTTCGCTCTTATCTTGAATCACGTCGGACCTCTGGACCTATGCTTAACATGGCCAGTGGAAGGGTAGTGAGTTCCACCTGACTGCCAACACCCAATCGCGTGTGTTGCGCAACTGTTACTCTCATTCGTTACTCGACATTTCATATGCAATGTCCACTAGCTCTCATCTATACTCTACTCGCTCGTCTATTCATGTTCACTCTACTATCTCGTCTATCTCGTCTATTCATCGAGTACTCTCTGGTACCCTTTGAGCTATTTGGCTTCTACTGTTTGTACTGTTCATGACTGTCTAGCGTTAAAATGGGTCTTGTGACTCTACTGACAAGAATGCATATTGTTCAGGCACGGAGAGTGTCTGAGGTGCTCCAATCTAGTCCTGGGGGCGGAGAGCCACCCGAAATACCTGCAGGGGCTATTGACGGTGTCTATATTTGCACCGGTCCTGACTGACTGTTCTGAATTAGCTAGACATCTGACTGTGATACTGTTACTGTTAGTCTGTGATTCAGACGTACTGCACTGTTACTGTACTACCACTGACTGTTACTGAACTACTATTGTCTTGATATTGAGCGACTACTGTCGTACTCTCTCCTTGCTCTACTTGATACTTGCTATTGCGTTCTATCGTGACTGAATCGCATTCAAAGTTCTATACTCTCTCATTGTCCTTTGACAACAAAGTGCTATGTTCCCTCTCGGCTATCTACGGATAACCAAAGTGCCATTACTATTTCGATTGATGAAAATCAACCAAAGTGCAATTTACTCTTTACATGACCAACTACTATCTCTCTTCTTGCTATACTTGTCACTTGTTACTGCTTGACAATGTCGTTACTTGCTATTGTTTCGTTATCGTTTCTATCTTGACTTGACTTTAATCATCGTGCTATACTTGATTCATCTGTTATTTGAACCATGTTACTTGTGCTAATACTTTATCGACTTTACATGACTCTCTCTATCATTAGTTACTCTGCCATTTAAAATATTATTATTTAAGCCTACTTGACTATTGAGATTTAAGTCCTACTCGGTGTTATTGATCACCCTTCGTTATTTGTTATTGTGTCTCAGGTAAGTCGGACAATGATGTTATACATACCAATGGGACAGGACCAGAGTGATGAGCACTTGGAGTCAGTTGATGAAGTTACCTTAGTACAATGGAGTCTAATAGTTATTGCTTTAGATTCTTTTCAATGTAAGGATGTCATTGAGCCATGTATTGGCTCCGAATAGTGGTTGTAATAGTCTTAGTGGAATTTCAATGAAATGAAGAGTTTATTCCAAATATTGTTCATTTGATACTCTGATTTACTCAACTGATTATACATTTTTCTCTACTATGTACTTGGTTCACGTTTTCCTCCGATTTATTCTGTTGCTAATTTGATGGGCGTGACACCAAGACAAACAATCAAAGCAGAGAAAATAGGAAGATTTGCATAAAACTTCAACAAACACACAACATGTTTTTGATAAGGTATTGAAGTAAGTAGGAAAGACATAATCTCATGAATATCTTGGATACTCATCATTATTTTTTTTCTCAAAGTTTCATTGGAGAATCCACAATTGGCTAACCACAGGGATAAAAGAAAAGGAGAGGCATGTGAGGGTGCCAAGGGAAGGGTGCCACGTGGGGCACAGTGGAGTGGGTAATCAAAGATAAGGCAGAAAATAGGCCCCACCGTGATCACCAATTTGTAGATCCCTACTCTCGTCTTAAAAAGACTCAAGTCTCCACACAAAACAACATGGTCAAAATAAAGGGAAGATGGAGCACAACTCCGTGAATTGATCGTGATCGCCACACACACATCGGTGTCGAACGAGGTGCAATAAGTGCAAATAAGGAGATGATCGCAGAGTACCTTTTGGAGCAGGGAGATTGCACGGGAAAGATGTGGGTTCGCTTCTTCTTCTACAAGCACAATCGGCTGCAGTAGAAGGCTTTTTCAGTTGATTACCCTTGCAAAACAACACAAAAATAAGAGATTATCCAATGAAGTGTAGTATTCAATTCAAAGTAATGAAAGAACATAAAGAGTATAGAGAAAACACACCTTGTGTGGCTTTTTAGAACTCCTAAAATAGTAGGTGTATGTGTATGCATGCAAGTATGTGTGTGTGTGTTGAGATGATTAATTCAATAAACAAGTGGATTGGAGGCAGCCACATTGAGGCTTTGAGGAGAGAGATGGTATGGTGAACAAATATTGATAAACAAAGAAAGGAGGGAGGCGCTTCTCTAATTGATGATGATGGCGCAGCTAGCTGTTGGAGGAGATTGATGAAGTAGAGGAGGGAGGAGGCGATGGTGCTGAGCTCCTGTTGCTGGATCAGTGTGGAGAAGAGAGGCATTAACGCTCGAGGTGGTTGTCAGACAGGGCTTCGCCTTTAGAATTGCTCTCTCAAACTCACTGGACGTGGGTGTTCTCTGGGGGCTCCTAACCTTGGGAAGACGAGACATAGGGTGTTTATATAGGAGACATGCTCGAATTCCGAGGTGGACAATAATTGTTAATCGCGCGGACATAGTGTTCACACTTAACTTTGAATCGCGATGACTCAGGTGGACACGTTTATTAATTTCTAAATTTTCTTATGAAAACTTTCCTAAAGTTAAATTTAGAAATTAGAATCACGACGGAGGTACCGAACACGTTTCATAAAAAGGTAATAAGTATTTCCAAAAATGAAATAAGGAAATTATTGAGAAATATGGAAGTTGAGAATCACGACGTCTATATCCGACGTGGATATGATAAGACCAATCGAAAGCAGACTTGGAATCGTGACGGAATGTCTCGCCGTGTATCACAACAATCGATACTTATGTCTTCAATCGATACCAGCTTTAGCTAGAAAGACATCAATCAGAGCAAAGAAATGTGATGACTTTAATGGTCGGGAATTGATGTTCAGCAATCGATGTAGAATCGGGACGGTTTTACATGACGAGTTTATGTTGTCTCCATCAGTCGATGTAAAGCGCGACCATTGTGTCCGTCGCATATTAGGATTTTTGCCTAAATCTTCGGCAAGCTAGGAAAATAAAAGGGAAGCACCAGGAAATGTGGGGGCAACGGGGAAGACTCTGAATCATTGGGAAAACTCTTGCAAGGCAAAAAGAGAGCCATTTGTGGCATTATGGCATAATTTAAAATTTGCCCAGGATGGTGTCATATTTAGCGTGTCTACAACCACGGTCTTGACCTGGGCAGGATCCATTGCCACCCTTGCACTTGAGACCATGTGACCAAGAAAGTGCACATCCTTTAGCCAAAATTCACATTTGCTGAATTTGGCATAAAAGCGGTGACTCCTTAGTGCCTCCAATACAAGTCTCAAGTGCACCTCGTGCTCCTCCGCTGTCGCTGAGTACACTAGGATGTTGCCCATGAACACCACTACAAACCTATCCAGGTACTCTTGGAACACACTGTGCATCATCTCCATGAAAGTTGCTGGTGCATTCGTGAGCCCAAAAGGCATTACGACACACTCGAAGTGGTCGTAGCGGGTACGGAAGGCTGATCTGATGATGTCTGACTCCCTAATCCTCAGCTGGTAGTAACCTGACCTTAAGTCTATCTTCGAGAACAATGAAGCAGACTGCAAATGGTCGAACAAATCGTTGATCCTGGGCAACGGATACTTATTCTTCACTGTAACCTAATTCAACTGCCGATAATTGATGCACAACCTGAGACTGTCATCCTTCTTCCTCACAAACAAGGCTGATGCACCTCAAGGCGAATGGCTCGGACAAATGAAGCCCTTCTTGAGTAGCTCCTCGAGTTGGGGCTTCAACTCCCACAGCTCTGCTAGCGCCATCCTATACGGTGCCTTGGACATAGACATCGTCCCTAGAAACAATTCAATGGAGAAATCTACCGCTTGCTCTGGCGGCAAACCAGATAGATCCTTTGGAAACACATCAACATAATCACAAAAAACAGGCACATCCAAAACAAACCAACTCACCAGAATCTAAGAAACTTATAGAAGTAGGATATGCCACAACCATCTCGGATCAGGCATCGAGCTCTACAGAAAGAAACAAACGGTTGGTAGCTAGACCATGTACCTTGAAAGCAAAGCATGGGTGCTCCCAGTATCTCGAATCACATGGTCTTCCGCTGACAATCCACCAACGCAGAGTGTGCCGCCAACCAATTCATGCCAAGAATGACATCAAAGTCATGGATCTATAAGGAAAACAGTCTAGCTGTAGAAGATGGCCCTGCACCTCGAGGGTGACACCCTATAAGTAACCCAGAGTACGCACGTAGTCACTCGTCGGAAGCTCAACCGCTAGGTCACAGGTCCACTCCGGAGCAAGCTTGGAAGGGAACTAAAGAACTCCTCTGAAACAAAGCAATGTATAGCACCAGGATCAATCAAAACATGGGCAGCTCTACCAAGTATAGGAACCATATCGACAACCAGATTCGAGGCCTCTACCTCTTCTCTGGTGATGTTCATCACGCGACTGCGAACACATCCTCACTGTGACAGCTACTGGGGCCAGTGGTTTCTGGTACTGTTGGCGCTGCTGAGGTGGCTGGAACTATCCCTAGTGCTACAATTGATGGTGCACCTACTGGGGTGGAGGGTACTGCATTTGCAATGCCTACTGTGAGCACTAGAGCAGTGCTAACTGCTACTGACCCTACCTTATCGGGCACTCTCGCTCTAAGTGACCTGGCTGCCTGGAGTGGTAACAAATTGCGTCCTATTGACCCTACTATTCCCCCTGCTGCACTGACTGCTCTACAAGCTCGGGCTGACATCTGTGCTGCGGCTGATGAAAACGCCGTATACCCCCACGAGTGAACATCTTCTTGAACTTCGCGCATAAGCCAGTGACACCTGTTCCCGAAGAAGAAGAAGAAGAAGATACACTCCCTCGATTGCCCGAAGTGCACTGGTATAGAATAGACCTTGTCGAACCTCCTTCCTACTGTGGCTGATAATGGGACTCCCTCTCCAAGGCGATAGCCTTGGCTACTGCTAAGTCCAAGGTCTCACATAGGTGGCGGGCCATGGCCCACCTCAACTCTGATCTAACCCACTAATGAAATGCTCAGTGTGAGCCTACTCACTAGTGGCTACGTGAGGGATGTGCCGCAAAAGCTGAACAAACCTTGGGTAATGCTCCACGGTCTGGTCTCCCTGTGTCAACTCGTGAAAATGGTCCTCCTCTCACGACAAGCTTAGTCAGGGAAGTACTCGTCGTGGAAACCTTCAAAAGGTGCTCCCATATGATCTGGTCTAGCCTCCTGCCCTGGGAATGAGTTTGCCTCTACGTTCTCCCACCACTCGTGGGCTGACCCCTTCAACTGATAAACTTTAAGTCTGACCTGATCTTGCTCCGCACAGTCCATGGTCGTCTCGAAGGTACGCTCGAGCTCATGAACCCAGCTCTCTTGCTCGGTTAGGATTGTAGTCACCATAGAAGGTCAGAGGCGGAAGATGAAGGAACCTCTCCAGAAGTGTTGTCTGGTCCTCAGGTGCTACTACCACTATTGGAGTCTACTACTAAACTACTGATGATGCCTCTAGCTGTACTGGTGCTACCTGTAGCGTCATTGGTGGCTGCCCCTTTGCTTCCATCTATGTAAACTGCTGCTCTCCTACTGGCATCTGGTGGTACTTCCAGGAGCCTGGAACATAGCCCTCCACCATTTTCTCCTATCACTTCTGGCGGGGGCGAGGGCGGGGGTGGGTACCACTGCTACTGCGGTGCTCCCTGCTACAACGGACACTCTACTGGTCATCGTGCTGAGGCTGAGCATCTGCCAGGTGTGGTCTTCTGCAACAGACTCATCTGGCGCGCCGTCCTAATGCTCCATCAACTCTTTGACTTGCTTGCATCTACGCGAAGCCATGTCCTGTGTGACACAACTATTAATCAAGTTAGCAGTTTAACCCGGTGGCTAGCAGTGTTACTTGTACTTCTTATGGGACTTTTGTTGTCACTTAGTTCCATTACAAGCCTTGATAGACCCCTTGCTCTGATACCATTGTAGCGGCCCTGGCACCCTGACCCTCGACTCCCACTGAGAATTCGACCACTGGCACAGCCGCCCAAGGCCCGAAGACCTAGAAGGGCTTACGAATCAATCTAACAAAATATGTAAATGAATTAAATGACGATATCAAGCACTAAAACATACTAACAAGTGAAAGAAAGTGTCCACCACAAAGTATGAGTTAGTATAGTCCCAAGTGACAAAGTAGAAGTGCTAAAAAGAGGGGATAACAGATCCCTTAGGAGCATACACTGAGGGTGAAGAGCCAAGAAGCAAAAGGGGAACACTGCTCAAGGAAGATGCCGTCTACTATGACCCTATCTCCTCTGCTCGCCACGGAAGGTGCTGCTGTGAAGTCTCATCGAAAAGGGAGGAAATGAGCTTCACGAAGAAGCCCAATAAGGACTACCAATCTTTCATTAGTTCTAACAAGCATAATAGATATATATTTTAAAGGGAAATAAGCAAGATAATCTATTCTACTAACATAGTAAGTGCAGAAGTAGAAAGTAAACTATACGACCGTCGGTCAAAACACATCGGGACTAGAAACTCGTGTAACCATGGCACAGAGACGAACCCCAAAGTTGCAAACACAGACAGAGGGAAACTGTCTGGAAAAAGACACTAAACACGAAGAACAACTACCTCTAGTCAACCAGTCAGGAGCGCCACATGCTTTACCCTTGACCACCAGTCCGAGTCTACCACCTCCTATCAGAGTGAGACCGTGGAACTAAAAGTAACCACAGAATTGTCGTAGTCTAGCTGGATTACGGTCCCATGTATGGCCCCTCTAGATGGTATCGGAGCCACATAGAATGAGGTAGTGAGAAGGACTAGTTGATCTACGCAGAAAGAAACAACCAAACCACCTTGACATCCTAGACCAACCAAGAGAGCTCTGCAAATGACTCTACGTTGTTGTCTCCACTGTTTTCCCCTCAGCTACCAGGTCCATGACTCGAGCACGTCCGCTGCCTGGAGAACTCCCTCAACTGACATGCGTGGACTGCGGGGTCTAAAGTAACGGTAACAACCTCTAACAGGACAAGCCTTCTAGTGCCAAGCTCCAAGAGAACGATAGTGTAGGACTGTACTAGGAACAACACAGGTGCCAAGAAAACAGAGATGCAGCGGAACGGGCTCCGAAGAGGGTGCATGTCACTCTCTGTCTGAGAAGGCGACAGAGTCACTGTTGCTTTCTCAGAGGAGGCAACACAGTGGGGGTCGCAACTAGAATGCGACACTCTCATGTCGCGACCTAGGTCAGAAGATGACGCACCCCTTGTCGCAACCAGAACGTGACAAGAAGTGTCGCTATCAGACTAGAAGGCGGCGAGGGTAACATCACATTCTGGGTTGCGATAAGGACCTTGTCGCACCCACAGATAGAGGCCTGGGTGCCAGCTCGAGACCTCAAAAAAAAACCCAAAAATGGCACAATCTATTGTGCACAAGGGGAGGGGAGCATGGAGAACAACCCACACATGCTAGAGGTACAAACCATCCTCATCCACACCCATGCATATCATTG
Organism: Colocasia esculenta; assembly: GCA_014218235.1. NCBI lineage: Eukaryota > Viridiplantae > Streptophyta > Magnoliopsida > Alismatales > Araceae > Colocasia > Colocasia esculenta. The sequence continues at coordinate 175,349,524 of CM024757.1, forward strand.
TGAAGGATCTACAAAGCTTACAAACACCATAAGATCACTCAAACCCCAACCCATTCAAGCTAAGAAAACCCAAACATGCATACAAACACCTAGGATGGATTCTACAGGGCTTGGAGAAAGGGAGAGGAGATCTTAGCATGCTAGAACTAGGGGGAAAGTTGAGGTTCCCTACCTCAAAACGAAGAGCCAACCCATTGGGGTCTTCTCATGTGAATGGCCACCTCCTCACTCCAAACTCCACATCAAGGCCACCTACAGGTGAGGAAGATCCACCTCCGCGTCAAAGCTCCACCAAGTTGGAGAAGAGAGGCCCCAAGAGTGGTCTCAGACAGAAGAGAGGAAGGGGAGAGGGGAGGAAGAAGAAGGGAGCTAGAAAATTAAGGGAAGGGAGATATCTGGTCTTGCATATGTAGACCTCAGATCTGAGAATGCAACAAACCCCATGGTCGCGTTCACTAATGAACGCGGTAGCCATATTGTCGCTACCTAAAAGCCTCGATCAAGCCTGACAATTGGAACTGCCACGTGTCGCCCTCGCAGGCCTTCCACCGTGAATGCGACGTCTGGCATGTCGCCTTCAGGTTGCATGCCATGGACACATGTCCCAACTGTCCTGACAATAAGATGACAAAACGGGCATGCAATAGTTAGAACTATTAGTAGGTGAACGCGAAGACGAAATTGTCACGTTCTCAACCAAAACACGAGAGCCATGTCGCCACTTCAGAAGGCGACGGCTCAACATGTCGCCACCTTCAATAGAAGGTGGCTACCAAAGAACAAGGATGTGCATATGTTTGGCTTGATTGATGTGGATAATTCAAATTGTTACTGAATGATTAATATGATTGATTGACTCATATTATTATAGGCCAATTCTATATTGTTCACTTATTACATGACACCATCATTGAACTCTTGATTCATGCTTCTTAATGGGTAGTTTATCACTTGTCCAATTCTGTCTTACTATTTGATTAATGTCTTTTGCCATTTGATTAGTATATTTGCCCTTTTAACTATGGCTCATCAATTTTCATGTTATTGGTTATTCATCATATTAATATGTCGGCATGTTAAAACTTAAATCACTTAAAGCATACTTGAAAAAATATGTCAATCTTACTAGGTTTTATGCTCACTTTGTGTATATTGTGTTTTCATGTAACACTGATACAGAGATAGACAATGATGGGGACAAGAAAGAGTAAATAGCATTTCAGATCATAAAAACTGTAGTATAGTAACGTATCGTTTGGTATTCTAAGAGAGGTATCATAGAGCTGTAGTAAAACATTTTTTTATTTTTGAAGGCCAATGTAATTGATATAATGGGCCTTGTTTCGGATCTAAATAGTGGATGTAATGAAATTCGATATTTGACATCAAAAAGGTTCTAATTTGAATAACTTGGAATTATTTTAGTAGTCCCAATGGAATGAGGTTATTTCTTTAACATGCTCTAAGTGACACGGGATGATTCCATTGTATTATCAATATGCTATGTTGACACATGGATATTAGTGTGACGGCCCTCGTTACACCGGTACGGTCATACCGACCCACGTCGATATAGCGAGTGCTGCCAGTCACAGTGGGACATTTACCCAACGATACAAACAGCTGAGATACACGCGAATATACATAACAGAGTAGCGGAAGCAAAAGAGAACTATCTCCATTCATTCATCATCCACATTAGACATACATGCAGTTTCAACATTTGCAAAAAGGGAACTAAAGTTCTCATAAATTAAACTGCTGAAAATTTAAATACAAAATGTCCACATAATACATTTCTTTCCATATAAACTCTAATACAATTTCCCAGTACATACTATGAAGACTACAACAAAAGGGGTGCACGACTCCACAAGCTAGACTCCGCGCTCGGAGTCTGTCTCCACTGTCTCCTCCACGAAGGTCTCGTCACCGTCTAAACCTGTACGCCGAAGCAAGAGTGAGTCTTAAAGACTCAGCAAATAACACTATACATGATATACACGTACAAGTCCTAGTGGTTTCTACAAGCACATACAATTAGCAATCACATAGCATGCTAGTCCATTTAAGTTTTCAACCTATCATGAAGGTTCTACAATTTTATACATAACGCATGCTTTCAGATTTCTAAACTAAAATTTACCTATCACATGGTCTCTAATCCATTCACCGAGAGTTATTAACATGGACAACTTACATACATGGACGGGGAACATAATTAGCATGGATT
>CM024758.1:0-377548 GCA_014218235.1 Colocasia esculenta
GTCTTAACTCTCCATGAAGTGCTCTATGCGCCTAGATGCAGCATAATCGACTATCAGTCTCATCATATTGGCATTAGGCTTCTTTTTTCTTTTGCTAGCAACCAAGTTGACATGTGTTTGAACAATGTTATATATGGGTTATGCTTTATTCATGGATGGTTTGTTTAATTAGATTTGGATTATCATATTTTCATGTGTCTTATGTGGTGAATACTGATAATAACCTTGATCGAAATCTGGCATGCTCGGCTGGACACATAGGACAAGATAGAATGACAAGGTTAGCTCGAGAAGGCTTACTAGGCTGTCACTCGCTAAAGGCAATCTTCCTGTGTGTGAATCGTGTTTAGCCGGTAAGGCATGTCGCAAGCCTTTCGAAAAGGCTAAGAGAGCCATGAACTCTTACAATTGATCCACTCCGACATTTGCGGACCCATGAGTGTGAGACCCGTCAAGGGGCTTCCTATTTCCTCACATTTATAGATGATTATTCACGATATGGATATGTCTATTTGATCGCTCACCGCTATGAAGCGTTAGATTGCTAGAAACACTTCTTGGCAGAGGTTGAGAATCAATTAGGTAAAACCATAAAAGTTCTCGGACGGATCGAGGACATGAATATCTTTCGGATGAGTTCCGAACTTTATGTGAAGAAAAGAATACGTAGACAGTAACTATTCATATACACCGCAACAAATGGTGGTGCTGAGAGACGGAATAAAACACTGTTAGATATGGTTAGGTCGATGATGGCGCATGTCAACCTTCCAATATCTTTTTGGGGGATGATAATGACTGCGGCCTACATCCTTACCGGTACCTTCACAGTCAGTTCCTTCCACCCCTTATGAGTTATGGCGTGGTGAAAAACCAAATTTAGATAATCTACGCCCATGGGGTTCAGCGGGATATGTCCATGACACTTCTCACAAGTTTGGAAAACTTGGCCCTAAAGCTAGAAAGTTTATCTTTATAAGATATCTTGAAAGCTCTAAAGGTTATGTCATGTATGGACAAATCCGAATGAGTAATGACAGAAAAGACATCCGAGATGTTGTTTTTCTTAGAAACAGAATTTCTAGTATCGGCGACACTGGAAGGAGTCTTGATCTCCATGAGTTGGATGACCCTAATGATGTTCCACCATCTTCCAGCGAAGGGAGGGAATTAGTTCCTAACCAGGAAGCCGCCGGAGATAGTAGAGAATCATGATAGTGGGAGCTTTGTGCCCAGTGGGGCACACCTATAGAAGAACAAGACGATCAGATACGCCGTAGCAAACGTGGACACATGCCTCGTCGTCGATTTGAGATTGAAGAGGAGCTCTTGTGTGCCAGCTTGCTGATGATGATTAGCCTACTTCTGTTAAAGAAGTATAACTTCATCTACTAGTAAAGAGTGGAAGGAAGCAATGCAAGATGAGATGGACTCTATGAGTAAGAATCAGGTTTGGAACTTGTCGACCTCCCTCCAGGGCGTAGGCTATTGGAAATAAATGGATTTTCAAAGTCAAAGCAAGGCGGATAGATCAATCGACAATATAAAGCACGACTTGTGGCAAAAGGATATACTCAAAAGGAGGGTATAGATTTCGATGAGACATTCTCCCACAGTGGTGAGATCACATCGGTTCGCCTTATTCTAGCCATTATTGCACATTTAGACTTAGAACTTTTTCAGATGGACGTTAAAACAACATTTCTCAATGGAGAACTAGACGAAGAAATTTATATGGTGCAACCAGAAGGTTTTGAGGCAAAGGGACAAGAGCGCAAGCGCAAATTTGTCATCTCAAACGTCCATTTATGGTCTTGTGGAAATGGATTTTATGGATCCATCACAAAATTATTTAAATGTAAAATTATTTATCATGTTCTCATTGTGTACCGCGTATTACAAATTCAAGTCCCGTTTAGTGCTAAACAAGTCACTATAACGAAAGATGAATCGGTTAATCGCAGAGCGCAGGCGTGCCAGTCGCTGAAGCGACAACATGTTCTGCTCCGAGAGTCGAAGGGCTTTAGGTCTATTTACGCGCCGTCTGACTTCGTCAAACGAAAGTGGAGATCGGGTCGGGACCAAGATCCTGTCGTTGCCTAAGCGCAACGACGTTAATTACATCCCTCTGAGAGGGAAAACCCTTGATTAATCGCCAGAATAAGAGTCTCGTGGCCTTTAACGGAACATCCGATAAAAGATATGCGCGAAAATACAAATCTAGTTGCGCCTAACGCGAGACGACCAGAATATAACACTCGACGCATCTTTGTTGTTATTTCAGATTTATTAAGAGGGGTTGAATTAGTTTCAACATTGTTTGATTTGATTTGTTTTCTTTTGGTCTTTTACATTCTTTTATTATGTTTGATCTTTTATTGGATTGTCTTCTTTTTTTATTATTGGCCTTTCGATTTGATATGGGGCTTTACTTGATTTCAGATTTCTCTTTATTTGAATTTACCTCTCTTGATCTGTTTGAGTTTGCAATTTTATTTGGATTTTTTTTTTTATTCCAGACTGAAGTGTTTGGCCTGAGATCATTTGGTTTGATTTCCTTTACTTAAGATTATTTGATTTCCCTTTTTTTTTTACTTTGGGTTTATTGTAAAGTTATCTTTGCTTATTGCATTTATTTCGTGTTATAAGATTTAAAATTATGCATATCTCTGTATTATTTGATTGGAATTTATTACATATTACTTTTTGAACTATGTCAGTTTATTATCTTTTGTTTATCCACTCTCTTGAATTTTTTATTTATTATGTCTTTGCTTATTATCCTTTTGTATTCCCGCTTCCTTTGTAGCTAGCCAATAGGGAGGCAATATATGCATGTGTGGGTGCAAATGTGCAGGTGCTAGGATGGAAGATTTGCATGGCAGGTTGAGTATTGCATATAGCAGGTGATATTGGAACGGTGGAGGTGTTGTGTGTGTAGATGCTGAACGGTGGGTTTGGACCGGGACTTATGCATGTGATGGCGTAAGCACAACGGTGGCAGACTATTCACGTGATTTTGCATGGTTCTTTATGTATGCAGAGATGAACGGTGGCCTTCACTGCTTGGGTGTGATGGGGTTTTGTGCATGGGTATTTGGTTAAAGAATTAAATGATGGATGGAGAGAGAATATGGGTGCAATAACTGGAGAGAGAGAAAAGCTGTCATTTAATAAGGGGAGAGTGTGGGTGTACAAAAATGGGTTTGTTTGGACTTTTGAAGTGGATTTGGGTTTGAACGGTGGGGGGTTTCAGGATGCTGAATAGTTTGACCGTGGGGGGTTTCAGGGTGCTGAATGGTTTGATCGGTGGCCTCCATACTCTCCACCGTTCAGCCTCCATTTGGACATACGATGTCTGATCAGCGAGGGGCTAGTTCAGGTGGATTGGAGAGCTGAACAGTGAAGGCTACTGTACTCACCGATGAAGCTAGATGGCAGTCTCAAGAGTGTGGAACGATGAACGGTGGCCACTATGTGACAGCCCCAAATAGTCCTTTTCATCATCAGGCCTTTCTTTTCTTTGATTTATTCTGATGTTATAATTCCTTCTTTCTCCCTTTTTTTATTGTTCTTGTTGTTTCTTGTGTTCTATTAATATCTTGTAATACATTTTTTTATTATTGGGATCTCATTTAATTATTACATTATTACACATTTGTCACTTCTATTGCGATTTTGTCCTTTTTCTCATTTGTATATATATATATTTTTTATGTCGAACACGTTGACCGGACAATGTACGATGCGTCAATGGTCATTTATCTCGCTTATACAGGCACAGACGTGACACAAACCATCAAGATCACAATCACAGAAATAAAGTTAAGAATCGACGGAAATTTGGTACGATAAAATCCGATTTGATGGTAGCTACCCTTGCCCACCGTATGTCAGGGTAGCACCTAGGGACGTTCACCCATAAACCAGAGGCGTCGCCCACGGGGCGATGTTCGCCAGACAATGGCGACATAATATCTGCCAATACCGGATTGCAACACAAGTTGTCCGGTGATTATATTGGCACAAGCGGATTCAGAAATCATCACGGAAAAATCGGCAGCACCTCCCCTTAGTCTACACCTTGGGGGGGGTGTGCATGACATCCGTCCACTATGATGGAGACAGTGCCAACAAAGATGTTGATGCCAAAGCAACAACAACACGGCACACGGCACCGCTTCTCAAGTCAAACTCGAGAAGACCGGTATACGCCGAGACCGCAAATTGGGGCAAAACCGATGGAATATCATTTCGGAATTAAATACCACACAATGTTTAGTTCACCCATGAACTGGCCACTTCGAGGTGCTTGGGTTAGGGTGACCGGTGGCAAAGGTAGAGGAGAAGAGAGTTGAACGGTGGGGTTGATGAAGGCCACCGTTCAACATCTCAACATCCGTCAGGGGGAAAACAATTGGTGGTTTATACATACAAGGGTAGTCAGATAAAGCTTGAACGGTGGGAAGGGGGGAGCCGCCGATCAAGGGCTTTTAGGCAGTGGTGGAGGCTCAACGGTGGGAAAGGAAAGGCCACCGGTCAGGGGAGTTCTTTTACCATTTACACAGGATTCTGGTTCAACGGTGGCTTCCGATTAGCCACCGTTCAAGGGTTTTACTGGTGTTTGGCTTGTGGGTTGCTGTGGAGAAGGAGGCTAAACGGTGGCATTGTGCAGGGCCACCGTTCAAGACTCCAACATCCACTCAGGGGAGAAAATAACATGGAATTAATTGAAATCTCGCATGTGCAAATCATTGTTTTCATAAAAAAAAACATTCTAGGAACACAGAACATCACTTTCTTTGGTAAGCTTCAAATAAATACCAAAAATAATTAATGAAGACACAACTGAAGCACATCACATATGGGGGTGAGAGCTCAGCAGTGAAGCATTTGAGGTAAATGGTGGGTTGATATTACGAACTCACCAGCGATTCGTAAGGAACAAATTGGCGACACAAAAGAGAGAAAAATCCATTATATTAGTCCTTCTGTACTGGAATGGGTATACGATTTACCCGCCGAGCACACGCGAGGGACTTCTCACTGTCTGATGACAACTGAACCAGCCTAAAGAAGGGGCCGTGAGGGGCAAGGGTCTAAAGCAAGAACAGCATATATATCTTCGCATTCGTCAATCTCCTCAAATAACACAGTAAATCAAAGGAAAGAGAAAGTGACTTAGTGTGAAAGGATCGGCTACGCATGGTCATGTAGTCCCTTTAGCACGTTGGGGATGGGGATATGAGGCATCCCCGCCGGTGAGCACAGGATAATATTAAAACATAGAACAATGGCGATGATAAGAACACATGAGAGGGGGAAACCATGAAAAAATAAATAAACGGGAGCAATGCATCCTTTTCCTAGTACCCACTGGTACTACCTCAAGGAAGCTCACTGGAAACGCCAACTTTACATTTAAACAAAAGGGAAGGGATAGTTCACATGATGCTCCAAACATTGTAAGAAGAAGCACGCCATTTCTTTTCTTTCGTAAAAGGGAGGCTACAGATGAAAACACAGAAACAGAAAAAAAAAAACGGGCTCTCTTCTCACCCTTGCTCTCGCCTCCCCCCCCCCCCCTTTTTCTGATCACTACGCACAGCCCTATTTCCGGGAGAACCTTGCTGGGGCCCCTCCTCTCCTCCTGCCTCTCCTCTGCTGCTAGAAGAAAACCCCTTCCGCCGCCAGAAGCTTCTGCCCCTCTTCTCTTGTTGCTTACTTCGATGCGATGGCCTCTTCTTCTCCCTTACTTCCGATGTGCTGGTTGCTTTTTTGCATGGGAAAAGGTACCTTTTAAAGACCCGACTATTGAGGGCTAAGGTGGCAAAGACCCCAACCCAAAACAGCCATACTTCTCCTGGAGATTTACCTCTTGTGCCTTTTGCTTGCTGTCGTTGCAACCTGCCCGTTCTGGGCCTCTCTTGCGCCACAGCCCATTCACAGCCCATCAATTATGGGTGCAGACAAATGCCCCCCACCTGGGGCGTTGCGAGTGAGGTCCGAGCGGAGCAATGTCCGCAGGTGTACCTCTTGTAGCCCCATTTGAACTCGTCTTGTGTTCTGTTGTCGCTCCGTCTTATGGCTGTCGACCTCTTGTTGTTCTGTTGTCTGGTACCGTTTAGTGGTCTATTGTCTCACAAACGTACTGGTGGTCTTCTGACGTATTACCATGCCGGTGTTTTATCAGTATTGACATAATCATCTTGAGATTGACAATCAATAAGAATTGTTGTGACAACATCTTCTAAAGTCTGTGAGTTCACTGGATTAACAACCACTGAATCAGTGAGGATTGCTGGACTGGAGGCTTTTCCAAATGGTGGAAGCGCTGGGCCGGCAGCAATCCTGAGCTAGTGGAAGCACTGAACTGACAACCTTCTGGATTCAGTGGAAGCTCTAGATCGACAACTTCTTTGAATTGTTGAGATTTCTGACCCGGTGGGACGTCCTTGAAGATAAGAATTTTTTGAATCGGAAACCCCTTGAATTGGCGGGATCCCTAAATCAATGGCCTCTTTCAATTGACAAGGCCATGTGAACTAGTGATCTTCATGGGTCAGCCATCCATTAGGTTATGTTGGCCTGTTGAATGAGTTGATGGGGCATGCCAGCTTGCTATATGGTCCGGTAGCTCCCTGTGGATTTAGTAATTGACCATATTGCTTCCTTTCTTCTGAGTTGTCTTGTCTACTGCTTGCCTTGAAAATGCAATAATTCTATCCCAAAATAGTGCTGAGGCCTTAACATGAGGGTATAGACCGCTTCCACGCCGTTGTCACTGACTGTGGTGACCAAACCGTCGCCTTGGGGATCCTGTAGCCCTTCTCAGTGCCGCTTCGCTTGCAGTTGGATTAATGAGCCCTTGTCTTCCTTTTCTTTGATTTTTTATGTTTTCCATTGGTATTGACCAACTTAGTCATTCATCGGCACCTGCTTCATTGTGTGTCAACGGATTCAGCTAGAGTGTATCATGTGTCGATCCCTGCAATTTAGTCATTTGTCGACACCATCATGTGCTGACACCCGCCTTTCTGGGTATCGACCAACTTTGGCTGGTACTGGCATGAAGATGAGCCTTGGCTGGTGATGACGACCAGCTTTGGCCGGCACTGGCATGAAGATGAGCCTCGACTGGTGATGACGACTAGCTTTGGCCGGCACTGACATGAAGATGAGCCTTGACTATCGAGTACCACTTCTGTCAAGATTTTCTTTCTAAAGACTTGAGGTCTACTTGTCTTTGGTAGCTATCTTTGAACCCCTTTTTTTTATTTTCACATTATCGAATTGAGCGCCCTTTCGGGTTTTCACTCAACTCGACCCCCTCTTGCTTTTGCCTACGCGCCCTTTCGGTTTTCACGTAGCGGGGTACCCAATTTGCCCATGGCACCCTTTCGGGTTTTTGCCATGACCGGGTTTTAGCTCTTTTTACCCTTGTTCAGGGGAAACCTAAACAAGTCCAGCGAGGCACCTCTATTTTAAGCCTCCATTTTTTTTTTATTTTTTTTGTATACATATATATATTATAAAGAGAGATTCATGAGTGGAATATAACTCAATCGCCAATCATATCATGATGTTGGTAGATGGTGTGAGGTTATTTGGGTTGATTGCAAAATGATAACATGGAAAACCTATGTGTTAGCTTCAACAAGGGTTCTAAAGGTAACATCTACTAGTCAGCCAAGGCAAGAGGTCAAGGCTGGACTTTATTTAGAGTTTTTTTTTAAAAACAGTGGTATCTAAACCTAGGTTCTAGAGAGGCATAAATGACAAAGACAGCTTAACAAGAAAGTGTCTCTCTAGATTTAGGGAAAACATAACAAAAGAAGGTCCACTTGGGGAGCAGAGATGGAACTCCCTCTTCTTACAACATTTTTTTTACACACATTTTTTAACCGCATTACTGACTCAAGCGCCCTTTCGGGTTTTCACCGGAGTCAGCGCCTTCTTGCTTTTGCCCACGCGCCCTTTCGAGTTTTCACGTGGCAGGGTTCCCAATTTTACCCACGACGCCCTTTTGGGTTTCATCGTGACCGGGTTTTCTTGTCCTTTTTACCCCTACTCGGCAGTGCAATCCGAGTAGGTCCGACGGGCATCTCTATTTTAGCCCTTTCATTCATTTTTTTTTGAGACTTTTGATACGAGTGTCAAAGTTGTTGACACCTGCTTCATGACCTGCAGACTACTCCATTGGCCTGGTTTTATCTTCAAGTGACATTAGTTGTATTGGCGTCATCAGCCTCAAGACCCACGAACGACTTTGTTGGCCTGGTTTCATCATCTGGGGACGTCGGTTATGTCGACGCCATCGGCTTCAAGACCTACGGGAAACTCCGTCGGCCTGGTTTCATCATCTGGGGGCGTCGTTATGTGGACGCCATCAGCTTCAAGACTTACGGGAGACTCCGTCGGTCTGGTTTCAATCGTCGGTTATGTCGACGCCATCAGCTTCAAGACATACGAGAAACTCCGTCGGCCTGGTTTCATCATCTGGGGACGTCGATTATGTTGACGCCATCAGCTCAAGACCCACGAATGACTTCGTTGGCCTGGTTTCATATTCCGGTGATGTCGATTAAGTGACATCATCAGCTTCAAGACCTACGGATGACTCCATCGGCCTGGCTTCATATTCAGTGACGCCAGTTGTGTTGACGTCATCAGCTTCAAGACCTACGAATGACTCCATAGGCCTGGTTTCATATTCAGGTGATGCCAGTTGTGTTGACATCATCAGCTTCAAGACCTACAGACGACTCTGTTGGTCTGGTTTCATGTTCAGGTGACGCCAGTTGTGTTGACGCCATCAGCTTCAAGACCCACGAACAATTTCGTTGGTCTGGTTTCATCTTCTGGTGACGTCGGTGTGTTGACGCCTTCAGCTTCAAGGCCCACGATAACTCCGTTGGGCTGGCTTCATATTCTGGGGACGTCGATTATGTTGACGCCATCAGCTTCAAGACCCACGAATGACTTCGTTGGCCTGGTTTCATCTTATGGTGACGTCGGTTGTGTTGACGCCATCAGCTTCAAGGCCCACGAATAACTCCGTTGGGCTGGCTTCATATTCTGGTGACGCCAGTTGCGTTGACATCATCAGCTTCAAGACCTCGTCGGCCTGGTTTCATATTCAGGTGACGCTGGTTGTATCGACGTCATCAGCTTCAAGACCCGCGAATGACTCCGTCGGCCTAGTTTCATATTCCGCTGATGTCGATTAAGTGACATCATCAGCTTCAAGACCTACGGATGACTCCATCGGCCTGGCTTCATATTCCGGTGACGTCGGTTGTGTTGACTCCATCAGCTTCAAGACCTTGTCGCCCGGCTTCATCTCTTGGTGTTGGAATTGGTGACCTGCAATGAATTGGAGTGACCAATGATCAGGGGCAATCTATTTGGAGGTATAAGGTCAGAAACCCTTTTTTTTAATGGTTAGCAAATGCCGATTTGAAAGTGAGTTTGAACTCATGAAGGCATGGAAACCTGCTTTGAAATTGTGAGGACGTAGAAGTCCGATTTGAGATCATGAGGGCGTGGAAGCCCATTTTTTTTTTGAGACATGTGGACCCAAAGGCCCAATTTGAAAATATGAAAGCCTGGAAGCCTTATTTGAAACATGTGGACACAAGAGCCCAATTTAAAGCACGAGTTGGAGTCTTGAAACATGGGCTTCAACACGTGGGTGACAAATATAAATTTTAAGACATGATTGGAAAATTGTCAATTTTGAAATATGACCTCTTTTGAAATCATGAGCAGCAAGCTTGCCAATTTTAAAATATGAGTTTTGAAAACATGGTTGGCGCGTTGCCATTTTTGAAATATGATTTTTTTTTTAAATCATGGATGACAAGCTTGCCAATTTAAAATATGACTTTTGAAAACATGGTTGGCGAGTCGCCACACATTTTTTTAAAATATGAGTTCTCTTAAAATTATGAGCGCAAGTTTGCCAATTTTAAAACATGATTTTGAAAACATGATCGGCGCATTGCCACTTTTCAAAACATGAGTCTTTTGAAATCATGGAATACAAGCTTGTCAATTTAAAACATGGACTTTGAAAATATGATTGGTGAGTTGTCACCCCCTTTTTTTTGAAATATAAATTTTTGAAATCATGAATGACAAACTTGTCGATTTAAAACATGGGTTTTGAAAACATGATTGACAATTTGCCAGTTTTGTTTTTAATAGAAGTGATGCTTGAATAGGGATAAATCCTTCGACAGTTTTATTAAAGATCCGGAAAAAGAATGTGCACTCAAAATCCGGTAAGAAAACCCATGTATGAATATGGACATAAGCGGTGAAAGCCCGATGCGGTATGATCGTGCGGGCTCATATCATCGCCTTGCAGAAAGCATGCAATTTTGTTGAGGTATTATTCGTCTCAGAACCATAGTCTGACTAGTGGTATGGCTGGCCTCTTTATTTTTTTTTAGGTGCTCGTCATCGACAATAATACCTCAGGTGGCCCTAAAAGAGCCAGTTGAGACCACTTCAATGCCCTGGTCTCATGCTGGGTGATCGATGTGACTGTCCCAGCAAGATACTTTCTTTATTATTATTATTATTATTATTGTCATTTTTTTTACTCATTTTTCATCATATTTTTTTAACTTTTTTTTTTGTCATTTTTTTACTCATTTTTGTAACTTTTTTTTTTCAATCTTTCTTTTCTTTTTTTGCATGAACATTTACATCCATGGACGTTACACATGTGATCAACACATGTCCCTAGAGTAACTCATTTTCGGTGAGCTGGTTCTTGCTTGCTTGCTTGTGATGGGCCGAAGCTCTTGAAGTTCCCCCAGGGTGCACGAGCTTCATCTCTGCATCGAGCATCTTGAATTGCTTGTGCTTTTCTAGCTCATATATTATGGCATGCGTTTGCCCCCACATTGGCCGGTGCAAGTTGTCATATGCTTTTCTTTTCTATTGCATTGGAGCCCCATGAGATCGCGGCGGGTACACCAGGTACTCGCCCACTTGCAGTTCTCCTTTTCTTATCAATGACTCAATTTGATCTTTGAGGATATAGCAGTCCTCTGTAACATGCCCCGGCAGCTGATGATATAAGCAAAACTGAGGGTCATTTTTCTTCTTGATATCTTCCGGCCTTTTGGGCTCCAGTTGGACAATTTTGTTGTGTCGTTGCGCCCATTCAAAAAGAACTAGTGTTTTATCTTTTGGGAAGGAGTAAGGCTTTTGCATCTTCTCCTCTAGCGAAATTTTCCTTCGCCTTGGCAATTTGTCAAGTGAGGCACTGGCTTCCCCTTCAGTAGCTTCTAGAATCTGGGCATGCCTCTTCCTTTGGCCAGTAGTATCAGCAGAAGAGTACTTGGCGAGGAATGCCTCAATATCAGTGGCAACATTGTTCAGTCGATTGAAAGTTCTGATGTCGATGCCACCCATTCTATTTAGAATCTCCTTTTGCAAGTTGCTCTTGCATATATTGACAGCATCTTCTTCAGATAGTGGTTGCTTGTATTTCCTGCAGACGTCCATCCACCGTCGGATATAGTCTCGGGCTGGTTCCCCACCTCCCTGAGAAATGGCATGTAATCTAGTCGCCGAGATTGTTCCCTCAGCCATATAGGGGCCCGCTTCAGATATTCCTTGTATTCTCAGTCTGTCTGCCATGGGCTTGATAGAGCGATTTGAATATATGCACCTGCTTGATAAGGATCTACAAGTTTTTGGCCCATGGGTTACATTTCTCATTGCCTCTGTATGGTGTACATTATGGGCCCCAGGGCATGGAGCTGGACGACCATGGAGTGTAGCAGTAATGCTATTACTCATCCCTGTCAGCTTTACCAAGCTACTCATCAATGCTGGATCTGCCAAGCTTGGGCGAGTATGGGCTGGTTGTATGTCCACCCTCTCGACTTGTGGCTTTAGGGTAAACTCTTGGCCTTTGTCGAATAGATCTCCGGCTGTTCCAGAGTCATTTGATATGGGTGCGTGAGCGAGATGCCCCCGGCGTGGGCTAACATCGACTGCGACACTGTTGCAGAGTTTGGGATGGATGATGTCGCTTTGCAATGCTTCGACCAACCCTTCTTTCTTTTGATGCCAAGATATATGCCTCTTTTTCTTGAATCTGCTTTCTCAACACATTTCAATCTCCAGTTGACATTTTTGTGACTGAGCTACCATGGCAGGATTATCTGCAGGTATGCGGGGTATTAGCCAATGGCTTAGAGCCGCATTCCTTTTTGATATTGGGCAGGTCTTGTTTGGAACCCCACTGATGAGATTGCTTGGATCTAGGTCAACCCCCTCTTGTGCCATTTGAGGTGCATGGGATGACTCAGACTGCTCCCTTAATGCCAGAATTCAACAAAAGATGGTATTTTGCCCCCAGCTTCTTGACTCTTGTACACCTTCAGTGGAGGTGGAGCTTGCATACATTGGATCTCTGCTCCGAGGTCTTGTAAGATGCTTCTCCTCTGAGAATAGTGGTGTGAGTTGTCAGAGGTAGCTTCTCCATCGTTCTTCTAAATCTTGTTATAGACTCAGGGTTGACGATCCAGTGTGATCCACCCATTGGAATTAAGTTGATCTCTTCCCCTTCACCATGGTTGGTCATATCTGGCAGGGATGATATGTTGTTGCAGGAGAGGGTAGCAACCACTTTCTCTTTCTTCCTCTTGGGTCTTCTCTTCTTCCTTTCATGCTCTGTTGGTACTTGCCCCCAGAGTAGCTCTTCTTGGGATTGGGACATTTCTTGTTCAGCTGCTTCTTCTAGCTTCAACATTTCTAGCTCCTCCCATGGTACATATTCTTGTAGCTGGACAGGATACCTCTCAGGTTGCTCATATTTATCCAACTCATCTATTAATGTTTGCAGTTGTTCGAGTGATAGGCTGCCCCCTCTGTACAATGGTAGAGGTGTCTGCCGCCTTCTATTGCTAGAATTTATCATGGAGATCACTCGGGGCTTCGCCAGATGCCATACTAGAGTGACAGATGGCGGAGATGGCTGAGGTATCATTCCTTGAACATGCATCTGTGGAGTAGGCTTTTTGGATGGCTCCCTCATTCCCCTCTGAGGCACCTTCTTCCAACTCTCTTGATTTCTGGCAGGGGCCAGAATGTAGTGTTCATAACTCATCTGCGTACTAGCTTCAGAAATTTCTTCTGGCAGCTGCTGGTATAATGATATCATATTAGCAGTTGGCTTGCGGACAGGGGCTTCGTGTGGTTGAGGTGGACTCACTTTATATTCACCCATCTGTAGCTCCCCCTTCCTGATCAAGGATTCCATGATGTCCTTGAACACATAACAATCCTCTACGCTATGCCCAAGACTTGATGGTATGGCAGAATAGAGGATCATCGCTCTTTTCCCGATCCTCAGGTCTTTGTGTGAAATGTGATCTTATTGTAATGAGTGGCCCATTCGAACAATGTTTTTGTTTTGTCCTTTGGGAAAGAGTATGGCTTCCTAACCTTGTCTTGGAGAAGCCTATTCTCGTTGGAGTTGTAGGGTTAGTGCCGGAAGACCCAACTACAGCTTTTCCCCCATCCCTCTGATGTTCAAAGGTCTCTAGATCGGCATTGCTCACCTCCTTTCCAGTGAGCTTTTTATTATCTGGTTTGTCCTTTTGTTCCATGGATGTATTGTTAGAATACCTTGTCATGAAGGCTTCAATTCTACTACCACATTATTCAGCCTGTCAAATGACCGAATTTCCATCCCGATCATTCTTTCCAATAATTCTCTCTTCAGATTCTGTTTAAAAATTTGCACCGCATCTTCTTGGTGAGGAGGGCGCTTGCATCTCATGCTAAGGTTCCTCCAACGTTGGAGGTAGTCCAATGCCGACTCGTCATTCCTCTACCTGGTTGCATAAAGCTCAGCCACTGTCACTCCCTCTCTGCTATGTAAAACCTTTCTCTGAACTTTTTCTGCAGTCTGTCCAGTCAGATATGGATTCTGCAGACAGGCCAGAGTACCATTCAAATGCTAGGCCCGTCAAGGAGGAGCCAAAGAACTTCAGCAGGTAGGACTCATCAGCGGCCAGGTCGCCCATCACATTGATATAGTACGCGATGTGCTCTTTGGAGATCCCTGCCCATTGAACTTGTCAAATTTTGGGGGCTTGGTGACGCCTGGAGGCAATTTCTTTACAGCATGGTGTGCAGGGTAAGGTACCCTATACACGTCAAAGGCAATGTGCTCTCCATCACCCCGCTCTGCCAACTTCATCTCGATCATTTGCTCCACCATCAATCTGCTGACGTGGCAGGGTCTACTTCTTGAGGACAAAAGTGAGCTGGTTCATTACTCGGGGTGTTTATGATGGCCACCGGTGGCAATGGTGGTGGCATTTGGTTCTCCATCTGGTGCTCAGGAGCCTGAGCTGGTAGTAACTGTTGCTGCTGCTGGAGATGATCTAATTGTGGTTGATATTGTTGTTGCTGCTGGAAAAACAGTGGCTGTAGCAGTTGATACTGGCTTGTAGGCGCTGCTGTTGCACTGCAGTTGTCGGCGACTGTTGTGGCTGCTCATTCACAGGCTGCACAATGGCACACTGGGCTGAGACTCCCACTGATTCTGAGGTTGCATGGGGAGTTTCTCGTGGACCTTTAGCTTCTCGGGCTGTGTGGCCCTCTGCTTCTTTGCCTCTTATCTGCCTTTTAAGTGCTTCGATCTCAGCCTGATACCGCTGCAGCAACTCTAGAACAGCTGGGTCCAGGTGTGTAAAAGCAGGAGTCTCTTGCGCCGTGCCCCCTGCCATTTCTGATGGAGGCGGGGGAAGCTCATTGCTGCCCCCACTACCTTGAGTGGTGATGACATTGGCGGTGACCGTCGTCCCTTGCATTGCTTGTGCATCAGTATTCCCATACGCGGCTGCTAGGGCTGCTGCCGCGGCTCTTCTTCTGGTCACATTACCAGGTCTCTCTGCTAGTTCAATGATTTCTCCATCCTCGGTGGGTAGAGCCCCAATCGCTCCACACGCCGGCCATATGACATGCAAAATTTTCAAGCTCCCATTCTGGTCTCTCTCGACCCTTCGGGAGGTTTGAGGGTGAAAGGAGAACCTTCGAAGACTGATACCCGGGGTTTGGCTCTCCCGGTCTGCTCATGAATGTGTCCACACGGGACATCATTTTCATCAGAACTACTCCCGGCTTCATCATGGAGTGCTTCCATTACTTGTAGCATCCTCGCCCTCTGCAACGGAGAATTTGTGAAATGCAATACATGGTTGCATACGACCCTTGCTGCCCCCGGTCGATCATAGGTGGAGGAGACCATTGATGCGGGAGAACTCTCTCGGATAAGTGGGAGGTAAGCCGACCTCCGCAACTCCGCTCTCTTGTCGTGGAAGCGGGCATAAGCACATGCCCCTCCCTGATGAACCCTGGCCCTGAAGCCTCTAGGTGGCCTATGATAAGTAGGGATCCTCTTGTCAGCTGTTTCTTTTGGTGCTTCCTCTTCCAACACAATTTTCTCCAATCTAGGCTGCTGCACTTTCTTGGGTCGCCAGACCTGCTTGAATTTTATGGGTTTCGAGGGCGCTTCCCCTTGAAAGTGTTGTGCACTGTCTTCTTTCCAGTCAGTGCCTGGAAAGGATTCTCTATAGCACCGCCGGTACCACTTGTTCTGGCTCGATTTGCTACGTCCGTTGTTCAGATTAATCCTTACTTCCCCACCAGTACGCTCTTTCCAGAGTTGGAAAGGCGAGCATGATGAGAAATGATCTTCTCGTCCTCTTCAGCTTGTTGGCGCTTCTTCTGGGCCCTCTTGCCCCTGTTCTTTTTGCCATGGTCCACGTGGTGAACCTGGCAGTTCAGCTCCTCTACAACTCTTCACTCTTAACTTTAGCTTCAGGATGGAGCATGTTTACAAAAGCAACCCCCAGGAAATTGGGGAATTCAACAACTGGGGGAAAATCCCCGAAGCGGGTCGGCACGGAGAGATAGCCGTTCGAGCATGGTCCCGGACAAGTTGGGGTCCGAAGCGCACCTTCGCCATCAATCTGTTAGTACCTGTAAGTTAAAACAAACAAATAGTTAGTATCGAGTAAAAAGGCCGCGAGGCTTTCTATTCTGGCGAAAAGATGAAGGGAAGTTTGGTCCCACCGGCCGTGCCACACTGTGGAAATGGATTTTATGGATCCATCACAAAATTATTTAAATGTAAAATTATTTATCATGTTCTCATGTGTGTACCGCGTATTACAAATTCAAGTCCCGTTTAGTGCTAAACAAGTCTCTATAACGAAAGATGAATCGGTAATCGCAGAGCGCAGGCGTGCCAGTCGCTGAAGCGACAACATGTTCTGCCTCCGAGAGTCGAAGGGCTTTAGGTCTTATTACGCGCCATCTGACTTCGTCAAACGAAAGTGGAGATCGGGTCGGGACCAAGATCCCGTCGTTGCCTAAGCGCAACGACGTTAATTACATCCCTCTGAGAGGGAAAACCCTTGATTAATCGCCAGAATAAAGAGTCTCGTGGCCTTTAACGGAAACATCCGATAAAAGATATGCGCGAAAATACAAATCTAGTTGCGCCTAACGCGAGACGACCAGAATATAACACTCGACGCATCTTTGTTGTTATTTCAGATTTATTAAGAGGGGTTGAATTAGTTTCAACATTGTTTGATTTGATTTGTTTTCTTTTGGCTTTACATTCTTTTTATTATGTTTGATCTTTATTGGATATCTTCTTTTTTTATTATTGGCCTTTCGATTTGATATGGGGCTTTACTTGATTTCAGATTTCTCTTTATTTGAATTACCTCTCTTGATCTGTTTGAGTTTGCAATTTTATTTGGATTTTTTTTTTATTATTCCAGACTGAAGTGTTTGGCCTGAGATCATTGGTTTGATTTCCTTTACTTAAGATTATTTGATTTCCCTTTTTTTTTTACTTTGGGTTTATTCTAAAGTTCTTTGCTTATTGCATTTATTCGTGTTATAAGATTTAAAATTATGCATATCTCTGTATTATTTGATTTGGAATTTATTACATATTACTTTTGAACTATGTCAGTTTATTATCTTTTGTTTATCCACTCTCTTTGAATTTTTATTTATTATGTCTTTGCTTATTATCCTTTTGTATTCCCGCTTCCTTTGTAGCTAGCCAAATAGGGAGGCAATATATGCATGTGGGGTGCAAATGTGCAGGTGCTAGGGATGGAAGATTTGCATGGCAGGTTTGAGTATTGCATATAGCAGGTGATATTGGAACGGTGGAGGGTGTGTGTGGTGTAGATGCTGAACGGTGGGGTTTGGACCGGGGACTTATGCATGTGATGGCGTAAGCACAACGGTGGCAGACTATTCACGTGATTTGCATGGTTCTTTATGTATGCAGAGATGAACGGTGGCCTTCACTGCTTGGGTGTGATGGGGTTTTGTGCATGGGTATTTTTGGTTAAAGAATTAAATGATGGATGGAGAGAGAATATGGGTGCAATAACTGGAGAGAGAGAAAAGCTGTCATTTAATAAGGGGAGAGTGTGGGGTGTACAAAAATGGGTTTGTTTGGACTTTTGAAGTGGATTTGGGTTTGAACAGTGGGGGGTTTCAGGATGCTGAATAGTTTGACCGGTGGGGGGTTTCAGGGTGCTGAATGGTTTGACCGGTGGCCTCCATACTCTCACCGTTCAGCCTACCATTTGGACATACGATGTCTGATCAGCGAGGGGCTAGTTCAGGTGGATGGAGAGCTGAACGGTGAAGGCTACTGTACTCACCGATGATGCTAGATGGCAGTCTCAAGAGTGTGGAACGATGAACGGTGGCCACTATGTGACAGCCCCAATAGTCCTTTTCATCATCAGGCCTTTCTTTTCTTTGATTTATTTGATGTGTATAATTCCTTCTTTCTCCCTTTTTTTGTTGTTCTTGTTGTTTTCTTGTGTTGTATTAATATCTTGTAATACGCATTTTTTTATTATTGGGATCTCATTTAATTATTACACATTTGTCACTTCTATTGCGATTTTGTCCTTTTTCTCATTTGTATATATATTTTTTTTTTATGTCGAACACGTTGACCGGACAATGTACGATGTGTCAATGGTCATTTATCTCGCTTATACAGGCACAGACGTGACACAAACCGTCAAGATCACAATCACAGAAATAAAGTTAAGAATCGACGGAAATTTGGTACGATAAAATCCGATTTGATGGTAGCTACCCTTGCCCACCGTATGTCAGGGTAGCACCTAGGGACGTTCACCCATAAACCAGAGGCGTCGCCCACGGGGCGATGTTCGCCAGACAATGGCGACATAATATCTGCCAAATACCGGATTGCAACACAAGTTGTCCGGTGATTATATTGGCACAAGCGGATTCAGAAATCATCACGGAAAAAATCGGCAGCACCTCCCCTTAGTCTACACCTTGGGGGGGGTGTGCATGACATCCGTCCACCATGATGGAGACAGTGCCAACAAAGATGTTGATGCCAAAGCAACAACAACACAGCACCACGGCACCGCTTCTCAAGTCAAACTCGAGAAGACCGGTATACGCCGAGACCGCAAATTGGGGCAAAACCGATGGAATATCATTTCGGAATTAAATCCCACAATGTTAGTTCACCCATGAACTGGCCACTTCGAGGTGCTTGGGTTAGGGTGACCGGTGGCAAGGTAGAGGAAAGAGAGTTGAACGGTGGGGTTGATGAAGGCCACCGTTCAACATCTCAACATCCGTCAGGGGGAAAACAATTGGTGGTTGATACATACAAGGGTCGTCAGATAAAGCTTAACGGTGGGAAGGGGGGAGCCGCCGCTCAAGGGCTTTTAAGCAGTGGTGGAGGCTCAACCGGTGGGAAAGGGAAGGCCACCGGTCAGGGGAGTTCTTTTACCATTTACACAGGATTCTGGTTCAACGGTGGCTTCCGATTAGCACCGTTCAAGGGTTTTACTGGTGTTTGGCTTGGGGTTGCTGTGGAGAAGGAGGCTAAACGGTGGCATGTGCAGGGCCACCGTTCAAGACTCCAACACCACTCAGGGGAGAAAATAACATGAAATTAATTGAAATCTCGCATGTGCAAATCATTGTTCATAAAAAAAACATTCTAGGAACACAGAACATCACTTCTTGGTAAGCTTCAAATAAATACCAAAAATAATTAATGAAGACACAAATGAAGCCAACATCACATATGAGGGGTGAGAGCTCAGCAGTGAAGCATTTGAGGTAATGGGGTTGATATTACGAAACTCACCAGCGATTCGTAAGGAACAAATTGGCGACACAAAGAGAGAAAAATCCATTATATTAGTCCTTCTGTACTGGAATGGGTATACGGTTTACCCGGCCGAGCACACGCGAGGGACTTCTCACTGTCTGATGACAACTGAACCAGCCTAAAGAAGGGGCGTGAGGGCAAGGGTCTAAAGCAAGAACAGCATATATATCTTCGCATTCGTCAATCTCCTCAAATAAACGCAGTAAATCAAAGGAAAGGGAGAAGTGACTTAGTGTGAAAGGATCGGCTACGCATGGTCATGTAGTCCCTTTAGCACGTTGGGGATGAGGATATGAAGGCATCCCCGCCGGTGAGCACAGGAAATATTAAAACATAGAACAATGGCGATGATAAGAACACATGAGAGGGGAAACCATGAAAAATAAATAAACGGGAGCAATGCATCCTTTTCCTAGTACCCACTGGTACTACCTCAAGGAAGCTCACGGGAAACGCCACTTTACATTTAAACAAAAGGGAAGGGATAGTTCACATGATGCTCCAAACATCGTTAAGAAGAAGCACGCCATTTCTTTTCTTTCGTAAAAGGGAGGCTACAGATGAAAACACAGAAAATAGAAAAAAAAAAACGGGCTCTCTTCTCACCCTTGCTCTCGCCCCCCCCCCCCCCCCCCCCCCCTTTTTTTCTGATCACTAGGCACAACCCTATTTCGAGGAGACCTTCTGGGGCCCCTCCTCTCCTCCTGCCTCTCCTCTGCTGCTAGAAGAAAACCCCTTCCGCCGCCAGAAGCTTCTGCCCCTCTTCTCTGTTGCTTACTCCGATGCGATGCCTCTTCTTCTCCTTACTTCTGATGTGCTGGTTGCTTTTTGCATGGGAAAAGGTACCTTTAAAGACCCGACTATGGGGGGCTGAGGTGGCAAAGACCCAACCCAAAACAGCCATACTTATCCTGGAGATTTACCTCTTGTGCCATTTTGCTTGCTGTCGTTGCAACCTGCCCGTTCTGGGCCTCTCTTGCGCCACAGCCCATTCACAGCCCATCAATTATGGGTGCAGACAGGTCTCAAACAATCGTCTAGACAGTGGTATTTTAGATTCATAAATCTATTATCTCATTTGGTTTTGAGATGATGAAGAAGACACTGTGTGTATGTTAAAACTTTTTTATGGCGGAAAGATTTTAATTTTGTCATTATATGTTGATGACATTTTATTGGCTGGAAAATGACATGGATCTATCGAAGCCACTAGAAAATAGTTGTCTTCGGTCTTGAGATAAAAGACATGGGTGAAGCAAGTTATGTGCTGGGAAATAAAAATCACCAGAGATCGCTCGAATAAACTTCTGTGTTGTCACAGGAGACTTATAAATAAGATTCTTGAGCGATTCGGATGCATATTCCAAACCCATCGATACTCCATTGATAAAAGAGTTGTGTTTTAGATCAGTCACTGTCCACAAAGATAAGGAAAAGAATGAAATGTCTAAAGTGTCATATGCTACTGCAATTGGAAGCCTAATGGATGCCATGTTATGTACACGGCCAGACATTAGCTTTGCGGTGGACCTTGTTAGTCGTTATCAAAGTAATCCTGGTCTCGTTCACTGGAAAGCAGTTAAGAGGATTTTTCGATATCCGTGGTACTTCGAACTTTGTCTTATGTTACAAAGGAGGTGACTTAAGATGAGAGGTTACAGCGATGCTTATTGGGCTGGTGATAAAGATGAGAGCCAAATCCACCTCAGGCTATGTGTTATTTTAGGTGGGAGCGGCCATTTCTGGTGTAGCAAAAAACAAACGTGCATCGCTTTATCTACCATGAATCAGAATATGTGGCTTGGTTGGCTGCATGTCAAGAGGCTGTTTGGTTGCAGAGTTTCCTACAGCGATTGGCCATGACACAATTGTCAAAGGAGGCGGTGGTGTTGTATGTTGATAGCACATCGGCCTTGGCCTATGCTAAGGACCCCTAAAATACCATGGGCGAACCAAACACATTGACATTCGTTATCACTACATTCGGGATTTAGTTGCAAAGGAGTTGGTGGTTCTCCGACACATTTCAACAGGCCATTGCTGGCCGATCCACTAACTATAACAAATCCTGAGGGAGGCATTTGTAACCCATTTAGAAATATGGGATTGTGTAAATTGTAATGTGCACAATTCATTGACAATTAAGTTATTATGTTTTCCTTCCTTATGTGTGTCTATGGTTGGAATACTTACACATCAAGAAAAGTGTCACTAGGCTATGATGGACCCCCTCACACGGGTCATTCGCCTTGGCGCCTAAGAACGCAGCAAGTGAGAACAATTTTATCTATGGCTCTATGAGAAGCGACAAGATAAAAAGTTTATCTATGGCACTATGAGAGCGAGCAAGATAAAGTATATCTATGGCGCTATGAGAGCCGAGCAAGATTTCTCTTTTTTTTATTTCGTCCCCTAAACTGACTTAAGATGAGAGCCTCTTGGATCGATCACAGGATATGAGAAAAAGTCCGTGAAACCCTTCATTAAGCCGGTTGTGAGTTTTATGATAAGATGTCATGAGACTCGGGTTTAGCCGCAGTGGGAGTGGCTAGACTAAGAACCGTATGGTATTGTTATTATGTGTGTGTGACACGCCCATAATGATGGAAGAACACCGTAGCATGTGTACATACCACATGTGCATTTAAAACGACCGTTGAAGAGAATGATGATTGAGATCTCTATTTCATCATTGTGTGAGCATCTTGGATCATAAATTGTTGATCCATCTATACCCTTAGGACTTGAGATCTATGTCATGAAAAGGAAGCTTGATGTCGCTACTTTAGCATGCTCCTTAGGGCTATGGCTGATACAGTCCAGCGGGGGCATGATAGGAAAAGCGGTCAAGGACTAATTGATTGACATGAGAACTCAAGAAAGACATCTAAATATTGCCACCATGTTTTGTAGCTCATACCTCGAGGGACTATGAGACTAGTAGCGATAAAGTCGTGAGTACAAACGTTTGAGTTTTAACGTCGCTAGTTTTAAGAGATCCAGGGATGTCAAAACTGGTGAATATTGAAGATATCTAGGGTACTACGAGATTCCTTTAGAGTATTGTGATCTGTTAGTTTTTTGTGATACCTTAATAGTCACTACTCATTTGTGTGCCGACTCTCGTAAGGTCGCTCACTCCATTCGTCGTATGTAAGATTGAGAAGTAAGTGAGAGAGAGATGAATTACTCTCTGTGAGCAACTGACATTTTACTGTGCCCTCTGTGGGCAAGTGGGACATGTTAAACGGTGGCAGTTGGGTGCCCACCGTGGGCATCCAAAGGTTGCCAAAGCAACATTTGGGCAGGAGACCAAACCACTAGGCGGTTAGCTCCCAGGTGCAGGAGGGCTCTCCTCTCCCATGCGCATGAGAGAAGTAGAGTTCTCTCTCTGGTCTCTCTCCTGTGCAAGACTCCCATGCGCATGCAGAAACCATCCCGAGGATTTTCTCTCTGGACAGAAACTACGCAAGACTCTCCCTCTCACTCTCTCTCTCACACACATCTTGTACGATACTTCTCTCACGGGACATCACCACCGGATCCCGAGGACGTTTGAAGCGAGGAAACAACGAAGAAGACTCTTGTAGACTTCTTCCCGATCCTACGAGATTCTACAATGCACGAGGTAAACACCCCGTTCAAGATCGAACAACCATATTAGAAGCTGCAAACAGGTCATAGTTGATAAGTTGCTGCACACATAATATAAAAGTTGAGCCACCACCCAGGCTCGCTGGATTAAATAAAAATGAGCCACCACCCAGGCTCGCTGGATTACATAGAAATGAGACACCACCCAGGCTCGCTGGATCTTACCTGAACCAAGAGCCTCCAAAGATGAAAGCAACTAGCTCGATTTTCGCACGTGTTCCAAACAAAACCTGCCATCATATTTTACAAAAAATATATATTAAAAAAAGATGGGTAAGCCAACACAATTTATTAAATATATAACACAACATTCCAAGTACTAAGAAATCTCCTTCATGCACACATCTAGGGGCATGCAGACAAAGAAGAAAAAAATTTAACATTGTAAATTTGTGTGATTAGGAGAAATAATGCTTTAACATTGTGATTAGGATTGATGTTTAACAAATTAGTTCCATTATCTCCATGTAAAGTAGGTAGATCTGAAAATTCCTTTGGTCAAATTGAGATGATTATCTCACCTATGTTTTTGAAGTATGGATGCTGAATATTTATATATTGACGGAAACATCTAGGGAGTTCTCACCTTCTAGCTTATTACAAATATCTTACCTGAACAAAGAGCCTCCAAATATGAAAGCAACCAGATTTTTTTGGCAAGATTAAGCAAGAATGCTTAAAAAAAATTGCAAAATCTATTTTTATTTGATACAACAACAAGCTTAGGTGTTAAATGAAACAAATGTTAGATAGAATACAAAAGACAATTTCTAGATGAAATCAAAGAGCAACTCAATTAGCTAGTTTTTAGGAATACATAGCCATCCTGTTGGATAGATATTAGGTAAACATTGAAAGATTTATTGTTCCTGTGAGGAAAGGGGAAAGAATATAAACTGCAACCTTTGAAGTGAAAAAAAATCTTAACACACTAACATCAATTATATATATGCTCATAACTACTTATCATATTCAAAAAAATCAACAGCGGTGGAAAGAGAGATACCAGTCGATTAAACAGAGACGGTCAAGGAAAGAGCAGTGAAAAGAGAGATACCTTCGCCCTGGCAGATGTTGTGGCGCTGGTGAACAGAAGAGAGCTTCTCAAGTTAGAGAAGCTTGTGCTCCGTTGAGCTCAGCTAAACAGGAGTAGTTGCTTGATTTCGTCTATGTTTTTGGCTTTGAGGTGTTTCTTGGCTCTAAGCTCGGCTAAAAAGGTGGAAGATGCACGTCACTGTCTACATGAACAAAGAGGAAAGCTTATGCACTAATGGAAGAGGATATTTCTGCCAGAAGAACTTACCAAATGAATAACATCAATGCTGACATCTAAGAAGCAAAGTTGTTTATCATATTCAGATAAGCCAAAAAAAAAAGATGGTCAACAGCATGCTAAGATCTAAAAGATACATCTCCATAGAATAAAAAAGAACATACTAACATGAATCCATGGGAAATGTCTTGCAATTAACATGTGTGTAGTAAATATCCTAGTCATTATGCAAAATGATTATTCTTTCTATAATAACCAAATGCTTTCACATTATAGAAAGTTTCAAACTGTACAGGATTTATACAAATTCATGTTTAAAACTGGGACATGGGAACCTACTCACAGTAATGGGTTCCGCTTAGAGTATTCTGGGTCGATAATGGAATAAAACTCTATAAGCTCCAGAGCACCTGCGTGGAAGAAAAAAAATAGACTGATTTGAGAAAGACAGATATATATGAACCAAAAGTTCAAAAAAAATAATAAGCTGCGTTGCTCAAGATACTATAAAAGTCATGTTTTTACTTTTTTTTATCTTCTCCGTGCCAATGAAAAAATAATAATCACAAATTTAATTTATTCTAACACCACAGTATAGCCTGTGAGAATAAAATAGAAGAGAATTTGGTTGATCACAATATGAACACCAAATGGGGTCAAATAAGTGTCTTCAGAATCTTTTGACATCGGTGGAACCCTAACCCACCTTGCTTGGGTGAGTCCAAAGTGCGAGCATGGTGGTGGGGGGAGTTCGGCGGCCATGTGGCGGTTAGGGTAGTTCGGCGTTCACAGCGGCGACAGAGGCGAAGGGAGCGGGATGTACAATGATGGGAACGCGGGGGTGGGGTGTTAAGACTAATGATCAGCCAATAGTAGCTGAGAAAAGCATACATACATACATTTAAGTTCTGTTCAGATGTTCTTGTTATAAATACATACATACATACGTTTAAGTGGCTGAGAAAAGCCAATAATAGCTCTTAAAGTGAGTTCAAGTTTCTAACTTACAAAGCATACATACATTGTCATTTAAGTTCTGTTCAGATGTTTTATGTTATATTCTGTTTAGATATTTTCTGTTATGTGTGTTCATATTTGCCGCAGGTAATTGAACTTGAACATTTCCATTTTCTTCATATCTTCTACAGTCTTTTACCTTCATGTGTGTTTTAAAGACTTAGACAAGACTATAGTATACTTTTCCCAGGTTTGTGAAGAATTAGATTCTATCATCTCCTCCCCACTCACCCCCACACCAAAAAGAAAGAGAAGGTAGAAAGCCAATAAAATGCAATCATCAGCAATAAAATTGTCCATTACAGTCACATATCATCATCAGCAATAAAATTGTAACCAATATTTTATCCAATAAAATAATAAGAACCTGAAAACCTAATAGACCTCATACATTTTGTTTCCACATAAGCTCAAAAGAAGTTGCAAGAATCAGAAAACCAACCCTTTCTTTTCAAAAAGACATTCAAATGATTAAAATGAAATGAACCTATGAAACTGTGGAAATCTTAAATCAAGTGTTATGCAGTAGCATGTTTTTTCATGATGATGACGGCATGTTCTTGAATATGGATAGAACCATAGATTATGTGAGCTAAATATAAATGCAAACGATGCATCAAAGTTTGACTTTCTATAAGGCATAAGATATAAGAAAAAGAATTGCTTCCTTTCTAATATGCTTTATAGCATTGCTCTGTAATTTTATACAAACATGTATATTTTCCTGATATCCAGTATTAAAGTTCTCTTTGATTTGATTAAGGGTAGAGTCCTGATAATATTAATCTAAAATCTATCACAACTTCAAAACATAGTTGTGATTTTTTATTATGGAAAAAATTAAAACTTCTAATATAGTATTAATCTTTACTAAGATTTTGTAATCAAACACTCAATGATCAAAATGGATGATTAATTGTCCTTGATGGCATCTAATATTAGAAAATTTATAATATTTTTGTACTTTAAAATATTAGAATTTTCATAATTATTCTACTATTTTCTTCAGAAATTCAATAATTAAAATATTTCAAATTTTATTTCATCGTCGTCAAAAAAAATATTTATTATAAATGATTATTTTTAAAAATGTCTAAAATATCTAAAATATATTCAATTAAAATATCTTCTTCATAGAAATGAAGATCTATCATCAAAACATAACGGGGAAGGAAGTCCAACTAAGAAAAGAAAATAAATTTCAAAAAAAATAATGAAAAGAACTAACACCACAAATCTAACTAAACCAATTTTTAGAAAATATATTTTTGTACTACAGTGTCAAAACAAAGATATGTTCTTAACAGCAATTCAAAGATATCACATTAGAAAGTAACCCTACAAACCAGTTTACTCTATGTTATATTTTGATATCATAAATCTATTGTTAATACCTTATATATTATAATGTTCATATTCTTTCAAATTTACTGGAATCTCAAGCATAATAGTTAATTTAATTAATTAATTTATTTGTTTATAGCTAAAATTCAATGAATCATGGCAGTGAATAAGTGGACAGAAATGTTTAACATGCATATTAAAAAACTTTGAAGGTTCTTTTTTGGGTTAAACCTGTGGTGGCTCTAATGTTCCCTTTTCCTATTAATTATGTTTACAAAAGAGGCTGCAAAGGTGGTTGGCGCCAGTGAAAATTTTCGGACATGGGAATGCTTTATAATTAACTTATATTAACTTATATAAACTAAACAGGAAATATATAGCTTAAGATCATGCAATATATAGCTTAAGTTAGCACTCCAAACTTAGAAATCAAATATGTCTGGCCATTATAATTGACATGCTTCCTAAACCATAAACAATAAATTGAAATGAAAGGACTGATGAAGAACCAATGATTTGCCCCTTTTTAAACATGCATATTAAACTAACAGTTGACAGAAAAGTCAGGATATCTAGTTTTAGTTATTAGAGAGTGTTTGAGATAGTGAACAAATAAATAAATGGACAGAACATCTAGTTCTAATACATCAATTGATAGTAAATATTAAAAACTCTCAACTGAAACTATATATAGTGTTTAAAAAAAACTAATGACAATCATAGAGGATGACAGAAAGGAACATTTTAGAAAAGAATAAGACATGCCCATCAGAGAGGATGACAGTGGGATTATCAATCATTAAAGCACAACCAAAATGAAGACAATTATAGGCAGTCAGAAAACCAAAAAATAGAAATCAGAAAAGAAACATTGTATATCATTATCTACAGAATGTCATTATCAACTCTTTAAAAATCTGTATTGAAACACCCAGCAAATATAAAAATTAACTTCCCAATCATTAGTTAAATACAGAAATTCCATAAACACTCAAAAACTAAAAATTCAGGGAGGATCTGTGATGGGTGTTAAGGGAGAAAAATCTCTTTATAATTGAATCTAGCTAATATTGGAACATCCATGTGAACTCATGTTTCTGTTGTGAACATTGGATCATGGGATTGGCCAGTTCCATGTGACTAATGCTTGTAACACTATATATTTAGATATTCTGTTTTGTAACATCTAGTTCTAATGCATCTATAGTTTTAAAACATAAATTATTTAAAAATCTTAACATCTAATATTGCAACATCCAGTTTTAAAAATCCAGTAAAAAACATAGACAGAAAAGTTAAGAATCTGTGCTTCAAATTAAAATGCAACAATAAAATACAGTAAATAACACCTTCATAATCGACAGGCTGCAATAAAATGAAAAATAAGCACAAGTATATACCTGTTGAGGCAGTGATTAATTGGAGAGAAGCTAGGTAGTAGGCTACTTTCCCTGCACAATAGAAATTTTTTTATGGTTCTGTTCGATTGTGTAGGTGTCTATGAAATGTAAAGCACATCAAAGTTAATTTTTTTTATAAAAATTAAATGGGCAGAACATCTACTTCTAATACATCAGTTGACAGTAAAACATTAAAAGATGGCCAAAGAAAATCAAAGAATAGAGCTTGTTATTGCTCAGCAGGAAATGCAAAGACGGCATGAGCATGTTAATCCTGGAAAGATGGCAAGTGATATGCAGATGAGAACATTGTGGAGAAAATTGCGAAAATGGAGGCAGATATGAAGGCTGGTGAG
This sequence comes from Colocasia esculenta, assembly GCA_014218235.1. Taxonomy (NCBI): domain Eukaryota; kingdom Viridiplantae; phylum Streptophyta; class Magnoliopsida; order Alismatales; family Araceae; genus Colocasia; species Colocasia esculenta. The sequence continues at coordinate 28,297 of CM024758.1, forward strand.
AGTGTGAGAAAAGAATATATTATTTAAGAAAGTTTCCTCCTATACTTGTACCGAGTGCCATGCACAACAAACAACAATGTTTTCCTAGAGTTTTCTGTCATGTTATATATTTTCTATCTTATGATATTCAAAAAAAAACCTGAAACAAAAGGTAAAGTTGGAAAAATGTAATATTCTGGAGTCTTTCTACCCAAAATATATAGCTCTTATCAGGCTATTGTAGAATACATTTGGATCCCCTCCCCTTCACAGGCTTAAGCTTTTGTTTTGAGTTTCTGTTCTAAAATTAATGTAACTATTTGATTAAAGCTTCTAAAACTGAAGATCCAAAAGGCAAAGGCCACTATGTTCACAGGCTTAAGCTTTTGTTTTGAGTTTCTGTTTATTAACATGTCTTTGGAAATTACAAATACAAAGGCCATTGGGTGTTTAAATCACCAGTATGAACTCTGAAAGTTGGTGGTTAAATCAACTATTGAAGAATCCATTATTTGCTTATCCATGTTAGATAGGTCCTTGAATGCGAGATAGCTGGGATAAGGATTAAAAGCATAATTAAATGGGAGATATAGTGAGACTGAGAAAATTCAACTGAAGTTGCCACCTCTGCATTTCAACCTCCTTATTGGTTCCACTCTAGCAAAATAGGTAGGTAATTGTAAGGGAGGAAAGATATGAAGAAAAAGAAACATAGGGAGTCGAGGCAGCAGTAGTACGACATTACTTTCATTTGGGGTGGGTGGATTATCTTTCTCCCTAGAGGAATGAAATGACTAACCTGATTGGGCAGTATATTATTATTTTCTCTTTTGGGATGAGAGTAGTGTATTATTATTTTTCTCTTTTGGTTTGGTGTTGCTATTTCATGCCAATGCATGTTTTTTCTGTATTGTTTTTTCTTTCTCCTTCTAAATATGGAATTTTCTGTCATGAGAATTCAGAGTTATCGTCCTTTCTAAATAGTATGAACATTCCTTATACAAAGATAAAGGCCAAACCATTTAACAGGCTTAAGCATCTCTTAGGAGATGAACATTCCTTATACAAAGGCAAAGGCCAGCTGCCAGGCAAGTGCTTTTACAAACATTACTGATCTCTAGCAGCTGATACTTGAAAAGGAAAAAAATAGACAAAAGGAGGAATCACATGAAACTAAAAACACTTTGCCATTTATCCAATATATCTTATATAATCTTCATTAGAATTCTATTGTTTTAACTGTGGTCTTGGGTTTGCCTATGTATCATCCAGCACTTTGCCAACTTAATAAAATGCTTTTTAAGAGCTCATCTTTAGCTCTTATCAATCAAAGTAAGTGAACAAATCACGAAAAATAATAATCACAAATCAAAATATCTCATCCACTGGGCAACTATAAAAGCCATTCCATTTTTATATGGTCCATATCAAAATATCTCATCCACTGGAAGTTATCTCTTTCAAATATATAGGAGCACATGCTTGATCCAATTGGTTTATACAGTCTATTTTCAAAAACACAAACCCATAGGGAAATCTGGCAATATATAAAGTTGCATAGGTGGAATATATAAGTATAGTGCAAATAAAACTTAGGTTGGGTTGTCTCTGCTTACTAGAATTTATCAGAACTACTTGTACCCCTATATATTTAGATCTTCTGTTTTCTCATGACATCTTGCTTTTTTCAAGCCTTGACATATCTAAATTTGAAAATCAAAGTTTCAGTTCTTTCTTCTGTATCAAGTATTATTTTGGAGCATGCTTGGAGAAGACAAATGGAAATTTTGTTGTGGATGGACATCTGATGCAAAATGTCTCCTTCTCAATCTAGTTAAAGGATCTTCCTTCTTAGATTTTGAGGATAAAACATGCTTGCTGGGTAAACGGGGAAGGGTAGAGCACTTAGCAACTTTTCACCATTATGATTTCTTTCTCTTGATGCAAAATAACTACAAACTACAGTGCATCAGGCAAAGCTCCAATTAACATGTTGTTATTAAGTGACCTTGTGAGAAGAAAATGCAAACTAAGTTAGGTTGATAAAAAGTCATAGAGATAAATCATAAACCAGTTGGGGAAAAAAACAGTAAGCATAAGAGCAAACTATAGAACTTACATATCAGTCAAACTTGTTAATTGGGACAATGAATCTGGGATGCTTCCAGTAAATGCATTGTCTGAAAGAAAACTGGAGAAGAATGAAATGATAAATAAAAACTTTGACTAAGATGATGTCCATCAAAAAATAAGTTTGTTTCAACAACATCAAAATCAAGTATGAAGAACATACAAGCGCTACATAGTAATAGGTAGATTCTCTGGAATACTCCCGACAATGTGATTATTGCTTAGATCTCTGCCTCAGAAAGCAAGAAGCATTAGTTTCATAGTTTGCCAACAAGCATTCATGGGTAGCTGTCTCTAGGTGAGTCATGAAGAAATTATTTATAGGACATTAACAGTTCCATCAACAGTTGTAGAAAAAACAAAGATGCAAAGACTTACATTGTTATTATTGAGGAGAAGTTTTCTAGGTTATTACCCAATTCTCCTCCAAGTTAGCACCATTGAGAACTCTATCAAATATTGCACCCCGGTAAGAGAAATTGAAGACTGGAAAAACTGGTAAAACACATTAATTTGAAGCCATTAGAGAAGAAAATATCGTACATTACCGTTATATTTGGTCCAACACATTGGACACCCTGCCAGAGGTCTACACAAGGGTCTCCTCCATTTGGAATCCATCCAGACAGTAAAGGTGAGCCCAGTGAAGCATGCAAGTTATTTATGGCATAAACTGAAAGAAATGAAATGTTAGGAAACAGAATGCCTTTAAAGGTAGATGCCCATAAAACTCAATGGAGAACCTAATCGAAGTAAAACTCATATAGAATTATCTAGACACAGTACAGTGTCATCTCTTGCTAATGTTTTTCCTATTTTCCCAGGTAAATAAAATATGGAAGAGTGTATAATTTCTACATCCTCAGCTCAAATGAACATGCCTTCTACACCATCTGTGTATGTTTAAGGAACATGTAACACTCTCTTTGAGGTTTTAATCGCAAGATGTTTAAAGCAATGCACAATTGTCATTCTAGAAGATTCAAAAATAGTGTCTGCAAAATCTGTATAACATTTCTAGCACAGATATAGACAAGGAACATGTAACAGTCTGCAGAAGAAAAACAAAACGATCAAACCATTCAAAACAAGAGGAAAGAACAGGGGGTGGAAGGAAAAGGGAGGCTGAGGAGTGCAACGGGAACAATACCAGCGGAGGCAGCGTTGCTAGGAAGGACATGGAGAGCATCGTCACAGACCCCGGGTTCGGCGACCTTCACAAGCGCCCCACTCTCGACGCTCTCTCCCGCGTCCCCGACGGCGCAGCAGGCATCTCCGCCCCCGCCGACCTACCCCACTTAGCTGCCTTCCTCGCTCTTCCCGACTTCTCCACCTCCGCTCGCTTCCCTTCTGATCAGCAAGGCGTTGGAGATGCCCAAGAAGGGCGTTGACAAGGTATCCATAGCAGGGGGCGAAGAGGCACAGACCGACCACCCGACGATCTGCTTTCCTACTGCTGCTGGTGTTGGTGGAGGGGGTAGTGCGCAGGGAGGGAGGGGTCCGGGTGGGGGGTGTTGGCGGGTGGAGGGGGTGGTGGCGTGGTGTGCAGGGGGGGAGGGGTGTTGGCGTGGCGGAGGGGGGTGCATAGCATGGTTTGTCGTGGCGGAGCGGATCGGCCCGATCCGCCGTATCGGAGCGGATCATGGATGGGCCGATGCGTGATCCGCAAGGATCCGCCGGCCGGCCGCGTATCGGAGGATCCGCTCCGATCCGCCCCGATACGCGGATCCCCCACGCTCCGCCCCCCTTTAGGTACGCCGATGCCCTGCAAATCGGGACTGTGGAGTCCCGATTCGCAGGAGTCTCGCCGCCAGCCCCTTTCTCCCCCATTTTTCCTCCTTCTCCCTCAAGGAAACCCCAGATCTACACTCTAGGAGACCCAAGGAGGCTTCCTACGTGGATTGGAAGGTGCTTGGAGGTGTTCTTGGGCTTCTCTCATCCCTCTCTTCATCTTTTTGATTGTTTTGAAGGTAACCCTCCATGTATCTTCAATTTTTTTCTGTTTTATGTTGATGGATGGGAAGTATACTCTTGGGAGATGATGTTGCAAGTGATTAGTGTTCACTTGCAACCATTTCTCCCTTGAATCTTCCATTTTTTCACATAGATTTGCCCATTTTCTTCTAATTTCGAATTTTTGAAAATATTTTTTTAAAAAATCAAAATAATTCAAACATGATATTGCAAGTGTTTAATGTTCACTTTCCACAATTTCTCCTTTGAATCTACATTTCTTACACATAGATTTGGCCATGTTCTTCTATTTTTTTTATTTTCTGAAATTATTTAAAAACAGAAATTAAAATGATATTATTTTTTTTTAAAATCAAAATTTAGAACCATGATGTTGCAAGTGTTTAGTGCTCACTTGCAACCATTTCTCCCTTGAATGTTCAATTTTTCCACATAGATTTGCCCATTTTCTTTTAATTTTGAATTTCTGATTTTTTTTTTAAAAAAATCAGAAATAATTCAAACATGATGTTGCAAGTGTTTAATGTTTACTTTCCACCATTTATCCTTTGAATCTACATTTCTTACACATAGATTTGGCCATGTTCATCTATGTGTAATTTTCTGAAATTATTTATAAAAAAAAACAGAAAATGTTTTTTTAGATGAAATTTAATGATTAATTATTTTATGTAGATGGCACCGAAGAAACTGCTAGTGAGGACATTGGGTGGCAGCACGGGACTGTAATGGGCAACAGGCACAATTACAAGTGCAACTATTGCGGCCATACGGGGCAAGGAGGGGCCGTCTCCCGCCTCAAGAAGCACCTTGCAGGTGGGCGGCTTGCAGGGTACCATGATGTCCAAGGTTGTAAATCGGTGCCTGCTGAAGTGAAGCGGCTCATGATTGAACACTTGAAGGGTGTTCGTGCCGAGTCGCAAAGTAAGAAGGCGGACAGGGAGATGCAGGAGAGGATCATCTCGGGAAGGCAACCAGATGAAGATGACGATGAGGAACCTGATGTGCCTGATGTCCCTGAGCAGATAGGGAGCTTTGAGGTTGGGAGTGGTAGTGGTGCCAGTGGTAGTAGAGTTGGGGGTGAGATGCAGTCCCGTCGGTACTCCAATGTAGGTGATTACTTCACTCATATTCCAACCGACGTACCAAACCCAGACCAACACCAGGGCAAAGGAAGAGATCCACATGTGTAACCTTAGAAGAAGTGGATCCGTATTTATATTCTCGGGAGCATGGAAAACAAACTAGAATTGATGATGCATACAACCAGCAAGGGCCTAGATATAAACTGGGCCGTGCAGTGGCAAAATGGTGGCATCATTCGGGCATTTCATTCAATGCAGTTAACAGCCCGTATTACAAAACTATGATCCAGGAGGTACAACGACAAGGGCTTCATGTGCAACCACCATCATCAAGAGACTTGGCAGGGAGATATCTAGATGAAGAAGTGCAGAAGATAAAGTCATATATCCAAGGCTTCAAAAAAAAGTGGGAGAAATATGGCTGCACATTGATGTGTGATGGTTGGTCAGGTACGACCAAGAGTAGTCTTATCAACTTCCTTGTGTATTGTGATAGACAGGTGTTCTACCACAAATCTGTTGATGCATCCGATAGAGTGCACAATTCTGAATATATTCTAAGTTTGATGCGGGAGGTTGTGGATGAGATAGGAGAGCAATATATTGTGCAAGTGATGACCGATAATGGCTCTGCATACAAGAAGGCAGGTGAGGAGTTGATGCTTCTTTATCCTCATCTTTACTGGACTCCTTGTGCAGCACACTGTGTAGATTTGATGTGAAAGAGATTGGCACATTGCGACCTGTCAAGACGGTGGTGGAGGCTGGGCAGAAAATCACAAGGTACATTTATAATCATCATGTTGTGTTGGCGTGGATGAGAGAATCCACAGGTGGAGAGTTGTTGAGGCCGGCTATCACCCGTTTTGCAACTAATTTCATTGCCTTACAAAGTCTCCTAAAGCATAAAGATGGTCTAAAATGCATGTTTCGGACAGACAGATGGATGCAGAGCACTTTCGCAGGGACTGCTGATGGTAAAGATGTTGAAGGGATAGTCTGCAACGCTAATTTCTGGGACCGAGTATTCAAGCTGGTGCAAATCATTGAACCTCTTTATGAGGTTTTGAGGGTGGTTGATGGGGATAGGAGACCAAGCATAGGGTTGGTTTATGCAAAAATTGAAGCTGTAAAGAAAAAGATCCACGACGTGTCCCCTCGTTATGCACACTTGGTCTTAGACGTTGTTGAGGATCGGTGGGACCGACAAATGAGTCGGGATCTACATATGGCGGGTGAGAAAATTTTACTTCAACTTGGTTTATAACTTTCATTTTTAGTACAATCAAACTAATTAATTTTATACCCTCATTGCAGCTTACTATCTCCATTCTACGTACCATTATGCGTTCGAGCTATCGTACGAGGATCACTTGATTGCCGCCTTTACACGGGTTGTTGAAAGACTGTCAAGGAGTCCATTGGATGCAGCAGATGCTATTGATCAGGCGAGCATTAATCTGCCTACATTATGTTTATGTCCATTATTCACAAAAAGTTGTATCTAATGGACTTCATTGCGGCAGATGAAGAGCTTTCGAGAAGGGGTTGGGAGTTTTGGGGAGCCATCCGCTGTTGCTGGTCGGGACCGCATTGATGGCGGTAATGTGCTTTCCCTTACATAATTAGATATTAGTAAACTCAACTATTGACTAATCGAGGAAAACTAATTTTTTTTACAGCTGATTGGTGGTTCAACTTTGGGCACTCGACACCCATATTAAGGAAAATTGCAGTGAAGATCCTGTCGCAGACCTCCTCCTCCAGTGGGTGTGAGAGAAACTAGAGCACCTTTGCATTGATACACACCAAAGTCCGGAACAGGTTGTCACATAGGCGGTTGGACAATTTAGTGTATGTGCATTACAATATGAGGTTGAGGGTGAAGCATTTAACAGATGATCCAAAGAGGGGGGAGGTGGAGTATGATCCAGTTGACATTGGGTTCTTACGATATGATGAAGACCCAATGGTTGCATGGGTTGCACGAGCGACCACAGAGCGGGGAGAGTACGAGTTAGATGAGGAGGCAGATGATCCAGAAGATCCACCTCGTCCAAACACATTTTTAGCTAGAGCTGTCGAAGCTGCAGAAGAGGAGGAGGGAGGTGATGGAGATGTGGGAGGAGGGAGACAACCACATTCTTGTCAATTTCGGGGCGATCCAGAAGAGGAGGTAGATCTTCTTGGCGACTTATCAATAAGTGCAGGAGGTGAGACAGTAGTTATAATTTGTTAAACATGTTCATTCATTGTTTTGTCATTGTCTGTTGCATAATTTGTGATGTTGGGGACTATTGCTGGTGGTGCAATTGTTGATGATGATGCAGAGTTTGAAAGATTGATGAATTTAGGCCCTTCAGCCCACTCACAGTTTATGAGAGAAGCACGTGCAATTGCTTCCGCACAACCAAGAAGGAAGGGGTCGCATACGCAAGCTGCTGCTCCATCCCAACCAACGAAAGGAAAGGGGGTGGCGACATCCCAACCAACGAAAGGAAAGGGGAAGGACATAGGTCAAGCAGGTGGCCCAGCCAAAGGCATTGTCATTAGAGAGCCAACCGCCCCAGCACAAAAGAAGAAGAGTTGGTTATCCTGGGGATCCAAGGCAAAGAAAAAAATGGCTGCCCCTAATTTAGATCCACTTGATATTGCAGATTTAGAAACATTGGATCCAAATGCAGAAGAAACATCTCCAGAGGAATCGCCACGATTACCCAGCAGCCGCTCCCATGACTCCATGACAACTGGTTCTCCGGGTGGGTCTGTAGGGGGAGGTGATGGAGATGGGGGAGGGGCGGGGGTGGTGGGATAGAATTCACAGCAGAGCAGCATTATGGTGGCCATTGCACCCAAGATACCGATCATGACGGCCCAGTGCAGTACAATAGAAGGCAGAAGTTTAGGGAAGGTGGTCGTGCAGAAGGTTCAGCAGTGGATAGTGATAGCTATAACACTATGATATCTGATTTTGAGAGAATGAGCACACATGAGTCTGTGGGATCCTATGGCTATGGGGGACATAGTTATCAGTCAGAGTCCGACACAGGCTACTCCAGTGGCTATAGTGGCTACGCCACCACAGGCTACCCTGCACCATATTTTGATCCACCTCCGTTTATTCATGTTCCTGTTCCTGTTCCTGTTCCTGTTCAACAGATTGATGCTTCTGCAGAGGATGTGCAAATGGCGAGTTTGAGGATAGTCCGTCCTGGATGCGAGGTGTGGGACCACTTTGTGAGGGAGATTCGGAGAAGATACAACACCATGATGACTTGGGATGAGTTCCGTTCATTTGTGTCTCGAACCAAAAGTTATCATCTTATTGGGGAGCTGCCCTCAGAGTCGGATGAGTCTGTCCAGCCCCAGTGGGATACATATGATCCATATCAACAGGGATATTGGGGATACTAGACTCATTGTGCTTTGTATTTGGATTTGAATTTCAGGTTTGTACTTTTTAGTTGATATGAGTCTCATTGTATTTTTCAATTGGAATTGAGTTTCATGTTTCACGTTTCATGTTTATACTTTGAAGTTTGTACTCAATTTCCAATACAATTGAATGAAAATGGATGTTTGTGTAGTATTACATGGCATAAATATCATCAGTTATACATGATGTTCTTCACAAGAGGTTGTAAACATAGAATCAACCAAAGAAACATGAAAACCATGCGAATCTGGCCAAACTGGGGCAGAACCAACACTGCCCAGCAGGTTCCAAGCGAATCGACCCGATTCGCCACGATTCAGGGCGAATCGGATCGCATCAGGGCGAATCCGATTCGCCCCGAATCGGCGCACCAGCAAACCATGGTGCATAGGAAGGGAGGGGGCCGGGGCGGGGATGTTGGCGGGGGAAGGGGGGAAATTTTGTTTGGGGATTTAGCGCCCGGTGGAGGGGGACTATTTTGGAAATTTAGGGGTTTTGGATTTAGTATTTAAAATATATCTTAAGTAAATAATATTATTATTATTTATAATATGAAGATATATTATTAGTTAAATATTAAATTTATATTATTAACATCTTAACAATTACATTTAAAATATTAATTAAAATGAAAGATAAATAAAATGAATAAATATTATAAATTATAGATGTATATATATATATAGATATATAGATTAAAGACAAATATATATATTACTCTATACATATATAGAGAGATATAGATTATAGATACATCTAAATCTGTAGCTAAACTGTATTATTCTTGTAGTGAGAGGGAAAGAGAGAGAGAGAAAGAGAGAAGAGAGCCAGTTGTTCGTATGAAACGAAAAAAGGGGGACAGGATAAGCGGCAACAAGCAGTGGATCGACACGCTCACCTCCCGATAGGCCGACTGGAAGAACGCCCTGCTGAGATCATCACCGCCGCCGTCCCCGGCGACGGCGCGGTTGAGACCGACGAAGCTGTCGTTGCCACCAAGCATTGAGAAGGAGGCGGGGCTTCACAGGGGTGGGGGGGTGGGTTGGACAACGGGGGGGAAGGAGGTGGGGGCTTCGCAAGGGTGGGGGGCGATGGGGGAAGGAGGAGGAACCGAGGATTTGGCACCGAGGGAAGGGGAAAATATTTTGGGGATCGTTGTCGGGTGGAGATTTGGCGCCGCGGGGAGGGGGGATTATTTTAGGAATTTAGGGGTTTTAAATTTATTATTTAAAATATATCTTAAACAAATATATTTTTATATAATATTTATAATAGTAAGATATATTATAATCTAAATATTAATTTTTTTATTATTTACATTTAAAATAGTATGATCTTACAAATTACATTTAAAATATTAATTTACAAATCAAATTTATTAATATTTAATTATCTATCACATGGATATATACATATATATACACATAGATAAATATAATATATATATATATGTATATACATATATAAATTTATATAGACATAGATATATATATAGATATACAGATATAGATGTACATAGATAGATTGATAGATATACATAGATACATAGATTATATATAAATAAATAAAGTCAAAAGTTACGCAATCTCTGAAAGACTAAACCCCCGAATCACAACTCCCTAGCTAACTTCATTGTCGGAGTGTCTATTTATCGTTTAACCATTGGATGTAAGTTTGATTAAGATCTAACGGTTGAATTCGCATCCAATCTATATCTGATCAAAATCTCATAGTTGAATCTAGTATCAAATAGTTAGGTTTAAACCTGATCTAAAATTTGATCAAGATCTATCCATTGGATTTACTCTGGATCTAAATCCTAACTGTTAGATATAAGTATGATGAAGATATGATGTGTGACGCCTTATTTAATGCCAACTATGAAACTATAAGGCTAGCATATTTGCACCAAAAAATCACTCAAAGATTTACATTGTTTCATGTCGATACCAGTTTTGGACATATGTACACTAACAAGAAAGAAAATAAGGGATAAAATCCAGTTGGGTTCTGCTTATAAATCAAGAATTTCAATTAATATAGATAAGAAACAAACATTTCATCTGAAATTTCACTTTAAAAGGTCATCATGTGATTTTTGGGTCATTTATATATTTATGTAATTTTTCTTGGTATCATCGCAGACCTCTATAATTTCTTAGAAAATTAGAATGTATTGTTATTCTCTCAAAACTTGATATTGATATTTGTGTATGTTCACTTAATTGAATGACATCTGTGTGTACCCGGGTTTTCCGCTGCACTTGGGGCGTCACATGATGGTTGTTTTTACTCTCAATCTATATTTGGACAAGATCAACCAGTGAATCTACTATCAATCAAAATCCTACTATTGGATTTCATTCAATCTAAAATTTGATCATTAGAGCGAAATCTATGTATACTTGATCAGTTGGTTTGATACCAACCTAAAATAATATGATCAAGATCCCTACATTGGATTTGCTTCAGGTCCAAATCCTAATTGCTGGATTTAAGTTTAAACAAAATGTGACAGTTGGATTCACTATCGATATTCATTTGATCAAAGATCCAACCTTTGAATTCACATTCGATCTATATATATCTAATTAGTTAGATTTGTTGCCAATCTATAACAATCTAATCACGATTCGCACATTAGATTTGTTAAAGATCTAAATCCTGATCGTTGGATTTTAGTTTGATTAGAGTTTGACAGTTGAATTCGCTCCCGATCTAAATTTGATCAAGATCTAACCATTGAACATATTGTCAATCAAAATCCAACTGTTGGATTTCATCATAATAAAACATCTGCCTGTCAGATTCGCTCTCAATCTAAAATCTAATCGATGAGCTACATAATATTAAATGAGCATAATATAATATATCATCATATGAAATATAAAAGTTCAATATTACTATTTTCAATATATAATAATAAAATATAATATTTTTAAGCATAATGTCTTATCATATAATTATATTCACTAAATAAATTTAATACATTTACAAATATGCAAATACAATGTGTATAATATATATGTATATATCAACTAAACAAAAAATGTAACTTATAAATTTTCTATATATAAGTTTTTTATATTCAAAATAATTATATAAAACTATATATGAGTAAACCATTAACATATAGAGTAAATTATAGGTATAATATAAGTAAACTACTAATAAACAATGCATCTGAGACCGAATATTATTCGGTCACAATTCGGTCTCAGATTTGTGACCGAATATTATTTCGGTCCCAAATCTGAGACCGAATTGTGACCGAATAATATTCAGTCTCAATAATCTAAACCAATAAACAATGCATCTGAGACCGAATATTATTCAGTCACAATTCGGTCTCAGATTTGTGACCGAAATATTCGGTCCCAAATCGGTCACAAATCTAAGACCGAATTGTGACCGAATAATATTTTGAAAAATAAACAATGTATCTGAGACCGAATATTATTCAGTCACAATTCGGTCTCAGATTTGGGACCGAAATATTCGGTCACAAAATCGGTCTCTATATGCGTATTTTCTTGTAGTGGAAAGCAATTCTAGCAATGTACAAGCATTGTCAACATCTATTTCTAAAGTGAGGAAGACAAGAGGGCTAACTCAAAAGACAACATTTCAACCCCCTCAAAGAATGAAGTGGACATGCATGTTCATTAGAGGCCAACCAATTGGAGAACCATCATAAAACCTTGCTGGAACACTTGGATTATATGCACGAAATGAGGCTTATTTCTGTCCGTACAAAAAGTGGAAGCAACAATCCATGCAAAGTTTTAATGATGTCATGAAGGAAATAATGGCATGTTAATTAAATTCTAATTTCATGTTTGTGTTTATCTCTTTATATTTGTGTATATTTGTTGATGATTTAATTATTATAGGTACACTTTGACTTTGTAAATCAAGAGGGGATGCTTGCAAATATGGAAGATGCCAATCAATTTTGCTTCAAGTCATTACAGATTAAACTAAAAGAATGGCGATGTGTGTTGAAGAAAAAAGGATATGTGAAGGGGAAGAATGAGGAATTGTCTGTAGAGCCACCCGAGCAAAGGATAACTCAAGCAACTTGGGATTGTCTTGTGCAATACTAGGGAACTAATGAGAAGTTCAAGAATTTGAAAGAAATCAAAAGAATCGTGCACAAGAACAAGCAACTCATACTCATGGTGCAAAATCCATTGCACGTCACAATCAAGAACATGTATGTTATGATTTTATAACTTTGATTTTCTTTTCATAAATTCTTTTCTAAATTTGATGCATCGGGAGAAATTGGGAGATAATTACATGACGCTTGGGGCATACATTAAGGCTCATCAAACAAAAGGCAGATATCCCAATGAGCACACTAGATCTATATGTGTATGTATATATAAACTTACACTTGCAGAGTAGGTGTTCATTTTACTTATATTCATAATTTTACTTGTATTGTAGTAGAAAGTTATAGAAGCATGTCAAGAGCAAGATCTCATGTCTAGTTCAGAGCCAACAATACTATCTTCTATACTAGATGTTGTTTGTAATGGACACCATGGTGGATTTGAGAGAGGTTGCGGGTTAGGATAGTCTAGAATGTCACGTTGGGGTGATTCTGGAAACGAAGCATCAAATTACAATATCAAACAACTTACCATTGAGTTACAAAATACAAAAACTGAAATAGAAGCTATGCATGCACGAGATAGGGAGAGAGAGGAGGGTATGAAAGCTAGAGAGAAGGAGAGAGAGGAATCTATGAAAGCTAGAGAGGCAGAGAGGGAGGAGACAATGCAAGCTAGAGAAAGGGAGATACAAGCAAGGATGGAACACATGGAAGCTATGCTAACCATGTGTTTTTCTGAAAGCTGAGTGAGTCTATTTATGTTATGTTAGAGTTTATGATTTTATTATTTATTAAAGTTTAATTTTATTTTTTATTAGTTGTTGATTCGTCATGACACCATAGGAAGCCTGCTGTAGATAGAGAAGGAGCAATGTTGTTTTTGTTGTGGACTTTTGGAACATTTTCTGCTATTGCATCAGTTTTGTTGTGGAATATTTTGCAAACTTTTGACTTCTTTTGTGAAACTGGGAGATATTGGATTCTTTTGCATGCAAGCTTTCAGAAATATTTTGCAAACTTATTCCCCTCATTGTATTTTACAAGTATTATTATGCGTGAAAGTTACTTCTGTTGGTTTTTTACGAATTTCTACTATTCATCAAGAACCTAATTTCTTTGAGATATCTTTGATTCATTTCTTTGCGATTAATCTTTTCCAGATGAAGGTTCAGTGAAATAAATATCAAAAGACTGGAACCCATCCAGGATTGGCATTGTATGCATTTCTTGGGGGTTAGGTTGCAGGTGAATATGGTATGATTGCAGGTGCATGCGTGGGGGATGTTAGCGGTTACAGGGGAAGGAGGTGAGAAAGACATGATTTCTGTTGGTTTTGTCCATCACAGGGAAGGAATCGTTCCTGGTATTGTGTGCATGCTAGCTAGCCTTCCAAGTTTGACTGTACTTTTCTTTTCCTGGAATTATATAATTGATAGCCAAGTTCTGCTCAAATCTATTTCATTCACCAAATCCTTGGCCACTTTTGAAAGTGTTGAGTAAAGAGGAATGTGATATAATAGGAAGGGGCAAAATTCTTTATTTTGGGGCGACAGAGCTTGTCAGATGGATGCAAATTCTTCATGTGGAATTCATACTGATGGATGGTGCTTTTTATACGTGGGTTCTATGTTGCTCTTGGGACAATTGTTATTGTTGGGACCTCTCTTGACTACATCTTTCTTTCAAGTGTTCTTACAGGACATACTTGAATTTTATTATGGTCTTATCTTCTGTTGTTCACATATCTGATCTTTGATGTGGTTGTTGCACATGCATCATTTCAGGACTAGGAATCCTTATGGCTCCACATTAGTTTTTTTTTTTTTTTTGTGTGGAGACTCCCAGACTATTTTTTATGCCCAAAAAGATTGATAGGAAGGATAGAGTAGAGGGGGCAGCAAGTGCCATCTTATCTGCTGTTGAACTCTTGTTGATGAAAGGAAAGAGGAAGCATGCTTTGTACAGGGAGCACTACTAAATTCACGTTTGCAAACTCCGTAGCCTGGAATTGGGTGACAGTGAAGGTAGCGTCAGTTTCACATATTTGTATGAAGAGAAATATTTAGTGCACATCTACGGTGTGCACTAACTTGGGCACACCCACTAGGGGTGTGTCATTTATCCCTTGGGGTTTGAAAAAGTTGGATGGGGAATATATTATAAACTCCAAGGGACAAATGGCACAACCCTAATGGATGTGTCATGCTTAGTGCACACCAAGGTGTGCACTAAATATTTCTCTTGTATGAATAATTACCTAGTAAAACATTTTATTATGAATGAACCTCTTTTATGTATTGTAGTTGTACAAGGAGGAATGATATATATTTAAATAAGTTGCATATACAATGATCCTTCTCAATAACATGGTTTGTACTTTAACACTGCTGGTCTAATCTTCTTCAAGGTCTGATCGCTCCTATTTGAAGGGGACAGAGCACCGTACATGAGTTTGCTCCTACACCCCGCTCCTCGTCATCTACCTCCATGAAGGTCAACACGAATAGAACCATGCTGGCCATCGACAAGAAGACAGGCTACGTCTTCTTCCTCCGCACCACCCACAACCTTTCCTTCGAGGGCTTCTTCGCCGCCAAGCAGCGACGTCGGTGTCTCAGAGCACTGCTTTAGATATTTAATGGACTTCCAATGAAATTGATCATGAATCTGTAGGCCCCACTACATCAACGAGAATACTGAGATATATTTTGTGACAGAAAGGGCTCAAATTTCTTTTAGTATTTTGTTTGACATTCTTTACTAACGCATCACATAGTGTCGAGACCTCATAATATTCAGGATGGTCTGTACACCCTGTGTCTTTATTGGCACTTGAATGTGTATTTTGTGTAGAAAGGATTAATGTATTTGAATATAATAGTATATTTTTCCAAAAATTATACATGTGATTGTGAAATAAAATATTGTACATGTTTATATTTTTAAGACTAGTGAAACATATGAATGTATATTTAATTAGTACGTGGCAAATGGCAATATATTATTATTATAAAATAAAAAATAATTTGAATGAAGAGCAAGACAATTTTTCTACAGTCAACAACTATATTGTCCAATGTCAATATATTAATAATAAAAAATATTAAATTTTTTTGAAAGATTTCCCGACCGTTGTCTAACCATCAAAATTTCTATAAAAAAAAACGGAATAACCGACGGTTTGAATACGACGACTATTTACAAACAATCGACGTCTAACAAATTGCCAACCGTAGAATAGCCGACTGCAAAAAGACGATCATCCAACTATCGTCAAATATTAAGACGACTGTATACAGTCAGACTTTTACCAGTGTTGTACCAGTGTTTGACAGGAAGTAGAATCTTCATTTATTCATAAAAAAAAAGAGAGGTAAAATATAAGTGTATATATATTATATAGAGGTTGGGCAGAAGAGGTTGTAGCTTAATTTTCCCGGCCTTTATTTATCAGGTTGCAGTGACGGCAATCCTCATACCGCGCTCGCAGTGGCCGGGGACTATGCAGATGAAGTAGCTGGTTCCCTTGCTGAGAGTAACGAGGTCATGTCCGGAGGTGTAGACAGCTGACGCTCCTCGTGGCCTGCAGGTGAGGAACCCACCAAACTCCACCTTTGCAACGCTGTGTTCCGGCGGGGTGTACTTGAAGACTACAAATTAATTCGAGCCATCCAGAGAAAGCATCTTCTCTTATATATATATACATAGACCGTATATATAATTAAATGAAACGATATATGTGCAAGAGATAGAAGACAAAATTATATATGCATGTGGTGAGGAGGAGGAAGAGAAAGAAAAGGCGCCGAACGTTGCTTACGCAGCTGGTCACCAGCTTGGAAGCGCTTGGTCCTTGGCCACCACGTCATGTTGAAGGTCCAGCCATTATCACCAACCAAGAAGACGGAGCCGGCCTCTGCAGAGCGGATCACGGCCAGGAGGGAAAGCAACAACACCTCGAGAAGAGCAACTACCTGGCCAGCGCTGCTTCTTCCCTGACCTCCCGCCATGTCTATTATGCTTGTAATTAGCTATAAAGATGATAGAAAACATGCACGAAGAAGAAATAGCTAGCATCAACACCCCCCAGCTGATACCATGCGGCAAAGGACTCTCTGCGTGTGACGCTGGGTAAACAAATTAATAGATGTGATCATTAAATTTATATAGGAGGCTCTTCGGTCAAACAAATTAATGGACGATCTCGATCTCTAAGTACGTTAATGACACATTTTATTACGTGCATTCACTTCCTTGACCACAAAAGTACTCCATATATGTACTTACAACTTGTGTTTTAATTTATTGCCAATGGCTACGTACGGGACACTTTGGATATATAAGAGCTGAGGCTTACCAAATTTATTCTCAAGGGTGGTAGTTGCATGTTAGATTAACTCGGCGGAAAAGGTTGGATTTATCTCTCTGTTTCAATGTAAATGTTTGGTCAAAGGGAAGTGGGTTAACCATTTAAACTCTAACTTGTATACCACACCCTTTTGATATGTTAATTAATTTACAAATGAACTCAATTGTTCATTAAAGAATGTACTCCGGCCTTTGCATAATAATGTTATAATTATCAAAATATTATCAACCTATGCGTTGGCTTTATTGAGTAATAATTACTAGATTAGTTTATATATATAGCTAGGTAGCTAGATTACTAATTAGATTCCCTTTTGATCAGTATCTAACGGATATGAGATTTACGCAAAATAATAGAGGATTAATAAATAATTGTAATGTTTATAATTTATGCTTAGCAAATAATGACAGTACTAAGTACTATACGAGAAGAACGTTACTAATTGGAACTGATAAACTCCTACTTTTTTTATTAGATTATACAATAATAACACTTCAATTCACGTATATTTGATCATGTTGTTAATCATGCTTCAAATCATTATACTATATGAACATTTACATAATAAATGGTTCTAAAAAAAACTTGAAGAAACTTTCTTTATCCGTTGGATGATTTGAGCGATAACTTAAATTACGTATCATTATTAGAACTGACTTGCTCCGTGACAATTGTCATCCATTTGGCTACATTGTTACTTGGAATTAGACATGCCCGCTTAAACTGATAAAGTATCATTAATATCTAATCTTACCAATATTGGATCATGTTTTACCCCATTTGATCATCTTGTTAGTTGTTAATGGAAATCTCATGCTTGCTAATTACTTCAAAAAGTTCTTCTACTTATATTATTAAAGTAGTAGTAAATTTAATATCCTATTCCGAAGAATAAATAGACTACAATTGACTTGTTACTTTCTTTTAGAATGCTAGAATGTCATGCATAAATGTTAGGATGGAGCTAGAAAAAATTGTTCAGCTGACAACATGATTTCGATCGGCTGATGAGATAATTACACATACGGCTACTTACTAGTGAACAAATGTTGAAGGATGCGGATATCTAACCAAGCACGTAATAGAGATCATACTTAATTTTATCAGAGATCTCCATGATGCTTCCCATGGAAGAGAAGCATCTCCAGGATGGTCTCTTCACTACAAGAAAAGTTACATATGTCAACGCCTTTATGTCAGTGGTTATCGACGACCGTTGATATATAATATATATGTCAACGACTAACTGGAGTTGTTGACATATGATTAACATATGTCAACGGCTATAGAAAGCCGTTGACATATGTAGCATATGTCAATGACTTTTGTGTAGCCGTTGACATAAATTTAATTACATATGGCAACAAGTTAACATATGTCAACGGTTATCTTTGGCCGTTGACATATGCTACATATGTCAACGATTTTTTATAACCGCTGACATATGTTAATGAAAAAAAGACCCCCCCTGTGCCAATTCTCCCAGCCGTAACATAAAATACATATGTCAACGACTTTAGCTAGCGGTTGACATATGTTGATAAAAATAGTAAAAATTTTAAAAAATTTCGCCATATACTTATTTGTCAGCGGTTGCCCAAGCCGTTGACTAATACTTAAAAAAAATCTTAAATCCCCTGCCCCCTCCTCTCTCTCTCTCCCACCCCGCCGCCTCCTTGCTCTCCCCTCTCTCCTCTTTCCCACCTGGCACCTGCCCCCTCCTTTCTCCCTCTACCAAAGCTTGAGAAGGAGGCGGTGGCCTGGACTCTGTTCCCGCTGCCGCTGGTGCTCTTCTCCGGGGCCATTCTCCCGCTGAAGATCTTCGAGTTTCGCTACCGCATCATGATGCACACTCTCCTCGAGACATACCTCCGCTTCGGCGTCGTCTTCTCCGATGCGGGCTCCATTGCTGGCGTTGGCTGCGTGGGGGAGGTCGTGATCAGGATCTCGAACCGGTTGAACGGGAAGGCGGCAACGAGGTGGACGGTGATCACCAGGATGGCCGACGACGGCAACGGGTGGACGGTGATGTTCAATTACCGCACCCTCCAGATACCCTCCAGGCGGCCCCCTCAAGTTGCCAAGCCTCGCCTTCCGCCAAGGCCATTGCTACTGAGTGGTATGTCATCCAACTGTTTGTTCGTTTGCCTCTGTAGATTTTACTAGCGGAATTATTCCTGAGTACAGATTAACAGGCATTCAGGCATGCAGCTCCTCCAAGTTTCAGCTAAGGCAGAGTCGAACATATTGCAACGAACTCGTCCCTGTCTAATCATTTAAGTTCAGGCAATCAAACCCCAAAACAAAAGGAAAAGTTAACAGCCTCATCATTCATATGGTGAGCAGTGTAACACAATATCCCTCGGTCAATTTATGCTCTCCATTTCCAGTTTGATCTCGTAAGAACTCAACAAAACTGTTGCATGATACAGAGCAGATCACGAATTCTCCAGTACTACTGCAACAAAAAGCTGCAGCGCATGCAAGAGAATTGGATCACGTTCTGGCGTCTGGATCACGAATTCAGGTTGTTCCGCCGGCCCTCGATCTTAAACAGTATCCTGTCCGTCCATGAGGGGACTCTCACCTGCCAAAAAATAATTAGAACCATATATATCTATATCATGCAGGAATATATATTAATGCTATGAGTATTTACAGATTATAATCTCCGATCGAGCAATCTCTGGCCACAGAACGTGTTCTTAATTTCTACGTAGGAGCTGATTTGATTTCTCCATCATTTTGCTATGATGATTTCATCTATAGTTCGGCTCCAGAAATGAGGTATGCATGGTCGGGAATAAATTCCCTAGCTGTTAATCTGTACTCAGGAATAATTCCGCTAGTAACATCGCTTCTTGGCAACATATAAATTATACCACTTTCACATAAGAGAAAGGCTTTGTGCACTTTCCGAAAGTGCACAAAGCCACGTCTTCCTGCACTTTCGACGCGTCATTCGTCCACGTCTTACCGCTTCAATGGTCCGCGCCATGTCAGCACAGCGCTCTCCACGCCGCTGCTGAGCCCGCCACGCCAGCGCGAAGAGACGCACTGTCACCTCCACCCCACTCTGCTTCGGTAACATGACCCAATGTCATGATGCGAAAGTCAAATCCCACTTCAAACGCCGGTTCCCAAATTACCCTCTCTCACCTCTTTCCCGCGTTCGCCCTCCCCTCACCATCAGAGCTTCCTCTGCACTTCCGAAACCGCGAATTTGCTTGCTCGCGAACATTCACGGACGAGAGGAACCAGAGCGATCCTGTGTGCACATCCAAAATCGAGAATTAGCATGTCTGACCAGTGCTGTCCGGCAATGGAGAGTTCCAGCATGCGGTCGAAGGCGCTTCCGGCAAAAAGAACGGACGACGATGACAATGCGCCATCAACTTCGAGTTCATCAGACGATGGGGCGAAGTGCCAGAGTACGCAGAGAAAGGCTTCTGGGGCACAGAGAAAGAAGAATGGTGCTCTCTCAAGAACCCTAATTTTTGCGTTTGCCTCTCAAGATTTGTGTTTTTCTAAATCTCATCTTTTAAAAAAAAAAACTGAATGTAGATTGTATGTATCCTTTTTTTTTACATGACATAAGCATGTTAAGTATTTTGGACTCCCCAATTTTGAGCATTCTTCACATATACAAAATTATTTCATATTTCATTTGGCATGGCTTGTTAAATTGGGATGTTTCACCGGTTTTCCTACAGTTCGTCATTTCATTTTTGGGAAAGTTTCCAGGCTCATGTTTGATAAAAAAGAGCCTCTAGAGGATTGTTTGCATTCCTACAATTTGTGTGTACATGTTTCAAATTCTTACTATTTTGTATTATTCACATATTTATAAATTTTCAAAAATTTATTTCGCACCACATTTTCATGTCAACAAGATTACTTACATCACTCTTTCTCTTTTGGTAAACTTGACATCATCACTCTTCACATATCTAGAATATTTTTAATTTCATTTGGCATGGCCCGTTAATTTGACATGTAATAAATTTTAACTAAAGAGAATGTTTCCTATTACGTAGCCTCATAGTAAATTTTACAGCCTATAGACTGGAGCTCAAATTTTCTAGAAGATCATTTCAATATTAAGATTGGATCCCCTGTTTTTCTTTTTGACATGGCATAAGCATGTTATGTTAATTAATTTTCAGCCCCATGTTCATGCACAGTTCACGTATTAAGATTTTTTTCGAAATTTATTTTAGAAGATGGTCCGTTAATTTGGTATGTGTATGGGGTTTTGTACTTCTTGGTGCCATGTTTTAGGAAGTATGAGCACTTTGAAGCCCATGTACCTGATCAGTTTAGAGCTTATATTTTCTTCTTCATCACTTCAATAGCCTGGTTTACATTTTATTGTTAACATGGAACCTAACAAATTTCTTGAAATTTCCTACAGAGTTTAAAAATGCTTTGAAAGGCATCTGCTCCTTGGAGAACTATGTCAAGGAGAGAGATCAATTGGGGTTTCGTGATTGCCATAGGGCCATTTTGAGGACAACCCCGTTTGCTCCTTTTGTTGACAGTAATGATCGAGCCATATTCAAGATGACTCTTATAGAGGAGATTGCTCATACCTATAAGGGTGCAAGTAATTTTCAGATAGGCGATAAAACTCTTACATTTACTGTTGAAGATGTCGCCCTGATTTTGGGTTTGCCTTGCTGTGGGCAGAGGGTCCCACATTATTATTCACCAATTAAGTTGTCAAAGTTGCACCACCGATTTGGGGCGAAGCTAACTTTTGATCGGAAGGTGGTGACAAAACTTATCCGACAAGTGGTACAATCGGATGATGCTTGTGATGTTGACGACACAGCACGACTTTGGATAGTTTGCTATTATCCACTTTCCTATGCCCACGGTCTTCCCCATGTTGTCCACCACAAATGCTTATTTGTTTGGACAATATTGACGAGATTGGCCGTTATAATTGGGCGGCTGTAGTCACAGAAATGACATTGCACAAATTTGATCACTTTGTTACTATAGTCCGTGAGAAGAGATCTGGTCGGACCACAACTCCCAAGAGAAGGATAGGTGGGAGAGAGCATGGCAGTGCCAACATTTTTGGCTGTTCGGCTGCTCTGGCTGTAAGTTTTTATAAAACATTTATAGATTCTTCCATCATTCTGCAATCTATGTATGTAAATAAACCAATGATCCATGCAGGTGTGGTTCTTAGAGCACACAAGATTGCGGCAACCGATTGACCGAGAAGCAATTCCCCGTCTATTTAGATGGGGATCTGTTTTGGACAAGAAGCTATCATTCTCCATTGATTCTCTACAGGGGCAGCAGGTAATCCACAAATGGAAGGTTTTTATTTTAAATTTATGTAATAATCTGATCCTGACATTTATGAAAATTGATGCTTACAGATAATTAAGCGGTTGAAGGTAGGAACAAAGGAGAAGACAATCATTACATGTGTTAGCCAGGAAAAAATGCATCTAGAAACTGAGGGTGTGGCTGCTCCCCCCCATCCTGGGATTATGGCCCTTCTTCAAGGTCTTGGGGATGAAATCAAGTTGCTCCCTGAAAGGCTTCAGCAGGCTAAGTCGTCTAATGAAGCCCAGATTGAAGCATTTACAACTGCTGTCACCATGGGGTTCAACAAAATGGAGAAGTTGATAAGATCGAGCTCTATGCCACAAGACCAACCTACAGTTGGCACAGATGCAGAGAAATTTATCTCCACCCCACAATCAATCACTCCTGCCCCTGCCCTTGCATCCCCCAAATATGGTGATGCAAATGCATCTGCTCTAATCGTGGATCAGGAGATTATTGCACCAGATCCAGTAAGTGCGGTCTCTACCACCGTACTTCTTAGCCCGACGTCCCTAGTAAAGAATATCAAGTGTCGGGACGATCGACAGCTTGGAATATATGACCAATCACCATTCAAAAGGCTGGATAAGGCTCCAAAAAAAAGAAAGGGAAGAAGGTACAGTTGCAAACTATATTATTTGATGTTCTGCATTAGACATTTATATTTCTTTCTTTTCTAACTTATCTTTACACGATTTACGTTGGAGGCAATGAGCAAACTTCTGAGGTTTTATAAGCAATGGACATGGAAATCTGAAGCCAATGAGAGCCAGACAGCATTAGTCGAGGCCTTCCTTGCCCAGGAAGGATATGTCGACCACAAGTAAATAACTTCTCGGACAATACAATTTATTTATTGTTATTGTCTTCTACTTTCATAATATAAAATGTACTTCATTTCTTGATTGTCATGCATTTCAGACACACTGTGTTGACCTTCACTAATAATTGTTCGTTGAAGTGGTCACATATTTGGGATATACTATGGGGCAATATGACGGATAATGAGGTAAATACTGCCCATTGCACGAACAGTACCTTCAATTACATTGTCCATTAATTTTCCTAATGTCTTCTTTTATATTATTTTTGGTGGTTGCAGGTTATTGACATTGTCTTACATGCTATGAAAGACAGACAAAGAGAGCAGGAAACCATTGTCCCAAATTCCTATCACCGATGGGAATTCCTTGGAACCATTATGGGATCATGGATTATGCTTACAGATGGCTCTAATGATGACAGGGGCCACAAACTGCATACTTGCTTCGGGCATGAAAAACTAGGTTGCCCAATATCAGATTTTCAATTCCTTTTCTTTGTTGTCCATGTATCGAGCCATTGGTTCCTTCTTAGTCTACAACCGGAGCAACGTCTCATCGTAGTATACAATTCCTGCAGAGGACATGCAACTTATGACACATGCGCTAGGAATTGGGTATGCCCAACTAACTTTGCACTTTGCAGTTGGTTATAAACATCAGGAATAATTTACATTCTTTGTTTTATTGTTCACAGGAACCAATTATTAAAGCATATCTTGGATATGAAGGCTACACAAATGCTGATGAATTTCAGTTAATATTTGATGAACTATGTCCTCAACAACCAAGCTCTAGCATGAATTGCGCTATGTACATTTTCATGTATGTAGACCACTTAACAAGGAAGCGGGAATTATGTTGGGATTTCTCTGACAATGATGTAAAAAAATTTCGGCTACTACTAGCTTGTGATTTTCTGTCAATGTATTTAAACAATGTATGAACAATTTATGAACAATGTATGAATGGTGTTGTTACATTTTCCTTCTTTGTCTGTGTGGGAATGAGGTTGTAAAAGGATGCTTTTGAAATTACATGCACACATATGTATATGACAATTATATGTGAAGGCCCTCCAGGAAGTGTTCCACAGGTGGTATCCAATTTTGGGTTTGGCTGTATGTTCAGTGATATGTGATGTATGTTTAGAAAATGGGCTCCAGAAAATTGGAACCAAACCGTGCAGCCTTGAGCTCCATTGATTTTACCTTCATGGTTTGTATGTGCAGTGGTGTAATTGCAGAAATTGGGCTCCAGGAAAATTGAACTCCATCCGTGAGGTAGTTGTATGTAAATAAGTTGCACTCCAACATACAAGAGTATGGAGTCAAAATGGCATACTTAGACTTCAAAATGCAAAAAACACTCAGAGGATGTCGACAAACAGTGGCCGACTGTCGACATGTGTAAAAAACTGTCAGAAGTGCACTTCATAAGTGCAGTAAGTCTTTCTCCTTGTATTCTTCAGGGTGGCCATTAGTTGTCGACAACCGGTTTGTGGTTGTCGACAGGATATGCTGAGTCCATGTGATTTGTCAACCATCAGTTGGGCTCCAAAATAGTTTTGTTCAAAGCCAAAATACTGGTCCTGGACTCCAATATATGCAGTTGGACGCCAAGACTTGACCAGTTGGTGTCCAAACTACCCAGTCTTCTTTAACTTCATTGGTTTTTGTAATATTATGAATTATTTTTAATAAATGAAATGTTAAAAAATATTTGTCACGTTCTTGGTACGAAGATGTTGCCAAAGGAAGGGTCATCATAAGATCATTAGACCCAAAAAAAAAAAAGTTCATCATGAACTCCAATGGTGATGCAGTCTGATCAGTTGGGCTCCAAAATAGTTTTGTTGGGAGCCAAAATACTGGTCCTGGACTCCAATATATGCAGTTGGACGCCAAGACTTGAGCAGTTGGTGTCCAAACTACCCAGTCTTCTTTAACTTCATTGGTTTTTGTAATATTATGAATTATTATTAATAAATGAAATGTTAAAAAATATTTGTCACATTCTTGGTACGAAGATGTTGCCAAAAGAAGGGTCATCATAAGATCATTAGACAAAAAAAAAAAAGTTCATCATGAACTCCAATGGTGATGCAGTCTGATCAGTTGGGCTCCAAAATAGACTTGTTAGGAGCCAAAATACTTGTCCTGGACTCCAATATATGCAGTTGGACGCCAAGACTTGACCAGTTGGTGTCCAAACTAACCAGTCTTCTTTAACTTCATTTGTTTTTGTAATATTATGAATTATTTTTAATAAATTAAATGTTAAAAAATATTTGTCACGTTCTTGGTACGAAGATGTTGCCAAAGGAAGGGTCATCATAAGATCATTAGACCAAAAAAAAAAAAGTTCATCATGAACTCCAATGGTGATGCAGTCTGATCAGTTGGGCTCCAAAATAGTTTTGTTGGGATCCAAAATACTTGTCCTGGACTCTAATATATGCAGTTGGATGCCAAGACTTGACCAGTTGGTGTCCAAACTACCTAGTCTTCTTTAACTTCATTGGTTTTTGTAATATTATGAATTATTATTAATAAATTAAATGTTAAAAAATATTTGTCACATTCTTGGTACGAAAATGTTGCCAAAGGAAGGGTCATCATAAGATCATTAGACCAAAAAAAAAAGTTCATCATGAACTCCAATGGTGATGCAGTCTGATCAGTTGGGCTCCAAAATAGTCTAGTTGGGAGCCAAAATACTTGTTCTGGACTCCAATATATGCAGTTGGACGCCAAGACTTGACCAGTTGTTGATTGTTGTCGACAGACAAAAGCAGGTGGTCGACAGATGTCTGTCAGTTGATGACAACCAGAACTCTCTTCCGCCTTGCAATGTGAACCGGCGGTTCACGTTCTATCCCGGTTTGGTTGTGGCGGTTCTATTCCGAAGAAGCCAACACAATAAATGAACCCTAGTTGTCGACAAACCCTATCACCTCCCCTTGTTCCTGCAACTGCCGCCGTATTCTACCCTGAACTCCGGCTTCTTCCCTCCTGGGCGAAAGAAGAACACTTGTCTGCACACGCATTCATCTGCTGCATTTCGACTTCCATTTCCATAATGAGTTCCAGGGGTCGGGGAAAACGCACGACTGTTGGGAAGCAGAGCGTTGAAGGAGAAGGTCAAAGTTCAAGAGCCCCTGCTGAGCGCCGATCAAAGTTCGGGAATGACAGACTCCCAGAGTTGAATGTTCCATCAGACATCAATCTGTTGAAGGTCAATGGCATCTTCAAGAAGATCATACAACCTCGGTATGTGGTTTTTCCTTCCTTGGAAGAAATGTTTCCTGGGTTGAGTACACTATTTGAAGAACAAGGCTGGATTGAATTTATGAGTTCTCAGAAGTCTTATTCTCCATCAGCAGTTTTGGAGTTTTACAACAATTTGGGTATGCATGATGATGACCTTTACACTACTGTCCAGGGTATCTCCTTTATGATTACTCCTAATCTTTTTAGTCACGCACTACAAATACCAAATAATGGGGTAGACGTCTTGGAAATCGAAGTGGATCATGCAGTCACATATACAATGATGACTAAGGAACCCTTTGAAGAACAGAAAAGGATGGCCAAACTGAATGCAAACACTTTCCCTCCTTTGAACAGAATCATACATCATATGTTCACAACTATCATCTTTCCAAAGGATGGAAGCAGGGAGCTAGTGAATGAGACACATAGGACATTGTTCTACCTTATTCTTCGGAAAGAGCAAATTAATCTCCCAGAGTTGATGGTGGATGTCATACATGAGTGCTTCCATGATCCAAAAAGGTCCATCCCGTATGCTTGCCCTATCACATCTGTAATGAAGTTTCTGCGAGTATCACTAACTCCCAACTAGGTCATAACTCTGAAGAGGCGAAGTGCATATGATATGAACACTGCAACTAGGATGGGGTACAGAATAATCAATGGAATAGTCCATAGGACTCTAAAAGGACAAGCAGATGAACAGGACTCTGAAGAAGATGACATTCGTCAAGAAGTTCATCCACATATTCCTACTACATCTGAAGTGCCAACGTCCGGAGATGTGAAAGAATTTATTGCCGAACATTTCACTCAACTTGAAAGAAATATCAGATACGAATTTGATTACTTGAACAATAGAATGAATGCAATTGAAGAAAATCAAGGACACATGCAGAGGCAATTAGATACCATGGAATATGATGTCATGCGGCTTCATGATTATTATTAGAATGTCCATCGCCCTACTCCTCCTTAGCAATGTATGGAATATGGGGGTGACTATCCTTACCAATGTATTGCACAATTTGTATTTTTAAAGAAGCAATCGGGCACAAAGCTTGTCATGTTATGGAACGTTTGTGCTTGGCAATTCTTCTATTGATTTTTCATGTATCATGTTTTGTATGTGCAGTGGTGTATGTGCAGAAGTTGGGTTCCAAAATCATAAGGGGGGCTGTCGACAGCAGACAGGGGGCTGTCGACAGCTATGCATTCACAGACATCAACCTTTGTAGCCTGTGTGCATCTATCGACAGCCCCCTTCGCTGCTCTCGACAGCTGCACACAGTATCTTGTTTGGAGTGAAAAACCAACTGTTGGACTCCAAAATGGCCTTTTGGACGACAGCATGTGCAGCGACGGCTTTTGGACGACAGCATGTTCAGACCAATTCAAACAATCTTTCGTTTCAGAATGAACAATCCCACGGATATGGAATTAGCTGCTGCTTATATGCATATATATATATCAACACTCCATTGTACATGAGTGATCCTGCATTTTAACTTCCATACAAGTAGATGTACAACACATTAGTTGATATACAACACATTTGTTCTTCTAACCTTACAACTGCCAAGTACATATACAACACACATCAAAATGGGTCTTCACACAATTCCTCAAAAACATTGGCCTGTAAACAAGCACATAGCCAAAAGATAGTCCCCGGGTTCACACACATTCTTCAACTCCGACTATACGTCTAATCCAGAGTGCTTCATTACTTGCACCAACTCCTCGTACCATGGAATGCTGTTCCCCGAATCCATTCAGCTAATGGGTTCACATGAAAAACAAATCAAAAAACAAACCACAACAAATTATCAAATTATCCAATTCAGTGACAAAACATTAATCGCTTATGGAGCGGGATTGGGGCTACTTGGGGAAGAACCATACCGCTATATATGAAGTCCACTGCAAGTTAGAACCGTACACGGAACATTCGTCAAGATCCCATGCTAACCCTCCAGTCCCAATCATGTCCTCAACTGTGTAGTAGAGGGTCTTGTTAAGCACTGAAAAAGTATGCATATAGAAATTGCACTTATTACTGAAACATAATGAGTAAATAAACTTACTTGGAGGGTTGTCCGGTCTTACCAAGAACGACAGAAGAAAGTATTCACATTAATTTGTACATGGTACTGTTTAGCTGTAATATTACTTCACAATATCTGTCCGGACTGTACAGAAACTGTTTTCATAAAACATGATCGAAAGAAGAACAGAATTGTTGTACAGAAAATGAACAAGTTTACATTATTGGAGGGCTGAATAAAGATACGAGTATGAAAATGCAAGCTTAAAAAAACCCACGTTACCTTGAAGTATGGGTAGAACCGATCATTCGTAGCAATGTAAGGATGACAATCATTGGGTACATTTGGTTGTACAATCTTCTTCACGTAGTGGCTAATGGTTTGTGAGGTATGTTGAAAGACCAATGAGTCATCCGCCAACAAAATCGCAAGAAACAATCTTCGAAGTGTACATGGCAAAACAAAATGGACAAGACTATTTTCGCACACAACATAAAATTTCATTACGCATGACATGCAAAACAAGTGACATTAAGAAAGGACTACATGAAAGTCATAGTTCAACATAAGCAGAGGTAGAAGAACCCATCCAAACATTACTTTCACACACCAAAGTCTCAGTGGCGTAATGTAACGTTCAATAGAAGTCCTAGAGCAATGAAGGCCAACAACATGATGATGACAAGTAGCATGCCAATTACTATGTATGTCATGAGATAGCCTTCTTGTCTTTTCCTTCGATGAACATTTATACCACGCTCATGTCCGGTCATGAGGTGTCCGGTCATGAGGTTGGATGCCGGTGATGATGTGTGAGGTTCAATTCCATTGAAAGCTAACTCTGCTTCTTCCAAAGCATAAAATCCCTTGAAAATTGCACCGGGGTAACCATGAACCTGTGCCAAACATTCATTCCAAGAAAAATAGATGCCCGGCCTTCGTCCCACCCACACAACATAACAGTAGAATTTACCCATAATATATTTCAAATTCCTGCAAAAAATAAATAAACAAAGAGTAGAAGTATGTGTGTAGCAAACACATCTAAATGACAATAAAGATATAAATCAGAATTTCAGACCAATTTATCCATTACATGCATCCAGTCGGTTCATAAAAAAAAGTACGTTCGAAGATAAACTGAAAAAGTACAAAGACACCCTGCAAATGATTTGCAACATGATTTAAGAAGAAGTATTGAGACATCATACAACATTTTACGAACATGCGCACAACTGAAGAAGTTGGCAACTGGTAAAGGCTGTCGTTTTGGAGGCTGGTCATGATGATCCGTCAACCACGTAAAGTCATCATGGTCAACCACTCAACTTTGTCTTCATCTGCCATGACAGAGAAAACTAATCTCATTTTAGGATCAGTGAAAAAATGCATACCCTTCAAGAATACACGATAGGGAAGGGTTGGCATGTTCTTTAGGTCCCTAATGACTTCTTGTATGCTTGGTATTTGTTGCTCACTTGGCTGCCCCTTGTTTGATTGATGACTTAGTTCATTTGCAAATATTCTTTCCAACATACCATTCCTCTCACGACTAGCGTTAGCGATCATTTGCAATGCTGCACTGCCAACATCTTTTTCCCTCATTTTTCCTTTGCACTTGTTCCCTACACCTTTTCTTCTACTTGTGCCTTGTTCATTTGACGTGGGAATGTTTGGGGTCATTGGTGATCCCTCATTTCTAATGGATTCCGTGTGTTGCCGTGCAGAAAAGCTCATAATATAATTGTGGTCTTCTTGTGAGAAGTCAGGTGTAAGATCATCCACCACATTAGGTGGAGGTGGAATAACAAAGTCATCATCGTTCATATGCATATATGGGCTACTTGATGATCTTTCTCACACATTTCTCCCCTTTTCCATTCGTGGTGGTCCTTCCACCTGTTCACCTGTGCAAGTGCCATTTTTTCAGAGCATTTGCATTTGGTCGTAGATACGTACTGGATTTACATGCCATTGCAGTCATAAATCATGTATAAACTGTAATTGCATGTATTGGAGGCTAGCAGGTACGAGAAATGGAAATGTTGTAAACATTGAATCCATAATAAAAAGGAGGGTATTAACACCAAGGTGTTTGCATTTGCATTGTTTGTGTTACAGCAGTCTTATGAAAGGGACACATACCTCCGTCAGACATTCCTTGGATGCGAGGTTTTTTCTGTCTCCTGTCAAAAGAAGAACAGGAATGGTGAATACCTTTTACTTAAAAAAGGTCAGCAATCCAGTGAGGAAATGAAGGCTTTAAAAAAATGTTGAATGCACTATTTGTGCGTTGTTGTTATTATCCGAAAGTAAAGTACATATTTGAAACCCAAAATTCCATGGGAGGACCCACAGCCAAAAACCACCATTGCAGATTTTGTTCAGGGAGCCCCAATGGAGGACAGACAACCCACTCACGGATTCGGTCTCACTTGAACCCCCATCCGAAGACAACATCGGACCGACTCCCGGAGCCCCCATTTTGCCCTACCACGGCTCCACCCGCAAAACCCAACGCGCAGTGCGACCGGCGAAAATACGATGGAGAACATGAATGATAGAGGGGAAGGGGATGACCGAATGTGGATACAGATTTACCTCAGGTACACGGACTTGGAAGAACTGGAGGATGCCGTCGAAGCAGCTGGGTTGCTCGTGGAACCAAGTTGCAATGCTTGTCTTCGTCCTTCCTCTGCTCTGCGGATGGATACATGAAGGATGCCTGAGCCGTAGAAGAAGGGAAGCTCGTGGATGCGTGAGACAGGGCATCGCCGGTTTCCCAGACACCGTTCGCCAGTTTCCCAGATACGCCTCTGCCGGAGAAGACAGAACCTAACCCGAGTAGTCGAGTCCATGGATTCGCGCTGCGCTCTGCCAGACACCCGATCACGGGATGGGAGTGGAGGGCATAAACGGAAGAAAACGATTTTTCGTACTTATTCACTGTGTTGCAAAAAATGAAAAATCTGGGACATAGGTTTCTCTAACTTCATTTATAAGCTGGCCTTCATGCAGTGGTTGATATTGTTCGTGTACTAGTTGTTCCACTTGTCGATGAACAACCAATCTTTGTGCTTTGATCCTCTTCCTTATCTTCTCAATGGCTGATTTAATTCTTTTCTCACGTCTCCTCCCCTTTGTCACAACTCTCAGGGGATCATGGACTACGGTTGAGTCTGGGAATGCCTTCGCCTTCGATGTTGATGAATTCATATGCAACATGGTGTCTCTCACCTTTTCCATAAGTCTAGGCATTTCGCCCAAAGCAACGTCAAATGCTTCCTCTGACCTTGATGCTGTCTCAGCAATTTTCATGAATCTATAAATGAGAGTAGAGTACCTTGAAGATATTGAAGTGCGAGATTCATTATCAGGTCTACTCTCATTACTTGCATCCCGATATCGCATATCCTTTCGCCAACGGCCTAAGAAATATTTGTCGGGGATCTCTGTGACGCCAGAGAATTGAAATGCCAATATTGCATGCCTACATAAGTAGCCTTTAAATGTAAAGCTTCGGCAGCCACATTCCACATCTTGTTCTTCCTTTGTATAAAGCACATCATACTCTCTCACGAATTGCTTGAATATGCCTTTCATATTTACCCTTTCATAGGACCTAACTGTCAGTGCCAATGTGTTTCCTTGTAGATCAACCTTGATGGGATGACATGCAGCAACCTCAATTAATTCTTTCTGAAACTTTTGGAATATTGCACGAGTGTAGATGTCAGCAGCTTGCTTCTCATAGGGAGAGCTTGTTTTCAAGTAAGCTTTTGTCTCCTATGATTTAACATCAACTTGGTTCTCAGCATCAAATCGGCGTTCAATTGCAACTACATATTTTGATACAAATTCAGATAATGTTGTTTTTGCCGTTACAAAACCATCAAAAAAGTGATTAATACTCTCACTCCTTTGACTAGTTGACATCCCTGCACAGTACAAGAGTAATAGGAAGTTAATAGATGGGCAACTAGTTAAGCGATAAAAATAAAACTTGGCAAAAAGAAAGTGAAGTACTTAACCAGCAAAAAATGTGTCCTTTAAGAAGACCGGAGCCCACTTAGCTCGGCAATCATATAATCCTTTTAGCCAGTCATTTTCTCTAGCTGATGCATAATTGCCCATCATGTTCTCCCACCTTTCATTGAACTGAAGGGGCGATATCGAGTCATAGATGCAGTCATCAAAATCAGACATAAAGTTCGGATGAGCATTACATATGTGACCAATTTTTTCTGGTATCTTTTTCAATATATGCCATAAGCAAAATTGATGTCTGGTATTAGGAAAGACTTCAGCAATAGCTGCTTCCATGGCTTTGTCTTGGTCAGTAATGATTGCATTTGATGCATACCACCATTAGCTTTCATCCAACAATTAAACACCCATACAAAGCTTTCAATCCTTTCATTGCTTAGTAAGGCACAACCGAGAAGAATGGATTGACCATGATGATTGACTCCCACAAATGGAGCAAATGGCATTTGGTATGTATTTGTCAAATATGTTGTGTCGAAACATATGACATCGGAGAAATACGAACATGCTGTCCTTGACCTACCGTCTATCCAGAAGACATGTCTCAAAGTATCCATTATCATTTAGCTCCACTGCGTAGTAGAAGGTGGGGTTGGTAGCTTGCATTGCCTGAAAATGTGACAGCATTGTCTTCGCATCACCTTCTTTCAATTGGGTTTGTCTATCACGTTCAAGAAAGTTCTTACAATCCTTCTCCATGAAATCTAGTTGTCTAATCCCACCTTTTCTCTTTGCCATGCATGATACAATCTTTGACGTTGAAATCCCGGCACTTCGCATGTTTACCATTTCGGCCTTCTTTGGAGTGCAAATCTTTCGATGGGATCGCAAGTACCCCGCCGCTAATGGATTTAAGGAGTGGTTATGCTTCAGTCGTACATCATACAAAATGTATTTCATGGTACAACTATCTCTTCTCACCTTTAGACTTGCTGGGCATCTGATTTTCGCTGTGTCACGATGTAACATTGCATTTGGATGTTGCCTACTTTCACCACTTCTATGACATGTGAACTTTTTGAAAATGCACACACCATCCAGAAATTTGCTATCCCGGCTTGCTATACCAAATCCTTCTTTCTTTGCATAAGTATTGTAGAACATTCTCACATCATCAATACATTGAAACTCCATCCCGTCACAAGGTTCTGTTATAAGTTCGGCTTCTGTGATGTTTTGCTTCTCCTTCGTTGGAGTCTTCACCCAATCATTCCCACATTCGAGTTGCACATTACCTATGATGACCACATAGACAAGTTATTCTTCAAAAGTTTAAAATCACGCAAAACAGAATGCACAGATAGACGATGTGAATTACGCTTCTAATTTATTCTCCAAAACATATTCTTGCAAGGTGGGCCTTACTTGTCGACAACCTCTTTGTGGTTGTCGTTGTTGACAGGACATGTTGGCTCCATGTGTTTTGTCAAGACCTGTCGACCGCCAGAAACTTGTCTATCGACAGCTATGCCTTCACAGACATCAAGCTTTGAAGCCTGTGTGCATCTGTCGACAGCCCCTTCGTTGCTGTCGACAGCTGCTCACAGCCTGAAAATTCAATGGTGATGTATGTCTATAGTTGGGCTCCAAAATACTCTGGTTTGGAGTCAAAACATTGGTCATGGACTCCAAAATAGCTTCTTGGACGCCAACATGTGCAGCAGTTGGGGTCCAAACAACCCTGTTTGAGGAAACTTCATACTTTTTTTATATTTTATGAATTCTTACTAACTGAAAAGTTGTTTAAAAAATATTAGTGACATTATTGGAACCAAAATGTTGTCAAGATAGAAGTACATGTCCCATTGGAAGGGTCATGATAATCCAAAAAAAAAAAAACCTGAAAATTCAATGGTGATGTATGTCTATAGTTGGGTTCCAAAATACTCTAGTTTGGAGTCAAAAAAATGGTAATGGACTCCAAAATAGCCTCTTGGACGCCAACATGTGCAGCAGTTGGGCTCCAAACAACCCAGTTTTGGGAAACTTCATAGTTTTTTGATATTTTATAATTCTTACTAATTAAAAAATATTAGTGACATTATTGGAACCAAAATGTTGTCAAGATAGAAGTACATGTCCCATAAACCATAGGATCATGATAACCTACAACATGAAGGACTTAGAAGAAATATATCTTAGAAGATTTAAATTTACAGTTTAGGCTCCAAAATGTGCAGTTACATTTCAAATATCTAAACAGCCTGCAAAATATTATGCTAAGGCAGCAACCAAATAATTTGAGATGTTAATTAGTGATCATTATACACAATGAAGTCTTTAGAAAAAAAATTATCCTACACCATGAAGGAATTAGACTACAAATTTGTTAGATCAATCAAGTTCACAGTTTACGCTCCAATTGGACTTCAGCTCAGAAGAGCTGATAAACACCAATTAACATTGTTAGGCTCCAAAACTTGTTGAAAAAATGAATTAAAAATACACTTTAGGCTCAAAATAGTATTCCGCACCTTAGACGCCAAATATAAAGTGAGGCTCCAATATGTTCGTCAATATACAAACTAATTTTTGGACTTACAAGCAACTTCCTTGTCTGCAGAATAGTCATCGTCGTTTTCGTTCAATATTCTAACCGGCCTTTCTATTGGGACTTCTGTGAAAAAAATGTACATATAATTCTTCAGAGAAATTGCCCTGTTCCAAAACTCGTTGAGGAAAACATTCTAAAATGCAGATAGAGAAATAATTTGATTGAATTATTTTTACTAACCAGACGCATCATTTTCAACATGGAATACATGCACAATATTCCTCTGCTCACCGTCGCAATTTTCCTTGCTCTGCTCACCATGACAGCTGCCCTTGCTCTGCTCACCATGACAGCTGCCCTTGCTCTGCTCACCATCACAGCTGCCCTTGCTCTGCTCACCATCACAGCTGCCCTTGCTCTGCTCTCCTTTTGATTCTATTGATGGTGCATGGGAGGAAAGAAATAAAGGATTGAGTGGAGGGGCCATTGTCTGTGTAGGCATACATGCTCCAGTGATCAAAGTTTGCCCTGAGAAAATAGACGGCATGAATGGAGATGGTGGCCACACCATCGGTTGGCCATACATCCATGGTTGGGCTCCATAAACCACAGGAGATATCATTGCCGGCAGCATGCAATTTGAGGCCCTGCGTGATGCCTCTGACTTGTTCTGTCCAAGCTTATCGTTGGATTTCCTTCCTTTCGAGGCCGCAGAGTCAGACATGCTAATTCTCGATTTTGGATGTGCACACAGGATCGCTCTGGTTCCTCTCGTCCGTGAATGTTCGCGAGCAAGCAAATTCGCGGTTTCGGAAGTGCAGAGGAAGCTCTGATGGTGAGGGGAGGGCGAACGCGGGAAAGAGGTGAGAGAGGGTAATTTGGGAACCGGCGTTTGAAGTGGGATTTGACTTTCGCATCATGACATTGGGTCATGTTACCGAAGCAGAGTGGGGTGGAGGTGACAGTGCGTCTCTTCGCGCTGGCGTGGCGGGCTCAGCAGCGGCGTGGAGAGCGCTGTGCTGACATGGCGCGGACCATTGAAGCGGTAAGACGTGGACGAATGGCGCGTCGAAAGTGCAGGAAGACGTGGCTTTGTGCACTTTCGGAAAGTGCACAAAGCCTTTCTCTTCACATAATTCAATTTTAGTTCATTGGCGGGATAGAATAAGTGTCTTACTTTCTCGTTGCAGGTTTTTCTTAATTATTACATCTTGGTATTCATCTTCACAGTTAGTCATGGTCAATTTTTGAATATGAACCAACAATCTGTGTTCTGTTCTTTTCCTTGTAAAGGTGTAATGTGATCATAAAAATATAATGAACTATCACTAATGTAACTAGGAAGGAGTAGAGAGAGATGCCAGGCTGTTGGGGGCTTACTACATGACTGTAAACAGAGATGGGTGGGGACCAGAAGAGGTTAGAGAAGGGCAAGTGGGAGATGAAGCTGGTGCATGTAATGACTGTGAAGAGTTGACGTTTCTGTTTGCAGTCATTTTACTGTGAACAGAGTGGGAAGGCTGACAGAGACTACACTACAGAGAGAACTGAAGAGCCAAGGGTCTTAAGCACTGTCAAGCAAGGGATGTCTAAGCTAGCAAGGGATAGCTAGCAAGTAGGGATAGGAGGCAAGCTAGCTAGGGAATGAAAAGAGGGAAGGAGGTAGCAGGGGATTGATTGTGAACTATGCAACTACCTGACAATGTTTTTCTGTATTAACCAACTGCAATGTTAAAAGGAGTTATGGCAAAGTTACCTAGGTATGGATGTTGATCATACTAAGCCATAGCTTGGCTAGAAATGTAGCTTGGTTCCCCGGTTCAGCACGCTAAGACACCTTCTAATAAGACACCTTCTAATAAGTCCTTACACTTGGCTAGAAATTTAACTAACACGTGGAAACAGTTAAGTTCTTACACTTGGGCTGATCACATGGCGACACGCCTTAACCGACTATGTGAGTGATCCACTTCACACACATAATCCCATATTGAACCACACAGAAACTCCCCTCTCCCGAAACCTATAAATAAGCCCCCAAATCTAATTAAGAGAGGGGGGAGAGGAATTCCTTCGGTATGTGCTGGAACTTTTCTGGAAGGGCTTAGAGTGAGAGAATGCCAGACTATTTTCTGCCATCTGTTGAAATTGTTATGTACAGCTTCCTTTAATACTTCTGTCGAACTTAATAGGATGTTTTTTTATCTCATTGTGGATTGCAGGGGTGCCATGGAGAACAAGAGCTTGAATGTATGTGCCTTTTATAATTGGTTTCATCTATATTTATTTAACCTCAGTGTAATAATATTTCTGAAAGAATGTTTGTGAGAATATTTTTTTTAACATTTTAAAAATTTTAAATTTAAGTTTGGATTTGATTTATTTTGGATTTTTATTTATTTATTTATAAGGACATGGTCTTATTTAGTTCATTTGACCTCCCCCACTAACTGCGGTTAGTGTTAATTATATCAGCACAAAGGCTGAATACCCTTGATTAACCATCAGACAAACCCTTAGAAACAAGAGAATATGACTCACATTTGAATGAAATGAATTACACATGAAAGAGAACATGGTTGCAAACATGCAATCTATTTTTTTGGAATTTTGTTGATATTTATTTCATTTTTATTGATTTTTAAATGTATTTTCCCATTTTTTTGGTATTTTAGAATTATTAATTCTATTTATTTAAACATTTTCGTTATTTATTTATTTAAATTAGAATTACATGAATTAAGTTAATGTTTTCGTTTATTTAATTGATTTAAATGTGAATTAACTTATGGTGGATTAAAATTGATGTGAAACATAACTTGTTTGTTGATTTTATGTTATTAAAAATTAAAGGATAATATTTGGAAGATATTTCGTTAATGTTCGTCGAAAATTTGGTTGATTTAGACTAAGAAATTACGTAGTGCAACGTTTTAAATAAACGTGACATCACATGAAATAATTTACATAAGGCATGATTAAATGTTTTAAAAAAAAGCCCACTAGGCCCAATAAATCACACAAGATAATTTGTCGAATATCAGCCCAATAAGCACAAAATGTCTCAATTAACTGTGTAAAAGTACAAGTCTGGCCCAATAAGTAATCCAGGCCCAATATGAAATTCAAACCCAATAAGGAATTTAGGCCCAATAAGGAAGCCCAATGGACCTTTTTCCAGACTTGAAAATAGCCAAAATCGCGCCTTGCACGATATTTTTTTAGGGCTGCCTTGCAGACCCTTTTTCCAGACCGCCTTGCAGTCTTCTCAGAGCCTTGCTCTGGTTTTCAAAGTTCAGAAATCCTCCCTTGTGCTTGGAGCGCCCCAGGGCTATTTATAGGAGCTGGAGAAGACGCCGTCCCGGCCATTTGATGTCTCGTCCCGGCCATTTGACCTCGTCCCGGCCATTCACAGTATACTTGCCAAAACACCGTCCCGGCCAATTACGGACGCTCCCCGGACATTTGGATTTGGCTATTTGCATGTTTCCCCCTGTTAAAGTAATTCTTTTTCGTTTTCTACTTCGAATTCCCGAAATCGGCCTTTCCTGCTGGCGCTGGGAGAACATGGAGGAGGAGGAGAGGCGGCGGCCTCCCTCTCCCTCTCCTGCCGCGACCAGGAGCAGGAGGAGCAGCGGCCTGCCCTCCCCCCTTTCCTGTTGCGATTAGGACAGGGGGGTGGCCTTCTCCTCTGCTCTCTCTAAATAGCAGCAGCAGCAGCAAACAGCAACAGCAGCAGCGGCGCGAAGGAGAGGCCCGGCGGCGACGGCAGCGGCGAGGGGGGATCCCAGCGGCAGCGACGGCGGCGAGGGGGGGTATCCGGCGGCGGCGGCAGTGGCGTGGGACCCCTCCCGCGTGGGGGGGGGCCATCCTCTTCTTCCTCTCTTCTGCGGCGGCCCAGAACAGGGGACCGGACGCCCCTCCTCCTCCCCTTCTGCTAACAAGGCGGCGGCCCTGGCTGGGGGTGTGGCGGCGGCGGCTGGAGAAGCAGGGAGCTTCCTGCTGCGGCGCGTCCCAGGGAAGAAGCCCCCTACAGGGGCGACTTGAACAGGAGAAGAGGCCGGCTGAGGACGCCGGGGACCCTTCTTGCTGTGGCAAGGCCGAGGCAATTGCAGGTGGTGGCGGCGGCGACTGGGAGAGAGAAAGGCACACCGACGACCCTGGGAGAGGACCGTGTTGGTGGCCCGACCAGTAGGGAAAGCCCCTGTCGCGATGGTGGTTTCCCACTCACCCCACCGTGGGGTTGGGGCTGGGAAAGAGGTGAGTTTTTTTCTTTTTTTCCTTTTCCGTTTTCTTCTTCTTCCTTATTTCTCTACCTCTCTCTTTGGAGAGGGCTGGGCAAAATCCGGCACAACAAATGCCCCCCACGAGACTGGCGTCCGAGAGTGAAACATAGGACGTCTGTCTCGTGTGAATGTTTCCAGTTGCATTTTAGCACATGTCGCCCTTCAGAGGGTTCATTTCATTCATTCTTCCAATTCATTTCAGCCATTTTGACTTTCTTGAGACCCATGTCGGAGATTTGATTCTTGTGAATTTGATACGTCACAGCTTGTGTCATACTTGCAGTAAACTTTCACTTTCTTTTGAGCTTGCGGTACCAATGACCATCGTCACATGTCAACAATGCCGAAATTTTACTTTATGCATTGAGAATTGTGACTTTGCTGTGATATATCTTCTGATAAGCTGTTTTATCTTTTCTTTTTTCCTCGTTCCTTTGTGGCAAAATCTGATCTCCTATTGTCTGGATCTTGCAGAGCTGGATCAGGTACATGACATTTGGAAGAGATTGCTTGGAGCCGAAACTCATGGAGACCCAACTCGCTGCTTTGCAAGCAGAGGCTGCTATAACTTTTACAAGAATCGTGCAAGCCATGAATTGGCGTGAGATGACGACCTTGCTTACGCGTGACAGAGTTGTTCATGCCATTCTTTTGTACATGTTGACCTTCTGAGGATAGGCGACAATGGAGCATATGCTTACTTGAGATATGTTGTTTTTAGCATCAGTACATGCTATCCATCCATTTTGACTTCTCTTTTTTGGGTTATCCCAAGGGCCTGTCTTGGGACCAAGGCTTTATTTTCTATATACATCGTGCTTCTGTGCTTCTCCATCAGCATGTGATCTTTATTGATAACAGGGGTTTTAAGGCTTCCCCAAAAGCCGTGAGGTATTTCACTTAGAGGATTAGGGCTCCTCTGGGGCCATGACATACTTGTGTTAGAGAATTAAGGCTTCTCTAGGGCCATAATTTTGATGAGAGGATTGAGGCTCCCTCGAGCACATGATTTGGATGAGAGGATTGAGGCTCCCTCGGGCACATATTTTGGTTGAGAGGATGGAGGCTCCCTCGGGCGTATATTTGGGTGAGAGGATTGAGGCTCCCTCAGGCACATGTTTTGGTTGAGAGGATTGAGGCTCCCTCGGGCACGTATTTGGGTGAGAGGATTGAGGCTCCCTCGGGCACGTGATTTGACTTTTGGTTGGTCTTGATGACTTGTTAGCCAAAAGATGTAAATTTTGACTTGGCCGACTATCATGGATAGGGAATGTCCATAACAATGTGGCTGACAGATTTTGCTTTTCTCTTGTTTTTTTTGTTCACATTACCAACCTCAGCGCCCTTTCGGGTTTTCGCCAAGATTGGCCCCCTCTAGCTTTTTCCAACGCGCCTTTGCAGGTTTTCACGTTGAGGGGTTTACCCATTTTTGCTTGAGGCGCCCTTTCGGGTTTTCACCTCAACCGGGTTTTAGACCTTTTTGCCCTTGATCTATGATGAAGTGATAGACCAAGTCCGTCGGGGCACCTCCTTTTTAAGCCCCTATTTATTTTGTTTCTTCTTTTTTTTTTTTGTAAGGAATTAAAGGCTTCCCTGAGAGCCATGGATTTAGAGTTGGGATTTATGTGCGGTAGGGAATTAAAGGCTTCCCTGAAAGCCGTTAGAATTTGAATTTGTGTATTGTAGGGAATTAAAGGCTTCCCTGAGAGCCGTGAGGATTTGGATTTGGATTTTGGCTGAGTTGGCCGACCTTGATGGTGTGTTGGCCAAGGGTTTGGGCTTATAGTCGGTAGGGAATTAAAGGCTTCCCTAAGAGCCATGGATTTAGAGTTTGGATTTATGTACGGTAGGGAATTAAAGGCTTCCCTGAGAGCCGTGGGTTGAGAATTTGAGTTTATGAATGGTAGGGAATTAGAGGCTTCCCTGTGGGCCATGGATTGAGAATCTAGATTTGTGTATGGTAGGGAATTAGAGGCTTCCCTGAGAGCCGTGAATTGGACATTTCTTTCGGTTTCAAATGGTAGGGAATTAGAGGCTTCCCTGAGAGCCGTAAATGTGCTTAGAGGATTGAGGCTCCTCTGGGGCTCGTGATTTGACTTTTGACCGGTCTTGTCGACTTGTTAGCCAAAAGACATGGATTTCAACCTTTGACTGGCCTGGACGGCTTGTTAGCCAAGAGGTCTGGATTTTGAGCTTTTTGACTGGCCTCGACGGCTTGTTAGCCAAAGAAGCTCGAGATTTGACTTTTGACTGGTCTTGACGACTTGTTAGCCAAAAGACATGGATTTCAACCCTTGACTGGCCTGGACGGCTTGTTAGCCAAGAGGTCTGGATTTTGAGCTTTTTGACTGGCCTTGACGGCTTGTTAGCCAAAGAAGCTCGGGATTTGACTTTTGACTGGTCTTGACGACTTGTTAGCCAAAAGACATGGATTTCACCTTTGACTGGCCTGGACGGCTTGTTAGCCAAGAGGTCTGGATTTTGAGCTTTTTGACTGGCCTTGACGGCTTGTTAGCCAAAGAAGCTCGGGACTTGACTTTTGACTGGTCTTGACGACTTGTTAGCCAAAAGACATGGATTTCAACCTTTGACTGGCCTGGACGGCTTGTTAGCCAAGGGGTCTGGATTTTGAGCTTTTTGACTGGCCTTGACGGCTTGTTAGCCAAAGAAGCTC
Organism: Colocasia esculenta; assembly: GCA_014218235.1. Classification (NCBI taxonomy): domain Eukaryota; kingdom Viridiplantae; phylum Streptophyta; class Magnoliopsida; order Alismatales; family Araceae; genus Colocasia; species Colocasia esculenta. The sequence goes on from CM024758.1 coordinate 70,384, forward strand.
GGGACTTGACTTTTGACTGGTCTTGACGACTTGTTAGCCAAAAGAAGCTTGGGATTTGACTTTCTCTCTTTTTTTTTTTGAATAAGTATATTCTTCTTGTTTTTTTTTCGGTTGGGTTCCCCCTCCCTCTCTTTCTTCGAGCAGAGTTCGAACTTCCCATATCTCTTATAAGGGCGGAAAGACACAATCATCGTTGTCTCGGTTGTAGCCCCTGAATTTGATTATTCATTTGAATGAACTTAGGGGTTGTTTCGTCATTGACAACTCTTGTGTCCTTCCTTTTATAAGGAATGCGGGATGACTCGATCTCGTTCTAAGAAAGGTCGAGAGAGTACCCTCATTTTTTTTTTTTTTTTTTTTGATATACCAATTGTGATGCCCTTTTGGGTTTTCACCACAATTAGCCCCTTCTTTCTTTTGCCTGCACGCCCTTTCAGGTTTTCATGCAGCAGGGTTTCCCATTTTTGCCTGAAGCGCCCTTTCGGGTTTTCACCTCAGCCGGGTTTTAGGCCTTTTTGCCCTTGATCCATCTCAACAGAATAAAGGATCAAGTCTGCCGGGGCACCTCATTTTTAAGCCCCTTTTCTTTTCTTTTTCCCCTCTTCTTTTTTTTTCTTTTCTTTTTACTCATTTGGAAGATCCCGCAGCGAGATCACTTCTACCTCTTTAACGTGTACCGAAGCCGGATCCACCTGTTGCATTGTGTAGACGTACTCACACTCAGGAGTATGGTACAATTTCATATGTCTGCCATTTAAAGGTGGGACCATAACATTTCCCTTTTGGTCAACCACTGTGTAGGCGCCACCTTCGAACACTTTGTCGACCACAAATGGACCGAGCCAATTGGGTATGAATTTATTCTTGGGTCGAGAGGCCATGACGTCCTTTTGTTTGACCATGACTAAATCTCCCTTTTTAAAAGCTCTTTCCTTCACGAGCTTGTCAAAAGCGCGGGACATCCGTGCCTGATAGTTTCGAAGACGTTGGTATGCGACCAAGCGTTTTTCTTCCAAATTTGACAACTCCTCAAGCCGTCTTTCTATTTCGGTCCCCTCATCAGTAGGTAGACCATAATGGAGAGCTACTCTATAGGATGAGAGCTCAATTTCCACAGGAATGACTGCTTCGGTCCCATAAACAAGGGAAAAGGGTGAACATCCTGTGGGAGTTTTGTAGATGGTGCGATAGGCCCATAGAGCTTCATGCATCTTTTCGTCCCAATCACGCTTTCGACCATTTACCAATTTGACCATGAGCTTGCATAAGGTTTTATTGAAGGCTTCGGCTAACCCATTGGCTTGAGGATAGTAGACCGTTGACGTCCTCCATTCGATGTGGAATTTTGCTATCAATTTGTTTATTGTCTGATTTTTGAATGGAGTGCCATTGTCAGACATGATCCGACTCGGAACACCGAACCGGTATATGATATGATGTCGGACAAAGCGAGCCACCGCTTCTCCGGTAGTTTCTTTCAGAGGTACAGCCTCAGCCCATCTTGAGAAATAATCTGTGGCAGCCAGAATGTATTTATACCCCTTGGATGATGTAGGGAGGGGACCCACTATGTCCATTCCCCATTCAGCAAATGGCCATGTTGGTGTTGTTGGATGGAGCTTGCTTGGTGGTTTTCTTGGCACGGGCCCATAGGCTTGGCATTGGGGGCAGGCTCGAGCGAATCGCTCGCAGTCTGCAAACATTGTTGGCCAGTAAAAGCCTTTGCTTTGTATATTGATTTTCATTTTTGGGCCAGATTGGTGGGCTCCGCACAGTCCTGCATGTACCTCCCGCATGATCATCTTGGCTTCTTTCGGAGATAGGCATCTCAACAGTAGGGATTTATCCTTTTCGGTGTAAACTTGTATAATGTATCATTTATCAGCTTGTAAGAAGCGGCTCTTCGCAATAATTGCACTCGCTCCCCCCTTTTATCTGGTAGCCAACCATTTTTCATTTTGATGATAGGAACGCGCCAATCATCTTCTTCTTGGCCTTCATTTTCTTCCAATGTATTTGCCTCAAAGGTCGTCAGACCATTATGGCGATTTAGGGTGCTTGGAAGCAATCTTCTGTTTCTTATGGTAATCGCCAGTTCACCTTCAGGAGGGAGTTTGAGAGCAGATGCGAGCTTGGCCAATGCATCAGCCTGTGAATTTTGACTTCTTCTAACATGCTCTATTTTGAAGTGATAGAACCTGTCGCTGAGTCTTGTAGCTGCTTCAAAGTAGGCTTTCAATTCTTCTTTTCGGACTTCAAAAATGCCCAACATTTGTCTGACGACTAACAGTGAATCGCCAAACACTTCAATGCATCTTATGCCCATTTCTAGGGCGATTTCCAGGCCAACTATGAGGGCTTCATATTCTGCTTCATTATTTGTGAGGGATTCCATAAGAGCACATGAATAGTGCAATATCCCTTTTTCCGGGGTTACAAAGACAATTCCTGCCCCTGCCACATTTGTCGATGTGCCGTCAGCCTTCAGAGAAGCTCGCGCGGCCCCATCAAAGTATAGCTGCCAGTATTCAATTTGTGCTTCTTGGGCTTCATAAGTTTCTTGAGAGGGGAGCACCTCCTCATCAATCAATTCTGTATTCAGGGGGGAGTTTTCTGGCACCGGATGGGCGGCCAAGAACTCTGCCATTCCCTGTCCCTTAATTGCTTTTTGTGGCACATAGGAGATATCAAACTCCATAAGCAATAGTGCCCATTTTCCCAGCCTCCCTGACAGGACCGGCTGTTTGAGTAAGAACTTGAGAGGATCACATCTAGAGATGAGTTGAACTTTGTGCGCCAGCAAATAATGCCTTAACTTTTTAACGGCAAAAACCAATGCCAAGCATAACTTTTCCATTGGTGCATATCGGTGCTCTGGTCCGACTAGCATCCGACTGAGATAATAGAGGGGTTGTTCTTTGCCTCCTTCATTTTCTTGAGCAAGTAATGCCCCCAGTGAAGCATCCATAGCCGCAATGTATAGAATTAGAGGTTTCCCTGTAATGGGTGCCCCCAGCACGGGCGGGCTGAGGAGATATTCTTTGATTTTGTTCAAGGCATTTTGACATTCTTCATCCCAAATAAATGGGGCTCCTTTCTTTGTCAATTTACAGAAAGGTTGGCATCTTCCGACAAGTTGGATATGAATCTTCTGATGTAAGCCAAACGACCTTGGAGGGAGCGTAGCTCGGTGAGTGTCTTAGGGGAAGGCAATTCCCTAATGGCCTTGATCTTATCGGGATCTATTTCAATACCCCGGTAGCGAACGATGAACCCGAGAAATTTTCCACTTGACACGCCGAAGGCACATTTCATAGGGTTCATTTTCAGCTTGTATTGGCGGAGCCTTTCGAAGACCCTGCGCAAGTCTTCTACATGATTTTCTTTCTTTTCCGACTTGACGACCAGGTCGTCCACATAGCATTCGACCAAGTTATGGAGCATTTCATCAAATATCTTGGTCATGGCCCTTTGATAGTGGCGCCTGCATTTTTCAGGCCAAAGGGCATTCTTTTGTAGTTGAATATGCCCTTAGGCGATCGGAAGGCCGTGTGATTTTTGTCTTTGTCGGCCATCCGAATTTGGTTGTACCCCGAGCTTCCATCCATGAAAGACAGTATTTCATGCCCGTGGTGACATCCACCATTGTTTCGGTTATGGGCAGAGGGAAGTCATCTTTCGGGCATGCTTTGTTTAGATCCCGGAAGTCGATGCAGACCCGAACCTGCCCATTTTTCTTTTTTACCGGCACTATGTTGGCCAGCCATATTGGATACATGCAGTCTTCGATGAAATCGACATCCAAGATTTTGTTGACCTCATCTACAACTTTCTTTTCCAGCTCTGGATGCATTCTTCTTTGAGTTTGTTTCACAGGCTTGGCCTCTGGCAAAATAGCCAATTCATGTTCGGCCACAGACGGATCCAGACCCGGCATTTCTTTATAAGACCAAGCAAAACAATCTTTGAACTCTGAGAGTAGTTGTTCATATGCTTGTCTTTCTTCGTTATTCAGTAATGCACTGATGAACACAGGACGAGGATCGTCTGGTGCCCCCAGATTTATTTCTAAGAGTTCATCCACAGTGGCCTGCCCACCATCTTCCAATTCTCGGGGCGCAGGCTCTAAATCAACGAAGTCCTCTTCGTCGTCTGTATTAGTCATGTACACTTCCCATTCTTGCTCCTGACAAGGGACATTTTCATTTTCATCTTCCATGGGGCTCTGCCCCCTTTGCTTTTCAATTCCCATTCTCATGGGGGCAGGGTTTATGCTGACCATGTTCACTGCATAATGCACCATAGGGTCTTCACGCGTCTCCCATCCGAGACCTCTTCGGTCATTGTGGGAGAAGGGCGGTTGCCCCCTGACATTTGTAGGGTACCACAGTTCTTGAAACATTTTACCCCTCAGACTATTCTGGGTCTGGGGGATATTTTGTTTTTGGCACATATCTTTGATGTATTGTGGCATATCTTCAAGTTCTCCAATCATTTCTTGGGACTCGGACATGGCATGTCTTCGACCGAAGTCATCTTGTGGAGGCTGCTTGGGTGTTGGCTCTCCTTTGTAGAACACAATCGGTCTACCATCTTTATGGCGAGCTATGAAGAACTTTATTGGCTCAACTGTATATATTTCATGTCCAGCTGTCACTTGTGTATGATCTTGTGGCAGCGGTATTCCGGCCTCTATCAACCGGCTGACAGTGTTAGCTTCTAACCTGACGATAGGTCTTTGAAGTTGGAGGGGTTTTTGACTTACATCCCCCGACTGTTGGATTTGCATGAGCGCTGCCACTCTTTCTTTATTGACTCTTATTTTGCCACTGCTCTTCGAGGAGGTCCCCGCAATCTGTTTGCCTTTATCTTGCTTCTTAGGGGGATCAGTCGCCCCTTCAAAGTACAGTCTGGCGTCAGCCAGGTGGCATTCATATACTTTAAATGGTTCTAGGTCTGCAAAGACCCGATGCTGCTCGCCTTCTTTTGTGTATTTCAAGCATTGATGGAGGGTAGAGGGCACAACCAAATTTTTATGCAACCATGGTCGACCCAAAAGAGCTTTGAAGGAAGTATTAGTGTCAACCACGTAAAATACGACCTTTGTGACAAAATCACCCAGGGCTAGGTCCACATCTACACGTCCCAGGGCTTCTTCAGAATCTTGGTTGAACCCTGCTATTTTGACTCCTTCCACTTTATGTAAATAAGGAGTAAGGAAAAGACTGTGAAATGTCTTTAGCGGGATAATGTTCACTGCGGAACCTGCATCGACCAGAATGCGGTCCAGCTCTCGCCCATTCACCTGCCCCCTCATGTATAGAGGCCTGTTGTGACAGGAAGAGGGTAACAGCATATCATCTTCTGTGAAGGTCACAGAGGCTGTCAATGTTTCATACATTTCTTCTTTCATTTCTGCCACATGGGCTTCATAGATTTCTGGTTCCTGCAACGCCGCAACAAATGCTTCGCGCAACTCTTTGCTCAATGCTAAGGCATCCCAAATACTAAGGTTGGTCGGGAACCTCCCTAGTGCTTGCAGAACCTTTCGACTAGCCCTGTCCTTGGATTTTTCAAAAGGGGGCATTACCTTTGCCAAACTTTTGGGTATTTGCAATGGGAGGGGAATCGTGCTGTGGCCGCCTATCCCTTCTCCCTGTTCTTTTTCCAGAGAAAGCTTCTCAGTTACGAGGGGTACCAACTCCTCTATCTTCTCTTTAGTTGACACCTGAGAGGGTCCTTCATTTGCCGCCATTGTGGGAATCGGCATATCATCTTCAACAACAAGATCTTCCTCCTCTTCATCGGATGACGGGAAGATATATTCATCACCTTTAGTTTGAGGTACGGGGACGGGCCCTGACTTTTCCCCTCTGAAGTATATGACCTTCTGGGGTGGCTTGTTTCTTTGGTAAGTTTTGAATGGCTTTCTGACTTCAGGGGGTACACAGCAGATCCCTGATTTGGATTGTTCCCCTGGTTGAGAGTTGAATACATAAGTCATATTGCACGAAAATGTCTGCACTTTTTCGGCCAAGTCTTCGACAGTACAGTCAGCTCCCCAAAACATTTCATTTTCACCGACAGAGGGGAGGGCATCCCCATGTTCTTGCATATGCTTTCGCAGCTCGATGAGCCATTTCTTCAAGCGCATTTTACGCTCCAGTTCTTCCCATGGTATGTATTTTTCCAAGGGGATTGCTTTAGTTGGTGCCATCTGTTGATATTCTTCAAGTTCGTCAATCAACCCTTGGAGCCTTTTGAGGGGGCCATCGACTCCATTTGCTGTAGAGGTTTCACAGGCTGTTGATCCTTTCTTCAATTTCCTCTTTTCATTCCTTTTTTGATTTCTGATTCTCTTCCGCAAGACTATCAACTCTTGCAAAGTCTTGTCTTTTGCTATCCCATTGGGCGGAGCAGCGCCACCGGGATACAGCTTCCTGGGCTGTTGCTGTCTTTGAGACTTTTTAGGGACTGACCTCTTCTTGGCATTTACCTGGATCCAGCCCGTTTCTTCCTGTTGGTCATGGAACGTTGCAAGAATGGCCTTTTCTACCATATCATCTGGCAGTTGTTGATATGCAGCAAATCCGAGGAGCTTTGTCAACTGCTCAATTTGTGCCTCTTCTGCTTGAGCTACGGCATGAATCACATTTGCCGTGAATGTAAGCTTTGGTTGCTGATGTGGTTGGGGTGGATTCACCAGGTGTTCGGCCATATCAATTATTCCGGCTTGAATCAACTTTTCTGCCCGATTTTTGAACAGATAACAATTTTCTAAAGTATGACCCAGCATGCGGTGATATGCGCAATAATTGGGCTTGTCTACCATTGTGGCTTCTTCTGGACGCTTCGGCTCTGGGAGAGTAATTAGACTCTCCTGAAGGCATATGTCAAGCAATTCTCTGGTGTGCTCCCTTGTAAATGAATAGGGAGCGCTGAGTCTCTCACCCAACGAAAGTGTTGACATTTTTTCATTTTTCTTGGTGTTTGGGGGAGCGGATGCCTCACCCTTGCCCCCCTTTTTGCCGAGCGCCGATGAAAAGTCCACAGCATTCACTTCTCGCGACCCCGAGCCTTTGTCTTTTGGTGGTTTGCCTTTTCCAAACACTGTGGTTGGATTTTCTGCAAAAAAGATTTCAATCTCTGCCACTGTATTGTTGAGATGTTCGAATGTCCGGATATTAGCTCCTAAGAGCTTTTCCTTGATTTCTGGCTTCAGACTCCTTTGGCAAAGCTTCACTGCATCTTCATGTGCGGGCGGTTGCTCACATTTCATGCTCATGTCACGCCATCTTTTGATGAAGTCTAGAGCAGACTCATTTTTATTTTGCTTTAGAGATATGAGTTCTGCCAAGGTGACTCTCCTTTCTGTCATCCTGAACCGCTCAAAGAATTTTCTTTGCATGTCTTCCCAACCAACTATCGAGTTGGGTTTCAGTCGGGCATACCATTGAAATGCTGGCCCTGTCAGGGACATCGAGAAATACCTCAAGAGGTAGGACTCCTCAGTCGCCAATTCTCCCATGATGCTCATATAATGAGCTATATGCTCATGAGGTGATCCCTCCCCATTGAATTTTGAGAATTTTGGGACCTTTGGGTGTTCTGCTGGGAGCTTTTTGAAGAGGTGATGTACAGGGTACGGTACTCTATACAAGTCATAGGTTGCAGACCCCTCATTCTGCTCAGCCATTTTTGCTTCAATTATTTGCTCATCATGGCCCTCTGAGAGACCATTGTTCCTTCGAATGTAGTATTTAATTGTGGCAGCTCATGCCTTTGTTCTGCAACATGCACCTCTTGATTTCCTCATGGCTTGAGTTTGGATTCTCAATTGGTTGCCTAGCCGTGAATTCTGCACGGGGTGTGCTTGGTAGCACGTTCCCAGGCTGGGGTGCCACTGTAGGCAATGTTGGCTGGCTTATTTGTTGAACTTGCTGAGGTTGCAATATGTTGCGCCTGTTGTGAAGGCTGTAGTGACGGTGATTGTTGTGGTGGCTGTGGGGGCGCCATGCCCAACTGTTGCATAAGGCTTTCCAACATAGCCTTAAGCTTTTGGTTTTCTAGCATTACTGTTTCCAAATTTGGTGATGGGGATACCCTGATATTATAACCTTCGTTAGACCGAGCTTGGTCTAATGGGTGATTTGAAGTTGTGGCCATGTCGGTCACCCCCGCGCCTCCTTCATTTGGAAGTGGTAGGTCGCCCTCTGTATTTACCCGGTCAAGCCAGGCCTGAGCTTGCTCCCTCCTGCGACCAACTGTCGCGGGATGCTGCTCTGTATTTGAAGTTTCTACCTGGTCAGCGATTGCCAGCAAGTTGATATTGGAAGCGTAGCAAGTGTATACTTGCACGCCTTCTTCATTGATTTTCACCGTTCTCCGCTTCTTCTGCCTCAGGCGTACAACAGGACCCAGGCGCTGGAAAACTGATACTCTAGGGATATTTCCATCCCTTTCGTGCTCTTCAGGCGTGAAATTCTGCCCCGTCTCCGGGCTTGCCTGCCTTCTTCTTTCTTGGTATACCCCTTTCCTTTTATATCCTCTTTGCAGATAAGCCGGTTGGGGAGGGGTGCTCCCTTTAGTCCGAGACTCTTGGGAAGGCTCCCTTTGTCTTTCGTGGACCTTCTTTCTTCTGAAATTCTGCCACATGGCTGGGTCTTGCTTCACGACCCCTCTCGCATTCCTTCGCCCTATAAGGGATTCCAGGGCCCTTATTTTTCGGAGCTCCTCAGCTTCTTCTTTGGTAACCCACATTTGTTTAACCCGAGACGAGTTGTACCCTTCTTCCTTTTCAACATTAGCCTTGTATTTCCTAAAGCCAAATTCGTCAGGTTTGGGGTTCCGGGTCTCAGCCTTTGTCCATTGCTTTCTTATTTCTTTCACTTTAAAGCTCGGCTTATCCTGCCGCACTTTAGGCAGTATGCCGAATTTGTTCCTTACCGGAATGGTAGCCACATGCCGTTCCGGTATCACCATGGTCTCACTGCCGTCCAGGCGGATCCGGAGCTCGCCAATGCGGACAGTCTTTCCAGAGCTTGAAATGCCACGGGTCGTAGGCTTCTTGCCATGCTTGTGCTTTCTATGCTTTTTTGTCGTTGGAGTGTTGGTGAAGTTGATGGCATAGGTAGTGAACATCTGCACCAAATCAGCCTCCTGAGCTTGAGGCTCCTCCTTTGTCTTGCTTGTTTCCTGAGCTTCGGCAGCAGTAGGTACGACGGCCGGTATTACGCCCAGGAAGTATGGAGATCCTACCACAGGGGGAAAAGCTCCAAACCTAGTGGGCGTTGTGAGGTAGCCGTTTCTTATGTGGTCCTGGACCACAAGTGGGCCGAAGACCACGCCCGGAGTATGAGCAAGAGCCGCCATTGCAAGATCTGCACATAAAAGGTATGATGTGAGTACATCTTATTGTTAGGGTATTGTCTGATGGAGAGATGAAGGGAAGGGAGTTCCCCAGCGGAGTCGCCATCTTTGTGAGAATATTTTTTTTAACATTTTAAAAATTTTAAATTTAAGTTTGGATTTGATTTATTTTGGATTTTTATTTATTTATTTATAAGGACATGGTCTTATTTAGTTCATTTGACCTCCCCCACTAACTGCGGTTAGTGTTAATTATATCAGCACAAAGGCTGAATACCCTTGATTAACCATCAGACAAACCCTTAGAAACAAGAGAATATGACTCACATTTGAATGAAATGAATTACACATGAAAGAGAACATGGTTGCAAACATGCAATCTATTTTTTTGGAATTTTGTTGATATTTATTTCATTTTTATTGATTTTTAAATGTATTTTCCCATTTTTTTGGTATTTTAGAATTATTAATTCTATTTATTTAAACATTTTCGTTATTTATTTATTTAAATTAGAATTACATGAATTAAGTTAATGTTTTCGTTTATTTAATTGATTTAAATGTGAATTAACTTATGGTGGATTAAAATTGATGTGAAACATAACTTGTTTGTTGATTTTATGTTATTAAAAATTAAAAGATAATATTTGGAAGATATTTCGTTAATGTTCGTCGAAAATTTAGTTGATTTTGACTAAGAAATTACGTAGTGCCACGTTTTAAATAAACGTGACATCACATGAAATAATTTACATAAGGCATGATTAAATGTTTTAAAAAAATAGCCCACTAGGCCTAATAAATCACACAAGATAATTTGTCGAATATCAGCCCAATAAGCACAAAATGTCTCAATTAACTGTGTAAAAGTACAAGTCTGGCCCAATAAGTAATCCAGGCCCAATATGAAATTCAAGCCCAATAAGGAATTTAGGCCCAATAAGGAAGCCCAATGGACCTTTTTCCAGACTTGAAAATAGCCAAAATCGCGCCTTGCACGATATTTTTTTAGGGCTGCCTTGCAGACCCTTTTTCCAGACCGCCTTGCAGTCTTCTCAGAGCCTTGCTCTGGTTTTCAAAGTTCAGAAATCCTCCCTTGTGCCTGGGGCGCCCCAGGGCTATTTATAGGAGCTGGAGAAGACGCCGTCCCGGCCATTTGATGTCTCGTCTCGGCCATTTGACCTCGTCCCGGCCATTCACATTATACTTGCCAAAACACCGTCCCGGCCAATTACGGACGCTCCCCGGCCATTTGGATTTGGCTATTTGCATCTTTCCCCCTGTTAAAGTAATTCTTTTTCGTTTTCTACTTCGAATTCCCGAAATCGGCCTTTCCTGCTGGCGCTGGGAGAACATGGAGGAGGAGGAGAGGCGGCGGCCTCCCTCTCCCTCTCCTGCCGCGACCAGGAGCAGGAGGAGCAGCGGCCTGCCCTCCCCCCTTTCCTGTTGCGATTAGGACAGGGGGGTGGCCTTCTCCTCTGCTCTCTCTAAATAGCAGCAGCAGCAGCAAACAGCAACAGCAGCAGCGGCGCGAAGGAGAGGCCCGGCGGCGACGGCAGCGGCGAGGGGGGATCCCAGCGGCAGCGGCGGCGGCGAGGGGGGGTATCCGGCGGCGGCGGCAGTGGCGTGGGACCCCTCCCGCGTGGGGGGGGCCATCCTCTTCTTCCTCTCTTCTGCGGCGGCCCAGAACAGGGGACCAGACGCCCCTCCTCCTCCCCTTCTGCTAACAAGGCGGCGGCCCTGGCTGGGGGTGTGGCGGCGGCGGCTGGAGAAGCAGGGAGCTTCCTGCTGCGGCGCGTCCCAGGGAAGAAGCCCCCTACAGGGGCGACTTGAACAGGAGAAGAGGCCGGCTGAGGACGCCGGGGACCCTTCTTGCTGTGGCAAGGCCGAGGCAATTGCAGGTGGTGGCGGCGGCGACTGGGAGAGAGAAAGGCACACCGACGACCCTGGGAGAGGACCGTGTTGGTGGCCCGACCAGTAGGGGAAAGCCCCTGTCGCGATGGTGGTTTCCCACTCACCCCACCGTGGGGTTGGGGCTGGGAAAGAGGTGAGTTTTTTTTCTTTTTTTCCTTTTCCGTTTTCTTCTTCTTCCTTATTTCTCTACCTCTCTCTTTGGAGAGGGCTGGGCAAAATCCGGCACAACAATGTTCTAATGTCAATTTACTGATGTTTTGACAGATTTTCAATTCTAAACTTGTTTTAGCATCTCCTGAGACTGCAACAGACGGTGATTATGCAGCAATACTTGGAGTCATTGGTCATGAGGTAGATTTCCTGATGGTTGTCAACTTAACGACAATTTGTTTGCACATCTTTGATTGTATAATTAAATATTAAGAAATCTCTTAATCTATTTTTTGCAGTATTTCCACAACTGGACTGGCAATAGGTTAGTTCTTGTCTGATGCTAATATCTGTGTGCTATAACTTTGAGGATTTTTTTTTTCCTTTTGGTTGTTTATCCTTGGTATTGCTTTGGTAGCTTATTTATAACAAATATATTTATCCACAAAAGCAATCTTGAGGATTTTGTTTGAAGGCGCTACATGAATTTTGTCTTTGATAATTTATAATTTTCACTCTGGTGTTCTTGTTTTCTCTTTGTCTTGTTGGATACTTCAGTAAAATGTTTTAGTAATTGTTTGTAGCTATGGACCCTCTTCCACTACTGTTTGAGACCCTGTGGCTAGCATTCCTTTCCCTATTGTTTCTTCTGCCATGTCTTATGTGTCGAGTGTTCAGAAAACTTGGTCTTAATCACTCTCTTTTGTGAAATTGCAGGCTGATTTGGTTCTCTTCACAGGCATGTCTACTTTCACCACTTGACTATTTCCTCCTCCTGATATCATCATGACATTTCAAAGTCTTGCAAACCTTGATTTCCCAAAGGCTGCCATTTTGGGGAACCATGATTCTTGCTATACTTTTTATTTTCCACAAATGTAGGTTTTTGCATTTTCACCTGTATTAGTTTCTGTCTGATGAGTGCAGCCAACTGATATGAAATATTAAAAAAAAACTTACTGGTTCACATCTCATTGACATCAAATAAAACCAACTAATTCTATTTCCAACTGATATGAAATTGCCACACTTTTGTACTAATTCTATTTCCAATGGAGTATTTAGAGATTTTGATGTTATGTGAATTGAATGTGGATTTATTTTAATTGTATTGTTTGTTTTCTTGTTGTGTTTGTATTCAGGTATTTTGTACAAACAGGAATTTGATGTTGTATGAATTGACTATTTTGATATTGTATGAATTGAGTCTTTAGAGATTGTGATGTTATATAAATTGAATGTGGATTTATTTTAGTTGTATTATTTGTTTTCTTGCTTGTTGTGTATCAGGTATTTTGTACAAACATCAAATTAGAAATTGTAAAAGATAAAAAAAAAAATTATACACCATTTGTCAGCGGCTGCAACCCGCTGACAAAAGGTTTTCTGACTTTTGTCAGCGGGTTTTGAAGCCGCTGACATAAAACTTTCTGTCAGCGGCTTAGAAGCTCGCTAACACAAATTTTTTATGTCAACGGCTTAAAAACACGCTGACATAAAAAATTTTTGTCAGCGAGCTCTATAGGCCGCTGACATATGTTTAGTCGACGACAAAGATGTCGACAGCTTTGTCGACGGATTTAGGCCGTCGACATATATTTTTGTCAACGGGTTTTTTTGCTTTTGTCAACGGCTAAAAGCCGCTGACATATGTTCTTTTCCTGTAGTGCTTGGCCGTGAAATGGATGCCTTCAACTTGCAATTCACTACAAGAAAAAGTGGATTTTCCGACGGAATGAATCCGTCGGAAATCCGACGGCAATCCGTCGGAACGTGATCCTTCCGACAGATTTCCGTCCGAAGCTCGTCGGAAATGCTCCGTCGGCAAATGTTGGTCAGAAATTACCGACGAAGAGAATTCCGTCGGAAATCAATCGGAAAACTCCGACGGAAAAATCCGTCGGAAATACCGTCCGTATTTACCGACAGACAGTCCGTCGGTAAATCAGTAAACCCGTCGGAAAAGTCCGTCAGAACCATAGACGGAATTACCGACCGATGTTTTCCGTCGGTAATTTAGAATTTTCGACGGACATTTATCCGTCGGAAAATCCGTCGGAATGTGCAGTATATTTTTTTTTTTAAATTGACAAATAAAAAAGATTTTTCAAACATGCTACAAAATTCATAAATTTCACAAATACTCACGATCAACATAAAATACAATAAATATAAAACCATACAAAATAATAAATATAAAAAATCAAGACAGATCTACTGGATCGTCTGCTGTCCCTGCCTCGTCATCGTCAGGTGCCGGAGGTGGATCCTATATTAAAAAAAATTAATATGAGAAATATTAATAATAATTAAAAGACATACATTATTTTCAAAATTAAATTTAAAATATGTGATTATTTCTCAAGTTTAATTAGATACTATTTTTAGATCCATCGTTTCTTGAGTGTTTTTTAGATCCGTCATTTCAATGTACAACCCAATCCGGAGATCCAAATTAGATTCCGTCAGTTCCCACACGTCACTTTAACCCACCCGGTCGTGTCGGAGAAAACGGCACACCGATCCGATCCCTATTTGGGATTTTGGACCCCGGGTTGTGTGTTTTGACCCTTTATATATACTTGGCTGTTTTTTAGATCCGTCATTTCAATGCCCAACCCAATCCGGAGATCCAAATTGGATTCCGTCAGTTCCCACACGCCACTTTAACCCATCCGGTCGTGTCGGAGAAAACGGCACGTCGATCCGATCCCTATTTGGGATTTTGGACCCCCGGGTTGTGTGTTTTGACCCTTTATATATACTTGGCTATTTTTTAGATCCGTCATTTCAATGCCCAACCCAATCCGGAGATTCAAATTGGATTCCGTCAGTTCCCACACGTCACTTTAACCCAAACGGTCGTGTCGGAGAAAACGGCACGCCGATCCGATCCCTATTTGGGATTTTGGACCCCCGGGTTGTGTGTTTTGACCCTTTATATATACTTGGCTGTTTTTTAGATCCGTCATTTCAATGCCCAACTCAATCCGGAGATCCAAATTTGATTCCGTCAGTTCCCACACGTCACTTTAACCCACCCGGTCGTGTTAGAAAAAACGGCACGCCGATCCAATCCCTATTTGAGATTTTGGACCCCCGGGTTGTGTGTTTTGACCCTTTATATATACTTGGCTATTTTTTAGATCCGTCATTTCAATGCCCAACCCAATCCGGAGATCCAAATTAGATTCCGTCAGTTCCCACACGTCACTTTAACCCACCCGGTCGTGTCGGAGAAAACGGTATGCCGATCTGATCCCTATTTGGGATTTTGGACCCCCGGGTTGTGTGTTTTGACCCTTTATATATACTTGGATGTTTTTTAGATCCGTCATTTCAATGCCCAACCCAATCCGGAGATCCAAATTGGATTCTGTCAGTTCCCACACGTCACTTTAACCCACCCGGTCGTGTCGGAGAAAACGGCACGCCGATCCGATCCCTATTTGGGATTTTGGACCCCCAGGTTGTGTGTTTTGACCCTTTATATATACTTGACTGTTTTTTAGATCCGTCATTTCAATGCCCAACCCAATCCGGAGATCCAAATTGGATTCTGTCAGTTCCCACACGTCACTTTAACCCACCCGGTCGTGTCGGAGAAAATGGCACGCCGATCCGATCCCTATTTGGGATTTTGGACCCCCGGGTTGTGTGTTTTGACCCTTTATATATACTTGGCTGTTTTTTAGATCCGGCATTTCAATGCCCAACCCAATCCGGAGATCCAAATTGGATTCCGTCAGTTCCCACACGTCACTTTAACCCACCCGGTCGTGTCGGAGAAAACGGCACGCCGATCCGATCTCTATTTGGGATTTTGGACCCCCAGGTTGTGTGTTTTGACCCTTTAGACTTAGGTTTTTTTAAGATCCGTCAATTGAACGCCCTTTACACTTATGTTAGGTTAATTAATTTAGATTTTTTTTTTTTTCCTGTTGACATTCTTTAGTGATTTCATCTCATCCAAAGTATATGAAATTAATACTAATACTGACCTGAGGTGCTGGCTGTGTGGGGCGTACTCCCTGCATGGCTGAGATCAACTGCTGAACCATATCGCCGAACTGCATCTGTAGCTCTGTCTGCTGTGTCTGTAGAGAAATAAAATTAAAAATACCGTGTAAAGAAATAAAATTACTCAACTTTCTGCACTAACAGAGATAGTAATTAAATAAATGATTTCAACTCATGTAAACATTAAAAATACCGTGAACATGTCAAATAACAAATCCCGGACGGGCACCGGGAACTCTCTCCATGCATCCATTGGTCCTGGAATATGTGCGTGGACCAGCGTCGTAATATAACGGGAAGCAGAACCGAGATCTATCTTCCCCCTGCAATTGCACATTAATTGTGTACATAAAATGTATAACATAAATAACAAATACAGTAACTTTGAAGTGATCAACTTTACCTTGAGATCCAGCATGGCTGCCGTCCCGGTAGCTGAGGCCCCTCCTCAGCTACTGGATGCTTGCTCTCCACCTCTGTTGAAAATAATTTAGTACACTATTATTGTATAAATTACAAGAAAACAAACATACTAATCTATGGAAACATACATGTACCTGGTGGTGAGGAAGAAGGGAAATGTGGCATTGCTCGCGTGCTCGGCGGGGAGGCGGTCCCTGCAAAATTATATACACATTAGAAAATATGAATTTAAATTGAACAACAATATATACGTATACCTGTCGCATGGACGACCGGCGTGGACGGGGAGGCAGTCCCTGCAAAATTGTATGTACGTTAGATCTCTTGAATTTAATATGAACAATGATATCCATCTGGTTCTTTGTGTACATATGTATATACCTGTCGCTGGGACGACCGGTGCGGACGGGGAGGCAGACCCTGAGAAATTATATGTACGTTAGATCTCGTGAATTTAATATAAACAATAATATATAGAGTTTTGTGTTTACATATACATATACCTGTCGTGGACGGGGTCGCGGACCCTCGGCCAACGGTCGCGGACCCTCGGCCAACGGTCGCGGACCCTCGGCCAACAGACTGTCCAAAACGGGACAATTCAAGACTTTGAGTTAGATATACACGTTCTCATCATTGAAAATAGGACTCGTGCACATCAATCTCAAAGTCTTGAACGGGAAGGTTCATTGACACGGGCTTAACACGCTCTCGTGAGGTGTGTGCAGTGAAAAAATGCTATACATGCATAGATCAAATTTAAAACCCAAATAAATATGAAAGGAATATGAAAACAAAATCATACATGTGAGAGAGTGAAAGAGCGGGAGAGGGCGCAGCGGCGAGAGAGAGAGAGAGAGAGAGAGAGAGAGAGAGAGAGAGAGAGAGAGAGAGAGAGAGAGAGAGAGAGAGAGAGAGAGAGAGAGAGGGAGGGAGGGAGAGGGAAAGAGGGGGGTTTCGCGGGAGGAGGTAAAGCTGTTTTACCGACGGCATGTCCGACGGAAATATTTCCGTCGGTATTATTTCAGTACCGACGGATATTTCTGACGGAAATATTTCCGTCGGAACTTCCGACGAATTTTTCGACGGATATTTGTAGTCGGAATAGCCGTCGGAATTACCGACGAAAAATAATCCGTCGGAAACATCCGTAGGTAATTCCGCAAATTCTTGTGGTGATTATTACTGAGATTAAGAAGCAATTGATCCACCCTCAGATAATCCCAAAACCAACAAAAGAATTAAGAGTTTGACGAAAAAATGTGGAAGAAATGTTAGTTAATACATATATGCATGTACTGCATTACTGTAACTAGTAAGAAAAATATTTAACATTATAACACAAGAATATGGTATCATTTTCCTAAAAGTCACTTCACCAAAGGGAAGTAGATTAAGCGGTAACATTTTTAAATATGGAGTTCATTAATTTATAAAGAAAGATTGACAAATACCGCAGTAGGTTGGAGGTTGATAGGTAGCTAGGTTCGTCTTTGAAGGATTATTGACGACCATGATTAGACCTTACTATTTGCTAATTAGAAATATAAGCTGCATCTGTCTCTTAAGCTGCTACTATAACTATCTAATTTACCGCTGCTGCCCCCATGCATACTATCTTTAGATAGTTGTTTTCATGCTTCCAATTTCCTTTAAGGTTTTAGCAATAGGTGTAGTCATACTTTTTTTTTCCCCTAAAAGTCACCCACGGCACAATCTCCACATTGTATAAATTTTCATAACCTTTAATTTTAGGGAAAGTTTTTTAAATAATCTTAGTTTAAAAAATATTTACATAAATATATCAAGTTCTAACATATTTACAAATCTACATCTCTCACTTATACTGATTTAATATAACTTACACATTTTTCTACAACTTACAAACTTTCTCAGTAATTTACAAGATGTTAATGTAACTTAGACTGATTCAGTATAATTTATATAAAAAATGTATAAATTACACTGAATTAATATAAATTACAGACAAAAAGTGTAAGTTACAGAAAAAATGTATAAATTGCACTGAATCAGGATAAGTGCAAGGTATAGATTTGTAAATATAAAAGAATTAGATATATTTGTGTAAAAAAAAATAAAATATGATTATTTAAAAAAAATCCCTTAATTCTACTTAGCTGTAACCCGCAAGAGAAGGTCTAATTCTCTCGACAACGGCAACAAGCCTTCTAAGAAAAATGACATGGTTATGTTTCTTTCCAGCTCGCCAAAAGGTTAATTGCCACGGTACATAATGACAAGCACGCTAAAGAAAAGTTTGCAACTTAGTTTCTTGGTTGTGGAAGAGATCTGCCTTCAACACGCTAGTGTTACAAGTTGAAATTCAGATGTAATTAATCGCCCTAGGATAATCCCGAAACATCCCGAAGATTTAAGAGCTTGGTGGAAAATTTTTGAAGTAGATATTAATTGTTAAAGCATACATAATAAAATGATTACGGGGAGTTATACAAACATTTAACATTGTAACAAAAATATGGATGAGTTTCTTAAAATTCACTTCACCAAAAGGTAGGTGATTAAGCTATAATTTTATCATACCATTAATTTGAAAAGCAAATATACACAACTAAAGCAATACATTTGAGGTTGTCTCATGGACATAGAGGAACAGAAACGTACCTTTTCTCTCTTGCCCTTATGCAGCTGGACACAACAAGAGTCTAGCACAAACTGATGTATATATTTATTGGAGCCTAGTTGATGCATCTATTTATTCAAGCATAGTTCGATCTCTAATTATCTATTTGACAAACAGAAGTCCAAACATAGTTCATGCGATGAGCATCATCTCCAGGTTCATGAGTGAACCTAGTATCTTACACTTATCAGTTGTGAAAAGGATCTTAAGATACATACAAGAGACAGAAAATTTTGGCATGATGGTGTACTTTCAGAGGAAGCTTATGTAACATCCGGGGTTTTTGGTTGCCTTGATGTTGACCTTAGGATCGCGACGGATCGGACTGTCGCATTCTGAACACGACGTGTTTCTTGCCGCCTTCTGGCTGAGAAGGCGACAGCCCCTGTGTCGCGTTCCTGTGGTCTTCTGTGGCTGGTGCCATGTGTCCGCACTCATGTGTGTGAAGGCGACGTGCCAGTTATCGCGTTCACCTGAGGCACATGCGAGCATGACACGTGGCCTAGAGGTTGTCTATCTGTCAGAAGACTTGTCAAACTTTTGAGAAGGCGACAAGATGCTTGTTACGTTCTGGTTGGGAACGCGACGCCTATCTTGTCGCGACCTTAGTTCTGAGGCTTTAAGACATGCAGACCTTCATTTCTCCTTTTTTTCTTCTCCTTTCTCCCTTCCCTTCTCCTCTCCGCGGTGGGGGAGCTTCCCCTCTCCTTTCTCAAGCGGTTTGGGCGTGGAGGTGCCGGCGTGCTCGTGGCGGAGCGTTGGAGCGGCGTGGAGCGAGGAGGAGGCGACCAATCAGACGGTAAGGGCCCCAACGAGTCTGGCTCTTCATTTGCATGTAGGGATTTCTTGCTCTCTTCCTTGTTAGTGTAGATGGAGCTTTGTTTCGAGCTATCCTCCCCATGCTCGTGGGTTCTTTAATTTGTGGTTTTGCACGGGTGGAGGCTTGCCGGTGGTGCTCCCTCTTGTGAGTTTAAGTAGTTCTTGTGGTTTGTGGGCTAGGAGAGGTGGCATTGGTGCCCCTCGAGACTTTTTCAATTGTTCTATTGTGTGTGCTCTACTACCTACCCTGTTTTGTGGTGGTTTCTGTAGCTTGGGGGACCATGGGATGGCCCCTTTCTCGGTTTTGGGCTTCTGACTGAGATCGCAACAAGAAGGTTGTCGCGATACCAGTCAGAAGGCGATGTGAGTACTGTTGCATTCTGGTCGCAACAGGGTAACCATCGCGTTCTCAGTGCCTTGTTGCCTTCCCTTCCGGTCATGGTGGAGGATGTCTCATGTCCAAGTTGGTTAGAGGGAGGTCTCCCCAACTTGGCACGAGGCCTGTCTCCCTATTTGGTGGTTTGTATTCATGGTGCTTTGGGTGTGGGCCTTAGGGTGGGTCTTCCCCAAGGGTCCTACCTTCAGATAAGGAACGCGAGGGGTTGATACGTCGCGTTCTAAATCTGAAGGCGACACCTTCCTTGTCGCGTTCTGGTCACGACAGGTCCATTGTCGTTTTCTGGTGTCTTCGGGTTGTGACGATTTGCTTATCACCTTCGGTGTTGTTTGGCTGCGGGTCTGCTGACCTGCCTAGGGTTCGGCCTTCTGATGCTGAACGCGACGGGTTGATACGTCACATTCAGATCAGAAGGCGACACCCTGGTCGTCGTGACGTGGTTGCAATAGGTTGGTCGTCGCCTTCTGGTTTAGAAGGCGATGCCCCTGTGGTCGCGTTCTTGTTGCCGAGTTTCTGGTCGTAGTGTGTGTAGTACCCTGGATTTTTAAAATCCAAATCAAATAAAAATTTTATTATTTAAATAAATGAGATAAATTAATTTAATTAGAATAAATGGTGAATAAATGAAAACAAAGGGAATTAAAGTAATACCCATTAAGCTAAATTATTAACGAGATACTCTAATAATCCAAACCCAATGAAATAGGCCCAAATAGGGATAGGCCATCATAGGATGAGAGTTAAATGAATGAAATTCGTATCTAATTAATTAAATAAATAGTAAAGGGTTAAGATAAATGTTAAATAACCCTTATATATCCAAAAGAAGAGTCCTTAACCCATCCTAACTCTTTAACTACGAAATTAAGCTCTCTCCCCTCCCCATTAGATGGATAAATGAGAGAAAAGGGGAAGATAGATATGCAAATTCGGAATTAATAGAAAAGGGGAGTTTTAGAAGGAGTAAAACTCTAATAGCAACCCAATACACCCCCCAAACTCGTCCCTACCACCCATAGTTCGTGGCTGGAGTCCTAGGAGACAAAGGGAAGGCTGGAGAACGAAGAAGCAAGGAGGAGGAGGCTAGAACAAGGAGGATTTTCGTCACAAAAAACTAGGGTTTTCTTCCTTCACGAAAAAGGTAGGCAATCTCTCAAGCTAAAATCGTGAAATAATTACCCTAGGTAGCCTTCATGTACCTCTTCAAAAGTCCTATGGTTTCGTTGTATTCTGTTCATCCATTTGGGTGAATTTAATTCATGAAACCCTGCTGTCACCATGAACCTGAAATCTCATGTTTTCTCTAATCCCCTGCGCGTACTTGTTTTCATGCTATGAGAAAATTCTCAATGATACTACAGTGCAATAGCTTTCAAACGCCCTTGGTTTCGTTTTATTTTGATCTCCCATGAGGGAGAATTAATTATTTGAAACTCTGTCAGATACATACACCCAACCTTTCATGATTGCTTGTGAACCCCGTTTATACTTGATCTCAGATTATGATAAAATTATCATAAATACTACATCCTGTTAGCTTTTGAACGCCACTGGTTTCGTAATTTTTCATCATGTGTACGCCTCTAATTAATTCGTTGAACTCTGACTGCGCCTGTTTAGGTCACCAAAAAGTAACCTGATCAATGCATTCTAAACCTTGTCTATTTTCAAATTAATCGTGCATGTTGATAGATATACATGTCTACTTTCGTTTAAAACTAGTTTCGTGCTTTTTGGATCACAGTGCGATTTTATACTGAATTTAGAATGACCCTGTGTCAAGAAGGGTCCCCCAGAGAAAAAGGGGAAAACCTGGACCGCGCCCTGTTATCGCGACGGCGCGATACACCACAATAACAGGAGTGTCACGGTTGGCCTTCAGGCCGCGTCATGAACGCGACGGACCTCGCCGCCGCGTTCCCAAACCCGAACCGGGCCAGGCCGGCCGGTTCGCCTGTCGCGCCAGGCCGCACCGCCGCGGCCAGAACCGCGACAGGATACCCCGTCGCGATATGCTGTTTAACGCGCCCATGCGCCCCGTCGCGACATGATCGCGACGGGCACCCCCGTCGCCTTCTTTAAATTTCGGCCAGAATCTTATATTATGCATATACCCCTGCTTTATTTGTCATATAACCCTTATACAAGTTAAACCATGTACTGTTAAGCTTAATAATCGACCTGAATATTTTATTTAATAATATTTAAATAATTCTTGTTAATTTAAAAGCCGTGAGCACGACTTGTCATATCCTCAAGATTCCTTTACAGTTGCACACACATAACATTGTAAATTGCCGTTTGACCTTGATAAATTATGCAATAATGTATTCGGTAAATTATCGAAATAAATGACTAAGTTACCCTATTTTTTTAAATACAATTGTTTCCGTTTTAACTCGCGCATTTTATCTACCGTTACCGTTTTCCCTCGGCCTTCGAGCACTCGAGGCACGACGGACCCGTTTTTACACACTTTCCCTTGACTTGGACCACCTCTCCACCGGGAATACTCTCGACTGGACCAGGGACTCCTTGTCAAGACCTCCGTAAGTCTTCTTGGCTTTGGCGCACGTCCTTAGTCAACGAGCTGGTTGTACCCCAAAACCCGTTACACCTTAGGGATCAGTACGATCCATGCCTTAGTGTTCCTTCTCGTCTTGAGTTCACGCCGGACCACCTGACCCGTGTACACGGCACGGTTAAGGGGGCGGTTGTGACTTCTACCAGATTGCCGGTACCCAACCTGGTGCCGTGCAACCGTTACTATCGTGTGTTTCTCGTCATTTTACGGAAACGTCCCTATCTCATCTACTATCTCGATACTCTCATTTGTTCACGTTCTCTCTACACTCTTGTCTAGTTCATCTACTACTCTCATCTATTCTTGGTACTCTCTTGGCCATTTTGTGATTGTCTAAGATAAAAACATGACTATGCTAGGCAACATTATAAGGGCCCGATCTGGTCCTTGGGAGGAGCACCTGAAAGGCTATAACTCGCGGGGGTCTAATGATCAGGTGATGGCATACACCAAACGCATGACTATCAAGATTTAATCTAAGACAATTCACAAACATTCCTGTACATGACACTTGACTTGTGGTTGATAAAATGAGCGACCAAATGCATGTTACTTGCTTTACTTCCTATCGTGACTTGTGCACTGCTGTGCAATTACTTGTTAACTTGAAATATGGCCAAATCTTTTGTACTTGTTACCTATGAAGGTATTCTTGTCTTGTGAACTTACTGGCACGACTATACCTGAACGTTCTCGTACTTGCTCGTTCCTGTTAGTTATCCTGCTTGATAAAAGGTTAAACACTTAAAGCCTGCTTGTTTACACGAGATATTAAGTCCTACTGGGCGTTATTCGCTCATCCTGTATTTTTATTTAATGTGTTTCAGGCGAGTATGACGATGACCACACTCACGAGGACGGGACTGAGGATGATGCTCAGGAGTGACCCCTTTTCAGCAACCAAGGCTTTCTAGTAGTAGTCAGTTAGTATAGTTATGAGTTAGTGAGTCAGATAGTCATTTATGTAATAGTTGATTTTGAATAAAGTACTCTGGGCCCTAGTTTTGGCTCTGATACGTTGATGTATTAGTCAGTTAATGAGTTATTAGTGAATGTAATGGAGGTTGTTGGATTATTAATGAAATTGGAGTTTAATTGGTGTTATCCAATTGTGCAATGGTCTGTTATTTATTTCTCGCTCTCTACTATTTAATAACTGTAATCCCGCTCCGATATTCCGCGTCGGAGCGTTACAGTTTTGTGGTATCAGAGCCTAGGTTATTCTTAAGTATAGGGTGATCTAGGTTTGACCTGCCTCGACTTAGAGTCTAATTTCATACCTATGAGAGATGGGTAGAACCTTGGGTAATAAGATAAAATAAACGCAGACACGCACAAACTTAGTGCAAACTCAATGACTTACATTTAAAATTTTCTTTTGAAGGAATTTAAACATCAACAATGGCAGCGGAGCGTGCTCAACTCCGTGACATGCAACACACAATTCAATAGCTTACTCAGGCATTGCTTCAGGCTGCTGGAGCTAATAACAACAATAACCGAGGAGCTGGTGAACTACACAGGAATTTCCGCAACTTAAACCCGCCTCGTTTCAGTGGGACCACTGATCCTGACGAGGCCGAGAATTGGCTCAAGGAGATAGAGCGTATTTTCCGCGTCATGCAGTGCGCGGATGGAGACAAGCTTCTACTAGCAACTTTTCAACTTGAACGTGACGCCCGTGCGTGGTGGGAGTCCGTTGAGGCCACAAGGGATGACGCACAGTTCACCTGGGAAGAGTTCAAGGAGCATTTCAACTCCAAGTACTTTTCGAGAGAGTCCAAGAAAGGAAGGCATCAGAATTTGCTGCGTTGAAGCAGAGGCACCTTACTGTCACTGAATATGAAGCTCAATTCTCTCGATTGGCACGTTATGCCAATCACCTGGTCAGCACCGAAAGGATGAAGGCAAGGCGTTTCCTCAATGGGCTTAAGCCTTCTTATATTACTCAACTTGCACCCATGGACATTCAGACATATGCTGAAATGGTCAAGAAGGCTCAGTTACTAGAAGATGCGACCGATCTGACTAATCGCATCAAGGGCAGAATCGTCAAGAAGGAACAATTGTCCGGCTCTTTGAGCCGACCCACCAATGGAAAGAAGCGGCCGTTCAACATCACTGGAGGGCCAAGCCAGGAAAGAAAGCCCAAGATACCTACTCCTCCAAACACCAACAAGACCAACTGTGAGCATTGTGACAAGCCTGGTCACACTGCCGCTGAGTGTTGGAGAAAAGTAGGCGCCTGCCTGCGTTGCGGAAATCGCAATCACCGCATTTCCGAGTGCCTCGTGCTGAAGGAGCAAGAGAAGGAGAAGCGTCCTATGGGACAGAAGAAACCAGGCAGACTGCAGGCCTTGCAAGAGGTTGAGACCACCGAGGAAGGTGGAGTTGTTAAAGGTACCTTGCCAATCTTTTCGCAATCAGCATTTGTTTTATTCGATACTGGTGCTACACATTCATTTATATCGCAAGCATTTGCTGACACATTAAAGGAGAAACCTGCATCTATGGGTTTCACACTACCTGTCACAACACCACTAGGGGAGAAGGCCCAACTGAACAAGTATTTTCCTTTAGCTGATATGAAGATTGGTGAACTCAATCTTAGAGCCGATCTAGTCTGTATGCCCATGGAGGGCTACGATGTCATTCTGGGAGCCGATTGGCTATCCACGTATGGGGCTATCGTGGATTGTAGAAGAGGAAAAATTTTTTTTAGTGAATTCCCTAAGCTGACCTTCACAGGACGTAGGCACAAGCGACACTTGTCCCTCGTCTCTGCTATAAAGGCACAGAACATGATAAGGAAAGGGAGTATGGCGTTTCTTGCCGCCATCGTAGTTGAAAAGAAAGCAGTTAAGATATCAGACATCCACATAGTGCAAAAATACCCTGATGTGTTTCCCGATGAGCTACCAGGCATTCCACCTGAGAGAGTGTGAATTTCTCAATTGATCTCGCACCTGGAGCTGCACCGGTTTCACGTCAACCCTACAGGATGTCCCTTGCTGAACTGAAAGAGTTGAAAGAGCAACTGATGGAACTTCTAGAAAAGGGTTTTATTAGGCCGAGTACTTCTCCTTGGGGAGCACCAGTGTTGTTCGTCAAGAAGAAGGACGGATCTATGAGGTTATGCATCGATTACAGGCAGTTGAACAGTCTCACTATCAAGAACAAGTACCCCCTGCCGCGTGTCGATGAATTATTTGATCAGATATCAGGAGCTAAATATATTTCTAAGATTGACCTTAGATCGGGATATCATCAGATGAGGATTCAAGATGCAGATATCTACAAGACAGCTTTCAGGAGCAGGTACGGTCATTACGAATTTGTAGTCATGCTTTTTGGACTAACCAATGCTCCTGCAGCTTTTATGCAATTAATGAATAGCATCTACCGGCCCTACCTCGACAAGTTCGTCGTGGTATTCATTGATGATATTCTCATATACTCCAAGACCAAAGAAGAGCACGAGGAGCATCTGAGGATCGCTTTGCAAATCTTGCGGGACAATCAACTCTACGCCAAATTGAGCAAGTGTGAATTCTGGCTCGAGGAGGTGTCATTTCTGGGTCATGTCATATCCAAGGATGGTATCGCTGTTGACCCTTCCAAGGTAGAAGCCGTGCTCAACTGGGAAAGGCCAACCAATGTCACTGAGATAAGAAGTTTTCTTGGACTGGCTGGATACTACAGACGGTTCATAAAAGGCTTCTCCAAGATAGCTGTACCTCTTACGCGTCTTACGCGGAAGGATAACCCATATGTCTGGAGCAAGGAGTGCGAGAAGAGCTTTCAGACACTCAAGCAATTGTTGACATCTGCACCTGTCCTCGCATTACCAGTCGAGGGCGTAGAATTCTCAGTCTACACTGATGCATCTGGAATCGGTCTAGGCTGCGTGTTGATGCAGAATGAAAAGGTGATAGCATATTCTTCAAGGCAATTGAAGCAACATGAGGTTAACTACCCTGTCCATGATTTAGAATTGGCTGCAGTAGTGTTTGCACTCAAAATTTGGAGGCATTACTTGTATGGGGAACAATTCATTGTTTACTCCGACCACAAGAGCTTGAAGTATTTATTTTCTCAGAAGGAGCTCAATATGCGCCAAAGGAGATGGCTGGAGTATCTGAAGGATTTTGATTTCAATATTCAATATCACCCAGGCAAAGGTAATGCAGTAGCTGATGCACTTAGTAGGAAACCAGTAGCTTCATTATCATGTTTAGTCATGGGCGAGATGCAATTGTTAGAACAGTTCGCCAGTCTAGATCTGAACATCGAGAAGAGAAGTGATAAAATGATAGTTGCCAATTTAAGAGCTCAACCCGATATATTTGTCGAGATCAAAGACCAACAAGCAAATGATCCATTTCCAGTCCGAGTCAGGGAGACCATAGCTGACAAGCCAGACTTCTCCATCGCTGAAGATGGAAGAATTTTATTCCAAGCCAGGACATGTGTGCCTGACAATGAAGAGCTAAAAAGGAAACTGATGGATGAAGCCCACAAGACCAAGTACACAATACATCCAGGTGCAACCAAGATGTACCAAGACATGAAAAGGTCATTTTGGTGGCCAAACATGAAGCGTGAGGTGGCTGAGCATGCAGCGCACTGCCTCACTTGTCAGCAGGTAAAAGCAGAACACCGTCGTCCTGCGGGTGTACTCAGGCCCCTGGACATACCTGAATGGAAGTGGGAAGGCATCGAAATGGACTTCATCATGGGCTTACCCCGAACTCGTGGTGGACTAGATGCTATTTGGGTCATTGTGGATAGATTGACAAAGTCTGCACACTTTCTAGCAATTAGAAGTACTTGGAGTGTTGATGTGCTTGCAGTCTTGTATGTGAAAGAGATAGTCAGACTACATGGAGTTCCAGTATCCATTGTCTCAGATCGTGACCCTAGGTTCACTTCTAGATTCTGGAAGGGACTTCAGGCTGCCTTAGGCACGAAACTCAACTTTAGCACAGCTTTCCACCCACAGACGGATGGACAGACTGAAAGGACAAATCAGATAGTGGAAGACATGCTGCGAGCCTGTGCTATAGACTTTGAGGGATATTGGAATGAACAATTGTCACTAATTGAATTCTCCTACAACAATAGTTATCAGGCCAGCATCAAGATGGCACCATTTGAAGCATTGTATGGCAGAAGTTGCAGATCGCCAGTATGCTGGAATGAAGTAGGTGAGCAGCAATGGCTAGGACCAGATATGGTGCAGAATACTAGCAGGGACATACAGATTATCAGAGACAGAATTAAAGTAGCTCAGTCCA
The DNA here is from genome assembly GCA_014218235.1 of Colocasia esculenta. Lineage (NCBI taxonomy): Eukaryota > Viridiplantae > Streptophyta > Magnoliopsida > Alismatales > Araceae > Colocasia > Colocasia esculenta. Next base: position 98,019 of record CM024758.1, read on the forward strand.
GGCAGAAGAGCTATGCTGATAAAAGAAGAAGGGACTTAGAATTTCAAGCCGGAGATCATGTAATGCTAAAAGTATCCCCGACCAGAGGATTTCAAAGGTTTGGGATGAAAGGCAAGCTAAGACCAAAATTCATAGGTCCATTTGAAGTATTGGATAGAGTTGGCGAGGTGGCGTACCGACTAGCACTACCTCCCCAGTTCTCTAAGATACATAATGTTTTCCATGTGTCCATGCTAAGGAAATACATGTACGATCCATCACACGTAATCAGTTATGATGATATCGTGTTAAACAAAGATATGACCTATGAAGAAAGGCCAGTGAAGATTTTGGACAAGAAGATACAACAGCTTCGGAATCGATCCATACCCGTGTGTGAAGATATTGTGGAGAAATCACAAAGTTGAAGAGGCCACGTGGGAGCCCGAAGCTACAATGCGCCGGAATTATCCGGAATTATTCAGTAAGTCATTCTTCCTCTTACGATTGAGTGAATTTGGGGACCAAATTCTTTTAAGAGGGGGAGGATGTAGTACCCTGGATTTTAAAATCCAAATAAAATAAAAATTTTATTATTTAAATAAATGAGATAAATGGATTTAATTAGAATAAAGGGTGAATAAATGAAAACAAAGAGAATTAAAGTAATACCCATTAAGCTAAATTATTAACGGGATACTCTAATAACCCAAACCCAATGAAATGGGCCCAAATAGGGATAGGCCATCATAGGATGAGAGTTAAATTAATAAAATTCGTATCTAATTAATTAAATAAATAGTAAAGGGTTAAGATAAATGTTAAATAACCCTTATATATCCAAAAGAAGAGTCCTTAACCCATCCTAACTCTTTAACCACGAAATTAAGCTCTCTCCCCTCCCCATTAGATGGATAAATGAGAGAAAAGGGGAAGATAAATATGCAAATTCAGAATTAATAGAAAAGGGGAGTTTAGAAGGAATAAAACTGTAATAGCAACCCAATACACCCCCCAAACTCGTCCCTACCACCCATAGTTCGTGGCTGGAGTCCTAGGAGACAAAGGGAAGGCTGGAGAACGAAGAAGCAAGGAGGAGGAGGCTAGAACAAGGGGATTTTCGTCATCAAAAACTAGGGTTTTCTTCCTTCACGAAAAATGTAGGCAATCTCTCAAGATAAAATCATGAAATAATTACCCTAGGTAGCCTTCATGTATCTCTTCAAAAGCTCTATGGTTTCGTTGTATCTGTTCATCTATTTGGGTGAATTTAATTCATGAAACTCTGCTATCACCATGAACCCAAAATCTCATGTTTTCTCTAATCCCCTGCGCGTACTTGTTGCCATGCTATGAGAAAATTCTCAATGATACTACAGTGCAATATCTTTCAAACGCCCTTGGTTTGTTTTATTTCGATCTCCCATGAGGGATAATTAATTCTTTGAAACTATGTCAGATACATACACCCGAACCTTCATAAGTACTTGTGAACCCTGTTTATAATTGATCTCATATTATGATAAAATTATCATAAATACTACATCCTGTTAGCTTTTGAACGCTACTGGTTTCGTAATTTTTCATCATGTGTACGCCTCTAATTAATTTGTTGAACCCTGACTGCGCCTGTTTAGGTCACCAAAAAGTAACCTGATCAATGAATGTCTAAACCTTGTCTATTTTCAAATTAATCGTGCATGTTGATAGATATACATGTCTACTTTTGTTTAAAACTGGTTTCGTGCTTTTTGGATTACCGTGCAATTTTATACTGAATTTAGAATGACCCTGTGTCAAGAAGGGTCCCCCAGAGAAAAAGGGGAAAACCTGGACCTTCCCTGTTATCGCGACGACGCGATACGCCGCGATAACAAGAGTGTCGCGGTCGGCCTTCAGGCCGCGCCATGAACGCGACGGGCGTCGCCGCCGCGTTCCCAAACCCGAACCGGGCCAGGCCGGCCGGTTCGCCTGTTGCGCCAGGCCGCACCGCCGCGGCCAGAACCGCGACAGGATACCCCGTCGCGATACGCTGCTTAACGCGCCCATGCGCCCCGTCGCGACATGATCGCGACGGGCACCCCCATCGCCTTCTTTAAATTTCGGCCAGAATCTTATATTATGCATATACCCCTACTTTATTTGTCATATAACCCTTATACAAGTTAAACCATGTACTGTTAAGCTTAATAATCGACCTGAATATTTTTATTAATAATATTTAAATAATTCTTGTTAATTTAAAAGCCGTGAGCACGACTTGTCATATCCTCAAGATCCCTTTACACTTGCACACACATAACATTGTAAATTTCCATTGACCTTGATAAATATGCAATAATGTATTCGGTAAATTATCGAAATAAATGACTAAGTTACCCTATTTTGTTAAATACAATTGTTTCCGTTTTAACTCGCGCATTTTATCTACCGTTACCGTTTTTCCTCGGCCTTCGAGCACTCGAGGCACGACGGACCCGTTTTTACACACTTTCCCTTAACTTGGACCACCTCTCCACCGGGAATACTCTCGACTGGACCAGGGACTCCTTGTCAAGACCTCCGTAAGTCTTCTTGGCTTTGGCGCACGTCCTTAGTCAACGAGCTGGTTGTACCCCAAACCCATTACACCTTAGGGATCAGTACGATCCATGCCTTAGTGTTCCTTCTCGTCTTGAGTTCACGCCGGACCACCTGACCCGTGTACACGGCACAGTTAAGGGGGCGGTTGTGACTTCTACCAGATTGCCGGTACCCGACCTGGTGCCGTGCAACCGTTACTATCGTGTGTTTCTCGTCATTTTACGGAAACGTCTCTATCTCATCTACTATCTCGATACTCTCATCTGTTCACGTTCTCTCTACACTCTCGTCTAGTTCATCTACTACTCTCATCTATTCTTGGTACTCTCTTGGCCATTTTGTGATTGTCTAAGATAAAAACATGACTATGCTAGGCAACATTGTAAGGGCCCGATCTGGTCCTTGGGAGGAGCACCTGAAAGGCTATAACTCGCGGGGGTCTAATGATCAGGTGATGGCATACACCAAACGCATGACTATCAAGATTTAATCTAAGACAATTCACAAACATTCCTGTACATGACACTTGACTTGTGGTTGATAAAATGATCGACCAAATGCATGTTACTTGCTTTACTTCCTATCGTGACTTGTGCACTGCTGTGCAATTACTTGTTAACTTGAAATATGGCCAAATATTTTGTACTTGTTACCTATGAAGGTATTCTTGTATTGTGAACTTACTGGCACGACTATACCTGAACGTTCTCGTACTTGCTCGTTCCTGTTAGTTATCCTGCTTGATAAAAGGTTAAACACTTAAAGCCTGCTTGTTTACACGAGATATTAAGTCCTACTGGGTGTTATTCGCTCATCCTGCATTTTTATTTAATGTGTTTCAGGCGAGTATGACGATGACCACACTCATGAGGACGGGACTGAGGATGATGCTCAGGAGTGACCCTTTCCGCAACCAAGGCTTTCTAGTAGTAGTCAGTTAGTATAGTTATGAGTTAGTGAGTCAGATAGTCATTTATGTAATAGTTGATTTTGAATAAAGTACTCTGGGCCCTAGTTTGGCTCTGATACGTTGATGTATTAGTCAGTTAATGAGTTATTAGTGAATGTAATGGAGGTTGTTGGATTATTAATGAAATTGGAGTTTATTGGTGTTATCCAATTGTGCAATGGTTGTTATTTATTCTCGCTCTGTACTATTTAATAACTGTAATCCCGCTCTGATATCCGCGTCGGGGCGTTACAGTTTTGTGGTATCAGAGCCTAAGTTATTCTTAAGTATAATGATCTATTTGACCTGCCTTGACTTAGAGTCTAAATTCCATACCTATGTGAGATGGGTAGATCCGTGGGTAATAAAGATAAAATAAATTCACACACGCACAAACTTAGTGCAAACTCAGTTATCTTACATTAAAAATTTTCTTTTTGAAAGAACTTAAACATGGCAGCGGAGCGTGCTCAACTCCGTGACATGCAACACTATACAACAGCTTACCCAAGCTTTGCTTCAGGCTGCTGGAGCCACAACAACAACAACAATAACAACAACCGAGGGGCTGGAGAATTACATAGGAATTTCCACAATCTGAATCCACCCCGATTCAGCGGACCACTGATCCCGATGAGGCAAAAAATTTGGCTTAAGGAGACAGAGCGTGTTTTCTGCGTCATGCAGTGCGCGGATGGGGACAAGCTTCTACTGGCAACATTTCAGCTTGAAAGGGACGCCCGTGCGTGGTGGGAATCTGTGGAAGCCACCAGGGCAGATGCACAGTTTACCTGGGTGGAATTCAAGGAGCATTTCAACTCCAAGTATTTCTCTGAAAGAGTCCAGGAGAGAAAGGCCTCAGAATTTGCTGCACTGAAGCAAAGGCACCTTACTGTCGCTAAATATGAAGCGCAATTCTCTCGATTAGCACGCTATGCCAACCACCTTGTTAGCACAGAGAAAATGAAGGCGAGGCGATTTCTTAATAGGCTTAAGCCTCATATATTACCCAACTTGCACCCATGGACATTCAGACGTATGCTGAAATGGTCAAGAAGGCTCAGTTACTAGAAGATGCGACGATCTGACTGATCACATCAAGGGGAGACTAGTCAAGAAGGAACCAGCATCTGGTTCCTCCAACACCCCAAATGGCAAAAAGCGTTTGTTCAACATCATTGGAGGGACAAGCCAGGAAAGAAAGCCCAAGATACCTACTCCTCCAAACACCACAAGACCAACTGTGAGCATTGTGACAAGCCTGGTCACACTGCCGCTGAGTGCTGGAGAAAAGTAGGCGCCTGCCTGCGTTGCGGAAATCGCAATCATCACCGCATTTCCGAATGCCCTGTGCTGAAGAGCAAGAGAAAGAGAAGCGTCCTATGGGACAAAAGAAACCAGGCAGACTACAGCCCTGCAAGAGGTAGAGACCACCGAGAAGAGTGGAGTTGTGTGAAGGTACACTACCGGTCTTTTCTCATTCGGCATTTGTTTTGTCGGTATACTGGCGCAACGCATTCGTTCATATCACAAGCATTTGCTAATACCCTAATGAGAAATTTGCATCTATGACATTTGAATTATCTGTCACAACACCACAGGAGAAAAGGCTCAATTGAATAAATATTTTTCTAAGATTGACCTTAGATCGGGATGTCATCAGATGAGGATTCAAGATGCAGATATCTACAAGACAACTTTCAGGAGCAGGTACGGTCATTACGAATTTGTAGTCATGCCTTTCGGACTAACCAATGCTCCTGCAGCTTTTATGCAAGTAATGAACAGCATCTACGCCCTACCTCGACAAGTTCGTCGTGGTATTCATTGATGATATTCTCATATACTCAAGACCAAAGAAGAGCACGAGGAGCATCTGAGGATCGCTCTGCAAATCTTGCGGGACAATCAACTCTACGCAAATTGAGCAAGTGTGAATTCTGGCTCGAGGAGGTGTCATTTCATTTCTGGGTCATGTCATATCCAAGATGGTATCGCTGTCGACCCTTCCAAGGTAGAAGCCGTGCTCAACTGGGAAAGGCCGACCAATGTCACTGAGATAAGAAGTTTTCTTGGACTGGCTGGATACTACAGATGGTTCATAAAGACTTCTCCAAGATAGCTGTACCTCTTACGCGTCTTACGCGGAAGGAGAACCCATATGTCTGGAGCAAGGAGTGCGAGAAGAGCTTTCAGACACTCAAGCAATTGTTGACATCTGCACCTGTCCTCGCATTACCAGTTGAGGGCGTAGGATTCTCAGTCTACACTGATGCATCTGAAATCGGTCTAGGCTGCGTGTTGATGCAAATGAAAAGGTGATAGCATATTCTTCAAGGCAATTGAAGCAACATGAGGTTAACTACCCTGTCCATGATTTAGAATTGGCTGTAGTAGTGTTTGCACTCAAAATTTGGAGGCATTACTTGTATGGGGAACAATTCATTGTTTACTCCGACCACAAGAGCTTGAAGTATTTATTTTCTCAGAAGGAGCTCAATATGCGCCAAAGGAGATGGCTGGAGTATCTGAAGGATTTTGATTTCAATATTCAATATCACCCAGGCAAAGGTAATGCAGTAGCTGATGCACTTAGTAGGAAGCCAGTAGCTTCATTATCATGTTTAGTCATGGGCGAGATGCAATTGTTAGAGCAATTCGCCAGTCTAGATCTGGATATTGAAAAAGGGAGTGATAAAATGATAGTTGCCAATTTAAGAGCTCAACCCGATATACTTGTCGAGATCAAAGAGCAACAAGCAAATGATCCATTTCTAGTCCGAGTCAGGGAGACCATAGCCGACAAGCCAGACTTCTCCATCGCTGAAGATGAAAGAATTTTATTCCAAGCCAGGACATGTGTGCCTGATAATGAAGAGCTGAAAAGGAAACTGATGGATGAAGCCCACAAGACCAAGTACACAATACATCCAGGTGCAACCAAGATGTACCAAGACATGAAAAGGTCATTTTGGTGGCCAAACATGAAGCGTGAGGTGGCTGAGCATGTAGCGCACTGCCTCACTTGTCAGCAGGTAAAAGCAGAACACCGTCGTCCTGCGGGTGTACTCAGGCCCCTGGACATACCTGAATGGAAGTGGGAAAGCATCGGAATGGATTTCATCATGGATTTACCCCGAACTCGTGGTGGATTAGATGCTATTTGGGTCATTGTGGATAGACTGACAAAGTCTGCACACTTTCTAGCAATTCGAAGTACCTAGAGTGTTGATGTGCTTACAGCATTGTATGTGAAAGAAATAGTCAGACTACATGGAGTTCCAGTATCCATTGTCTCAAATCGTGACCCTAGGTTCACTTCTAGATTCTGGAAGGGACTTCAGACTGCCCTAGGTACAAAGCTCAACGTTAGCACAGCTTTCCACCCACAGACGGATGGACAGACTGAAAGGACAAATCAGATAGTAGAAGACATGCTGCGAGTCTGTGCTATAGACTTTGAGGGATATTGGAACGAACAGCTGTCACTAATTGAATTCGCCTACAACAATAGTTATCAGGCCAGCATCAAGATGGCACCATTTGAAGCACTGTATGGCAGAAGTTGCAGATCGCCAGTATGCTGGAATGAAGTAGGTGAGCAGCAATGGCTAGGACCAGATATGGTGCAGAATACTAGCAGGGACATACAGATTATCAGAGACAGAATTAAGATAGCTCAGTCCAGGCAAAAGAGCTATGCAGACAAAAGAAGAAGAGACTTGGAATTTCAAGCCGGAAATCATGTGATGCTCAAAGTATCCCCGACCCGAGGATTTCAAAGGTTTGGGATGAAAGGCAAGTTGAGACCAAGATTCATAGGTCCATTCGAGGTATTGGACAGGGTTGGTGAGGTAGCATACCGTCTAGCACTACCTCCCCAGTTCTCGACAGTACACAATGTTTTCCATGTATCCATGTTGAGGAAATACGTATATGATCCGTCACACGTAATCAGCTATGATGACATTATTCTGAATAAGGATATGACTTATGAAGAAAGGTCAGTAAAAATTTTGGACAAGAAGATGCAACAGCTTCGGAATCGGTCTATACCCGTGGTGAAGGTATTATGGAGAAACCATGAAGTCGAAGAGGCAACTTGGGAGCCCGAAGCAACCATGTGACGAAATTATCCGGATCTACTCAGTAAGACATTCTTCCTCTTACGATTATATGAATTTGGGGACCAATTCTTTTTAAGAGGGGGAGGATGTAGCACCCTTGATTTTTAAAATCAAGAAAAATAAAATTTTATTAATTAATATAAGAGATAAATTAATTCAATTAGAATAAAAGGAAATTATTGTAATACCCATTAAGCTAAATTATTAGTGGATTACTCTAATAACCCAAACTCAATAGAATGGGCCCAAATAAGGATATCCCATCATGGGATGAGAGGTAAATAGGCTAAATTCGTATCTAATTAATTAAATAAATAGTAAAGGGTTAAGATAAATGTTAAATAACCCATATATATCCTAAAAAGGAGTCCTACCCATATCCTAACCCTTTGACCACGAAATTAGCTCTCTTCCCTATCCATTAGGAGGATAAATGGTGAAAAATATGTATTTAATATGAATTTTCGTAATTAAAGGAGGAGAGAAGAGTTTGGAGTTGAATGGACTCTAATAACAAGCTTAAACACCTCAAACTTCATCCCTAGCAACCCATTTTCGTGGCTGGAACCCTGGAGAACGAGGAGAGGGGCTGGAGCCCAAGGAGCAAGGAAGGAGAAGGCTTGGAGCAAGAAGGGTTTTCCATTTTCGTCACCAAACTAGGGTTTTCATCTCTTTCACGAAAGGTAGGCAATCTCTCAAGCTAAAATCGTGAAATAATTACCCTAGGTAGCCTTCATGTACCTCTTCAAAAGCCCTACAGTTTAGTGGTATTTCGTTCATCCATTTGAGCGAATTTAATTCGTGAAATCCTGCTGTCGCCATGAACCCAAATCTCATGTTTTCTCTAATACCTTGCACGTACTTGTGCCCATGCTATGATAAAATTCTCATTGATACTACCATATAACAGCTTTCAAACGCCCTAGACTACTTGATTTTGATCTCCCATGAGGGAGAATTAATCTTTGAATATCTATCAGACCTGTGCACTTGACCCTCCTTGTTTCCTTTTTAACCTTGTGCAAACACGACATCATTCTATGATAAAATTATCATAATATACTACATGTTAGCTTTCAAACGCCGCTGGTTTCAGAATTTTTCATCATGTATACATCTCTAATTAATTCATTGAACTCTGACTGCGCCTATTTAGGTTACCAAAAAGTAAACTGATCAATACATATCTAAACCTTGTCTATTTTCAAATTAATAGTGCATGTTGATAGATATACATGTCTACTTTCATTTAAAACTGGTTTCGTGCTTTTTGGATCACTGTGCAATTTTACACTGAATTTAGAATGACCCTGTCAAGAAGGGTCCACCCAGAGAAAAAGGGGAAAAAACCAGGACCGCCCCTGTTATCGTGGCGGCGCGATACGCCGCGATAAGAGGAGTGTCGCGGTGGGCATTAAGGCCGCGTCATGAACGCGACGGGCCTCGCCGCCGCGTTCCCAAACCCGAACCAGACTAGGCCGGCCGGTTCGCCTGTCGCGCCAGCCCGCACCACCGCGACCTGAACTGCGACAGGATGCCCCATCGCGACTTGAATCGCGACGGGTAGGTCCGTCGCGTTTCAAAGATTTCGGCCAGAACTATTAAATTGTGTACATGCCCTACTATTTTGGCTATTTAACCCTTAATTAGCCATGATTAAACCATGTTATAATTAATTTGACTTGTTAAATTAATAAAAATGACATTTGCACAACTTATCATATCCTCAAGATTCTTTACATATGCACACACATAACATTGTAAATTGCCATTTGACCTTGATAAATTATGCAATAATGTATTCGGTAAATTATCAAAATAAATGATTAAATTATCCTATTTTGTTAAATACAATTGTTTCCTTTTTTACTCGCGCATTTTATCTACCGTTACCGTTTTCCCTCGGCCTTCGAGCACTCGAGGCACGACGGACCCATTTTCTACACACTTTCTCTTGACTTGGACCAACTCTCCACCGCGAATACTCTCGACTGGACCAGGGACTCCTTGTCAAGACCTCCGTAAGTCTTCTTGGCTTTGGCGCACGTCCTTAGTCAACGAGCTGGTTGTACCCTAAAACCCGTTATACTCTCAGGGATCAGTACGGTCCATGGCCTTAGTGTTCCTTCTCGTCTTGAGTTCACGCCGGACCACCTGACCCGTGTACACAGCACGGCTAAGGGGCGGTTGTGACTTCTACCAGATTGCCGGTACCCGACCTAGTGCCGTGCAACCATTACTATCGTGTGTTTCTCGTCATTTTACATATATGTCCCTATCTCATCTATTATCTCGAATACTCTCATCTGTTCACGTTCTCTCTACACTCTCGTCTAGTTCATCTACTACTCTCATCTATTCTTGATACTCTCTTGGCCATTTTGTGTTTATCTAAGATAACAAACATGACTATGCTAGGCAACATAATAAGGGCCCGATCTGGTCCTTGGGAGGAGCACCTGAAAGGCTATAACTCGCGAGGGTCTAATGATCAGGTGATGGCATACACCAAACGCATGACTATCAAGATTTAATCTAAGACAATTCACAAACATTTCTGTACATGATACTTGACTTGTGGTTGATAAAATGATCGACCAAACGCATGTTACTTGCTTTACTTGCTATCGTGACTTGTGCACTGCTGTGCAATTACTTGTTAACTTGAAATATGGCCAAATCTTTCATACTTGTTACCTATGAAGGTATTCTTGTCTTGTGAACTTATTGGCACGACTATACCTGATCGTTCTCGTACTTGCTCGTTCCTGTTAGTTATCCTGCTTGACAAAAGGTTAAACACTTTAAGCATGCTTGTTTACATGAGATATTAAGTCCTACTGAGCGTTATTCGCTCATCCTGCATTTTTATTTAATGTGTTTCAGGCGAGTATGACGATGACCACACTCACGAGGATGAGACTGAGGATGATGCTCAGGAGTGACCCCTTTCCAGCAACCAAGGCTTTCTAGTAGTAGTCAGTTAGTATAGTTATGAGTTAGTGAGTCAGATAGTCATTTATGTAATAGTTTGATTTTGAATAAAGTACTCTGGGCCCTAGTTTTGGCTCTGATACGTTGATGTATTAGTCAGTTAATGAGTTATTAGTGAATGTAATGGAGGTTGTTGGATTATTAATGAAATTGGAGTTTAATTGGTGTTATCCAATTGTGCAATGATTTTGTTATTTATTCTCGCTCTGTACTATTTAATAACTGTAATCCTGCTCCGATATTTCGCGTCGGGGCGTTACACATATAGTCGTTGACAAATATTGCTTTTCTTGTAGTGCCGTTTAATTACATCTCCATATATCTCAACATCTACTCTACCGACCCAACTATATATAGGATTCAACATGTTCACATCACTCAACCAGTAACAGTGCGATTTGTAGGCATGCAACAAACATTACTTTTTTGTTTTAGTAGATAATATATATGAGACGTAGAATTAAACATAACTTATTAAGATGTAGCGTAGAGGGTATTAACCACTAAATCACTAGTTGTGTACACAAGCATGAGGAACATTTGTTTTCAGGTAAAAAAAAGAAAATCGTTCGGGCTTGTATCCGTGGACCGCATGCATCTGAGGGTCCAGGCGCTTTGGCGAATTCTCTGCAAACATTGCTACCTCTCTCTCTTGAACTTTGCTAAATGGGCCCACAATTGGGCCTGCTAGCGGTCACATGACCGCAAAACTTCCACTCGTGGAGTTGGATAATGGACGGCCGGGGCCACGAGCCCGCAAGCAACATCTCCACTCATCTCCTCTTTCTCCATCACATTCCAATGGTGCTTCACATACGCGTTCTCTTTTCTACCCCGTTTAAGTGAAGTCCATAAGATTGCGACGGCTAAGTAACATCCATTTCGTTGTTCTTGCGCGCATATGTTAAGATTTTTTGTAGTGATATTACTTTCAACTGTTTATATTTTGTTGTAATCTTTAGATTTAGACTAGCAATATGGAAGTATAATGTTGTATTAATTTATACAATATTTTCATTCTAGCTAGCTAAACTGCAAGAACAATATACAACGTGATCTTATATATATATATATATATATATATATATATATATATCCAATAACGGAGTGTTATGATACATTTGTGCTCATGTTCGGATGTTCAAAATATTTGTTATTCAATGTTCGATATTATTTGGTGCTTAATATTACTCGATGAGTATAGACCGATCGTTAGATTAAAATTTAACGATTGAGGACGAGAGCGTACCCAAAAACTCCGCCTTATCATAATATTATTATATATATAATTTCGACCCTAGAGATCAAAGTTGAACTCAGTCATATTTCTCTCTAGATCTCTCTCCGGTTTCCATGCACGCCTGCATGTCAGCGGTTGATCGGTGCCTTCCTCCCTCCATACGGACGGTACGTCTTGAGGCCATCAATGAGGTCGGTGAGCTCCCTGTAGGACGAGCCGCCCTCCCTGATGGCCGCCCTGATCATGGCGCCGTACTCCTTCGCCCTCTTCCTCATCCCCTCCACCTCCTTCTCGTTGGGTGAGAACTGCGCCACCACCCTCGAGATTGCCTCCCCACTCACCAGCACCCTCTGGGCGTCCTCCGATGCTGGCACGCTGCTACGGAAGCCGTTCCACATCTTGACGCTGACCTGGAGGATGTCGACCACTAGCCTTTCGGTCAGGAACTACTCGAAGGCAGTGGCGGATCCTCAGTACAGTCAGTGGGGTCACGTGACCCCACTGACTTGGAGAGGAGTTTTAAGAAGTTCTTTTTTTTTGTTTATATAGGTCAAAATTTTAGGTAAGTTAATATAAGGTGACCCCACTGAATTTAAGAGTGACCCCCCTATAGTCAAGTGACCCCACTAAACTAATATTCAGGATCTGCCACTGCTCGAAGGCTAGCGTCTAGGTGATCATGGGCAGGCCGGCGTGGAGGCCCTCGTTCAGGGAGTTCCACCCTAGGTGGGTGACAAAGACCCCCGTGGTGCGGTGGTGAAGGATGGCCGCCTACGGCACCCACCCCCTCACCACCAGGCCGCGGCCACGGACCCTCTCCTCAAACCCCTCCAGTAGCAAGCCCTCGCTGTTGCCGGTGAAGTCGCTCTCCTTCGGCACCCAGAGGAAGTGTCTCCCGGAGGCCTCCAGACCCCGGGCCATCTCCCGGTGCTGCTATTTATCGAAGTGGAGGAGGCTGCCAAAGCCCACGTACACCACCGACTCTGTGGCCTGCTTATCCATCCATGAGACGCAGTGGTGGCCGTTTGCCGCCGTCGCAACGTCCTCTTCCTCCTGACCGTCCTTAGGCCATAGGGTACATGGGCCCACGTACCACGCTCGCCGGCAGTCCATAGTCCGGTACAGGTCGCAGTAGGCGGGCTCGAGCTTGTAGAAGGTGTTCAGGATAACGCCGAAGCACTCCCGCTGCGCCTTAATCCTCTTCTCCAGATTCTCGACATGGGTGGCGTCGCGGTCCATCAAGTTGCTGGGCAACTCCGACCACACCATCTCCACCCGGTCCGGTAGGTTGGGCACCACGAAGCCCCCGTTTCGATCACCGTCGGCGAGTTGGGGTTGGGGCCAGTGCTGGTAGACCCTGGGGTTTTCTTTTAAAATAACATGGTTTGAAATTTTTTTAAGTAAAGTAACACAGTAAAAAAAGGGAATGTCTTGTTGCAAACCGCCAGCATGGCGGTTTGCAACAAGACTTACCCATGCAACAAACTCACCCTCATTGGAGAGGGTGAGGTCATTGGGGGTGGGCCCCCCCTTGGGGTTGTGCCCACTCCTAATGGGCTGCTAGTTTGCAGCCACGCTGGTTGCAAACTCCCTTGGGAGTTTGCACCAAGCGGTTCTCGTAAAAAAAAATTCTCAATGTAGCATACTTTCTACAGTGAACGCGCTTTCGCACTTTAAAAAATAATAAAAAGGAAGTCGGCATCGCGCTGTACGACTTGCAAGTCGTATGAGGCACATCCGATTGGCAAGTCGTATGCATCTTATACGACTTGCAAGTCGTATGGGTGCCCTACGACTTGCTCGTTCGCCCAAAAAGAAAAAAAAAACAAAAAAAAAACCGCGAAGGGGGCCTCCCAGGGAGCAAGTCGGTAGAGGGCAGTCCGACTTGCTCCTTCACCCCCCCCCCCCCCCAAAAAAAAAACCAAAAAAACCTCCCAGACAGGCCCACTTGCTTCTTTGGCAAAAAAACAAAGAGAGAGAAAAGTTAGAGATAAATCAAATCAATCACCTAAAATGCAAATTTTATAAACTTTCACAATTGTAAATCATGAAAAAAATAATCTTTACACAATCACAAACATTCATTGCACAATCACAAACATTCATAACATGAGCATAATAATTTGTACATATTTAAGCACTCAAGATTTACAATGTCTCCAAATATTCACAACATACATTGTCTGAAAATTTTCATAACTTGTTCACAAAAAATCAACTTGTTCATAACCACTCAAGATTTACAATGTCTCCAAATCAACGTTTCTTCTTTGTTAACATGCATTTTCCTGGACCTCTAATCATTCGCCACTGTGTCTCATCGTTCCCTTCATCTTCTTCTTCTATATGCGGGGTAAGTTGAGTGCCTTCATCATGTATATGTACTCCGCCAATAATATGTGGTGGAGGCGTCGGTACACGAACCAGAGTAAGTGCATCTAAAACACCGGAATCTTGTGTCCATTGCCCCATTTGAACATCCATTTGAGAAATGCCACAAGACTGAGCAACATATATATTTGGCCATGGTTCTGATGTCCAAGGATGTGCCCATGTATTTGGACCTCCTGAGCTTTCTCCTAAGTATATTCCGCACCAGATGGAATTACAGGTTGCTCATATTCTGGAATCTTTATTCGAAGCTTATTCAATGTGTCTTCTTGGAGTTTTAAAATCTCATTCTTCACCTCTAAATAAGATGCTTCCGGATTTGTTATTAACAATTCTCTTGTGCGGAACGTTACGTCTACCTACAAATAAATGAACATTTAAGTATAACAAAATTTTTCTATAAACGAAAAATTGAATGATTACTTACTAATGCACGCTCAATAGGTCCCCTCGGACAATACTCTGTTGATGGCTCCTCCGAGAATGGTGTCAAATAAAGATTTGACTGTTGCCCATACCATTGACACCATTGACTTGGATCTTCTTCTTGTATTGGAGGTTCCATGATAGTGTTTGCACGGTCATTCCAACTTTCAATATTTCTAGCATGATATAACAGCCAATTTTCTCTTGCATGTCCACGACCATCTTTACAGTCATATCGTTCCGGTGCAGGTGGTATTATTTGAGGAGCACCAAAATGGCGCCATACTCTCTCGGGCATATGCACCTCCATAACAGCCATGCAAAACATAGGTACATGTGCCCGCCATAGTTTTGAACTCTCTCTACAAATTGCAGCAACATGCGATAAATCTTGCAAAACATATGGCTCCCAAATAATCTAAACAAAGAAATACATGATAAGTAACACTGAAATTCTATAATAGTTATATATAACTCTATTCATATAATTTTTTTATAAATAACTTATCATCACCTGACTTTCCTCAACAACGTCAAACTCATTTTTGTAGAATTCCCATGTACGATTTGGCGCCTCTCGCGATAATCTTCTATGCCACCTAAAGTAAATGAATGTCAATGATTATGTGTACCTATAGTGATTACGAGAGGATTTAAAATAAAAGTATTCGTAATATATGACAAACTTACCTTGCACCAAAATATACATCTCGTGTTGGATTTAATGGCGGTCTAGGGATTGGCCCTGCAATATGAAACCTTTCCCAACACCACAACTATACAAAGACATGCATGTAAATTAACATTTCTATCATACAAGTAAAAACAACTAACATTTCTATCATCCAATGCAAGTACCTGTAGTAAATGTAGACATCCTCCCATCCATCTTCTCTTTTTTTTCAATGCTGCCCAAGTCAACTGACGATAGAGATATGCCAATACAACACTCCCCCAAGAGAACCTTCCACAATCACTGAAATCCTCCAAAAATCCTAAGTATTGTATGTGGATCTCATTTCCTGATGTGTCCGGTATTAAAGCCTTACCCAGTAAATACATCAAATATGCTCGGGTATAACAACAGACAGTGTTCATATTATGTCCTTGCAAATTCATTTGAGAGAAAGTATCTCGTAGAAAAACCATTTGCAAACATGTTTTATATTGGCCCAAACCTCAACTTTAAAACTGTACACTGTCCCAGGCATGCAACTTTTTACAGCCTCCATATACCTGAGAAGATTTGTGTACGATGATTCCCAATCTTCGAATATTTTTGAGAACGTTTTTCTTCGACTGTCCCAAGCTTTAATGTAAGAGATACTGCCATGGTGAGATAGTGACACAAGATCTCTGATTTCTTTTGGCCGAATATCAAGACGGTTACGTACAACCGAAGGATCAATCTTGATATTACCGACGATGTCAATTGTCGATGTCTTTGATTTTCAATAGGAGTGTGACATGAATGATGCGACTCATAACTTGTAATTTTCCATGCTCCTTCAGCTCTTTTACTACAACAAGCATGTAGACGCCATTGACATTGACAATTTGCATAATAAATCAACATTAAAATCTTAGAAGTTGATCGATCAGTACGAAATTGGACATTTTGTTTGACCGACCATAGAGATATTTTGGGCACCAAATCTTCTTTACTAGCAAACAAATCTCCAACATGAAGTTCTTCATTTGACTGTATGTTATACACATTCAAATTATCCACTTAAACATTTGCCGTATGCATCCATTCTGTCTCTTCATTCTCAATGAAGTATTCATTAGCTACGACATTATCTACTCAATTCGTCATATCTCGTGAGACACATTCATTTACAACATGTAAACTATCAGTTATGGGTCTACTTATATTTGTATCATCATTCACATCATCGTCAGATGAGCTTTGAATATTGTCATTATCATCATCACCATCACTCTCACTATTTTCTAAGACTTCATCGTTGATAACTGGAGCATCGTGCAACTCAAGATTTTCGTTAAGATTGTGACTTGGTCCAGCCTCATTCATAGCAGACCATGGATAACTAGTCGAGAAACTTAACAACTGATTCATACTTTCTTCACAAAGAGACCTACTATAGTGAACAAATATTTGTAAAATTTTTAGTATCAGACTAAATTAACAAAGATGTAATTTATACTATGATATAACACTTACGAAGGGTGCACGTCTCTTTGACCATCTGAAGGAAGACACACATTAATGTCCAAATTGTCCATCGCATGTGTCGGTGTACATGGGACCACATCCGATTGAGAATTTAATATTCTCGTTGTAACTGGACGTGTAGGTACTTCATAACCCATTGATGTTGTCAGTGAAGATGATGGTCTAAATGCGGCATTGTGTGTCATTTTTTCTATAAAGACAGTCAATGGTGCAGAAACACATAACTCTAGCATTATATAACATTTTTCTTCATCATCAACTTCAATAGAAAAACCATCATTATTGGGGACTTTCACATGAATTTTCAACTCATACTCAAGAGGATTAATCTTTGTTGCACGGTAGATTATACTCTTGAGTTCATTGAATGAACAACGTGAATGTACCCTAATGATTGTTTCATTACCTCCCTCATACATAGCCACTCTACTGTTTTTATAAAATCTTCCATTATAAAGAATAACCATAAATACATTTGTAGATGACATCTTATTATTTAATAGATGTCACACCTGCAAAATCATAATAAATAAACAAATTTTATCAATATTTTTCAATGTCTTTTTTTTTTAAATAACAAAACATTCAATAAAGATCACAATGCAAAAAATAAATAACAAAATTATAGCTAAATCATTGCAATAGCAAAACGTTTTAACATTAAAATTTTAAAATTCTTCCTAACTAAATCATTGCAATAACAAACAATTTTAACATTAAAATTTAAAAATTTTTATGGCCGAAGGGGGGGGGGAATGGAATGCGTGGGGGAGCGCTCGGGCTTGGACAATGGGAGGGCTAGGACAATTCTTAGTGGTGAGGGGGGATGCAATGCCGAACGGGGTGGGGTGGGGGAGGGGGGCCGAACGGGGTGGGGTGGGGGAGGGCTCGGACAGGAAGGAGGTGGGGTCTGGATCAAGAAGGAAAGGGCCATGGTGGAGGTGGGGAGAGGTGGGGACCAACTAAGGGGACATGGGGACCAAAGAAGGTAGAATGTCGGAGGGGAGGCTAATAAAAAATTTAAAATACCACTACCACCGGGTCGCTGCCGCCGTATCGCCTGGGTGGCGTCGCACACCGCCGCCCTCCCTCGCCGACCCGCACACTGCAGCCCTCGCACACCGCCGCGCTCCCTCGCACACCGCCGCGCAACAGCCGCTGTCGCTCGTAGGGGAAAGGGGGAATGCGATGGAAAGGAATGGGCGGGGTGTGGGTGGGGGGTAGTAAAGAGCAAGTCGGGAGCGCGCTTGCCGACTTGCGACTTCCCATTTTTTTAGTTTTTTTTAAACATAACACTTTTTGACCGGTTGACCAGTCAAAAGTGTGCTACATTGCTAATTTTTTTTACTGTGCTACTTTACTTAAAAAGTTTTCAAACCGTGTTATTTTAAAAGAAAACCCTAGACCCTGGCCATCGCCATGACCTGGAACGCCCCGATGACATGGACGAACACTAGTGGGATGCCCAGGTCCCGTGTGGTGTCGATCGTCCATCCGAAGAGGAAGTCTGCGACGATGCCGTCAGGGCGGCACTCCTAAAAGATGCGGTCGTGGCAGCCCCGCACGGCGTCGGTGGTGGGGTAGACCTTGGAGACGTTGCCGGTGAGGACGGCGCCCGCGTTGTTGATGCCCTCGGGGAGGTTGGCCTCGAAGGAGGGGAATGAGTAGTGGAGGATGCGGACGGGGAGGCCGGCGTGGGAGGCGCGGTCGACGCTCCGTTGGATGACGACGCCATCGCTTGGGGTTACGACCACGGTGGAGTCCACCCCGTGGGCGGCGAACTGGCAAGCGAGATCCGTGATTGGGATGGTGTGACTGGGGATGAAGAAGGGGGTGAAGAAGACTCGGAATGGAGCCACAACGGATGTAAGAAGAAGGGAAGTTGTGGAGATGGTGGTGGCGCTACTGAAACCAGAGAGAGTACCATGGGATGAGAGAAGGCTGCTAGCTTTAATTATTATAGAGATAGAGAGCTTGGAGGCAAGCTAGAAGAATTTTAGCGGGTAGGTAGGTGATACCCAATTGGAAATGTGTAAAATCCCGGATAGCCAACTCCACCCTCAGACACAGATGGATTGGGATAAGGGCATTTACCCTTGAGAAAGACTTTCTATATATACTTGTGAAAGTGCAGAAATGTCTAGTAATCTTGTACTTTCTCTCTCCTATTGGTGGGAATTAAGTTGGCATATGGACCTCTCTCATCTTTTCCACCAATAAGAGGAGGAAAGTGCAAGATGACTAGACATTTCTGCACTTTCACAAGTGCAGAAAACCTTTCTCTTTATCCCCAACTTACTAGTATTATCCCACTTTAAAAATCTATATATAAGTTTGGGCAATGCTTTGGCTCGAGCAAAGCATTATGGGGAAGGCCCGCCCCTCTCTTTTATTGAGCTGAGGGGCGCACCATAAAATGTATCTAATATTTTTTATTTTTTATTTTTATTCAAACAAATATATATATATATATATATATATATAATGCACATAAATATGTGTACTCTTACATTATTTTGTGTACACTGTTGTGTTATTTGTGTACACTAAATTACTATTTATCTGTATTATATATTTATTTATAGGTTAAAAAAATAATGAAGGTACATTAAATATCCTTTAAAATGCACCCCTCCATATGACCCAATGAAAGAGGGGCGCGGGCCTTTCACGTAATGCTTTACTCCTGATTTGTGCATAGCATTAATTAATAACTTTCGGTGATAAAAATTTAAGTTACTATTAATTGTTAAGATAGGAGTAAGATAGTTCTCTCTTCATTGTCGGTGATAAAAGTTATTTATGAATAACTCACTAATTGCATGTACTATTACCATGTACGGGATAAAATGATATATTTTGTTATCAAAGTCTGTATTCTATCTCATCTTGCAGCATAAGATGAAGGGTGATAAAAATTCTCTCTCAATTTATTCATGTTTAAATTATCTAAAACTGAAAAAGTTATAAACATAAATAAACTATAGATGAATAGCCTATCTTTGGACACACTATCTACTTATCAGAGAGAGAGAGAGAGAGAGAGAGAGAGAGAGAGAGAGAGAGTGAGAGAGAGAGAGAGAGAGAGAGAGAGAGAGAGAGAGAGAGAGAGAGAGAGAGAGAGAGAGAGAGAGAGAGAGAGAGAGAGAGAGAGAGATGTAATTTTTTATGATCTTGCCACATACTTGTTTCATTATTCATCAAATATTATAAATTTTATATTATTTTTTATATTTAAAATACATATATATCAAAACAATTAACATTACATATTTGATCTTAAAAAATTTAAAATTAAGAAAAAAATAGTGAGTACTGTGTGCAACATTAAATTACTATAACACTACCGTGTCCGCAATTTTGAGGCGCAAAATAGAGACATATAGATTTGATATGATAGCAATCTCTTTACAACATTGAGTAAATATTCTTTTGGGGTCTCTGAAATTACTTATTTAGGCTACACCATTTTTCAGAATGATGTATTTTCAATAATGAGAAAGATTTAGTACATTTTTATATTATACTTTTAAGTAAAATATGACTAGATAATAATCTATGTGGCATCCATCACGTGAATATTGACAAAATGACAACCCAATTATTAGATGACACATGAACTTGTTGTTTAGTCATTGTGGAGGTGATTTCCTGTTTGGGCCGAAACCAAATGGGCCTACACTTGGGAGAGACGGTAAGACGATCGCCAGTAGCGGACGGACGCCTGCAAGACCAGAACAGGATCAGGGGGGCCTGGTTGATGAACCGGGGAGAACCCTCCGATGCCTAAGTCAGCAATGGGCCTGAAAAGACGTAAAGGAGTAGGGGTTCTCGTGTGTGGCTCGCGCGAGGGCGGTGTGAGCATTCAAGATTGCATACCTGTACACGGGGGCCTACCTGGGCCTTTTATAGGTAGAGATGGAGAAAAGCGTTTCTTGACCGTGCCCGAAAGGGCGCGTCGGTTGGCGCCTCAAGCGGGGAGTTATGCGTTGCGACGTCCGTTGGGGTGCCAGGCAATTAATGTTCCCTTGGGTCGTGGAGCGTGGCCCGCTGTTGTTATAAGCGTTGAGCAAATGTGAAGAGGCTACTCAGAGGCTCGTGGCAGGAGGTACCGAGCAGGCGGCCTGTTCGGAAGGCTGGCCCCGCTGCTTGGTAACTGTGCCAGCCGTTCGGCGCGTGTTGCTCGAGCGATGCTCATGCCAGCGGGACTGAAGCACGCCTTGAGGAGGACCTGTTCAGCAGGCAAGGGCCCGGACCGAACAGGCTATGGGGTGCCCAAAGGCGACCCCTGTTCGGTAGGCGACGCTCAATCCGAACAGGATGGGGGACGTCCGGAGACGTATACCTGGGAGCTAGGGGGTGTTCGGGTGTGGCGATCGCATCCTGGGGCCCTTGGACGGTCCTTGGGGACACGCTACGCCCCGCGGAAGTACCACGTCGGTTCGAAGGACCTTGACGGGCCATGATGGGCCTAGGTGGCTAGAAATAGCTACCACACTTGCCCCCCACGCCCTTGAGTGGTTCAAGAACCAGGGCGCTCAAGGGCGGCAACTTGCTCGAACGTTTTCTCCGAATTAAATGCGGTATCATCCTCGGAGATCCGAGAGGCTGCATGGTGACGCCGTTTGAGAGATTTCCCTCGAACGTGGAGCTTTCATGATGAGCGCGGGGGTCGTGTCAAGCCATGGATGCCACACGGTTCATTCGAGCGGTCTCCCGCAGCACACCCGAGGAGTGGCTTGGTGCGGGGGAAACGCCGTTTTGCCCGTTTCGAATTTCGCGCCCAGCCTTCCTTATAAGGAAGAGGATGGTACGAAGGCGGGAGTCACGCCTTCGAAACCTTCTGACAAACCCCCCAGCTTCCAGCATCTCAATCTTCACTTCTTCCTCCTCCCTCGCGTCTTCTCCTATGCTTTCAATCTTCCCGTGGTTTCCGACGATGGCGGACAAAGGAAAGGCTATTGCAGTCGCCGGAGCGAGCGGAGTCACCGTGGATGCGGCACGGGGGCTACGATACTGCCACTATGAAGGGCTCCGAGAGCGCTTCCGGATCGGTGATGAGTATGAGATCGTTGACGCCAAGGTGGGGGAGTCATACCTGGTAAACAAGCCAGGTTGTCTCACCCTCTCAGTGGATTACATGGAGGCTGGACTCCGGCTGCCGCTGCCGGAAGTGGCAAAGGCGCTCCTGAACCGGTGGGAGCTCTCACCGATGCAGCTGACGCCCAACTCATGGCGGACGATCAACATATTCTGTGTCGTCTGCAAGTTGAAGAAGATCCGGGGCTCAACGGATGTGTTCCGGGCCCAGTTCAAACTCACAGCCTTGTCCGTATCTGGGGCAAGTGTTTACTACACCAAGCACCGCACGAAGAGGATGAGGATCGAGCTGGAGAAGAAGTTCTCGAACAACAAAGGCTGGATGCAGCGGTTGTTCTTCGTCAGACGCCGGGACAACGCTGAGTGGGGGTTCCCCACCAAAATCCAGGTGGCGTTGAAGGATAGCTTTCCGAAGCTGATTCAAGACAAGGCAAAGGCCTCTGACAGCTTACTCCGAGTAGGTGTTTGGAACGGGGACAGCTACCTGACAGAGTACACGCTTGTCGAGCACGGGCTAAGCAAGCCATGGAGTGAGTAGCTGAACCCATCTTGCTCGGTCATTCCAGGAAATTGCTGCATTCTAACTGTTATTGTTCTCTCTTTCAGCTACTGCAGAGTTGGCCGCTGGTCGGGACGAGGAGGCCAACGAGTACTTCGCTGAAAAGATCCCCATCACCGCTCACATGGTGTACGAGGGGGACGACATCGCTGCCGTGGTCAGGATCCCAGCCACGGTGAGTGTTACGATGGTAGTGACGACTGCCCTTGTAGCGCCGGCTCTCGAGGGAGGGCGTGCCAGGTGGGAGTCGCAGATCCCCGAGAAGGGATGCGAGAAAATCCACTTGAAGAAAAAGGCGACGATGAGGTTGGCAGCGAAGATCGTCATGGAGGCGGAAGAACAACCTCTTGTGCGGAAGAAGAGGAGGTTGGTAAAGGCCACGGAGCGAGTGGCCGAGGAGGAGGATGCTGAGGGGGAGGCCCCTCAGCCTACGGCGCGAAGGGAGAGTGGGGCCGTGACTATGGTCGAACAGACCAGGCCTCTCCAAAGCGAGAGGGCGGCCCAACAAGTTCGGCCATCCATTACAGTGACAACAAGGCCCCTAACAAGGGTGGGGGCCTACACAGAGCTTGGACTCGTCGTGGTAAGCGATGGGTCCGAGGGCTCCACCGAGGAGCGCGCGAACACTTCGCGCGCGGAGGATTCTGCGGCCCAGGGCCTCGGTGAGGGCCGGACCGAGGAGGTTGCCCCAACAGGGGCGTCAAACACCGGAGTCACCGAGAAAAATGCTGCTCACGGAGGTGGAGGAACCGCTCAGAGGAGTGAAGAGGTCGAAGAGACCCTTGAGCGGGAGGAGGAAACTTCTTCGCGCACCGAATATCCACGACCTGGGGAGGAGATCTCGCGTCGAGTTGAACACGACTTCCGATCGCTGTGACTGGGCGGCTCCGCGTGTGGGCTCCGCCAGCAATTCACATAATTGAGGGAGTCACTACTGCCAAAAAACCTTGGAATAGGGGAGATCGTCAACTAGAATCATAATTTCATAGTGCGAAATGAAGGTTTTTTGACCCCGAAACGACGTCTTATCGCCTGAGGCAAAAGGGGGCATCGAGTGCCTCTGAGTGCCGATTCCGAATTGGGGTCTTATAAGCGATTCCGATAACCGAGCGAAACATTATGCCCGTTTGAGCAAAGGGGTGTCCGTATGCGATCGCATCGGCAGCCCACGACCGCGCTCCCGGAGAGGAATTTGGGCGCTGGACCAGAAATCTCCGAATGCGACCATTTACCGACCGGGTCAAAGTGTCGATTCTGAATTGGGGCCTCGCAGGCGGTTCCGACCCCTGGGCGAATAAATATCCGCATCCAACCGCAGGGTACGGCAGTCGGTGTACTAGTACACACGCTCCGGGGGAAAATTTTGGCCCCATAATGAAAGTTCGCGAAACCGGCGCCAAGTCGACCGTGTCGGAGTGCCGATTCCGAATTGTGGTCACATAAGCAATTCCGATGCCCGTGCGGAAAGTTATGCCAAATTCTTTCGCTAAAGGGGTGGGAATAAACTGGAGGGGGTGACTATATCGGCGATGTTCGGGCACCCATATCCACGACCTGAGGAGGAGATCTCGCGTCGAGTTGAACACGACTTCCAATCGCTGTGATTAGGCGGCTCCGCGTGGGCTCCGCCAACGATTCGCGTAATCGAGGGAGTCGCTACTGCCAAAAAACCTTGGAATAGGGGAAATCGTCCGCTAGAATCGCAATTTTGGAGTTTGAAACGAAGGTTGTTCGACCCCGAAACGACGTCTTATCGCCTGAGGCAACAAGAGGGCGTCGAGCGCCTCTGAGTGCCGATTCCGAATTGGGGTCTTATAAGCCATTCCGATAACCGAGCAAAACGTTATGCCCGTTTGAGCGAAGGGGTGTCCGTATGCGATCGCATCGGCAGACCGTGATCGCGCTCCCGGAGAGGAATTTGGGCGCCGGACCGGAAAACTCCGAATGCGACCTTTTACCGATCGAGTCGAAGTGCCGATTCTGAATTGGGGCCTCGCTGGCGGTTCCGACCCCCGGACGAACAAATATCTGCGTCCGAGCGGAGTTTACGGCAGTCGGTGTACTAGTACACACGCTCCGGGGGCGAATTTTGGCCCTGGAACGGAATTCTGCAAAACCAGCGCCATGTCGACGGTCTCGGAGCGCCGATTCCGAATTGTGGTCACATAAGCAACTTCGATGCTCGTGCGGAATGTTATGCCCAATTCTTTCGCTGAAGGGGTGGGAATAAACTGGAGGGGGACTATATCGGCGATGTTCGGGCACCCATATCCACGACCTGGGGAGGAGATCTCGCGTCGAGTTGAACACGACTTCCGATCGCTGTGACTGGGCGGCTCCGCGTGTGGGCTCCGCCAGTGATTCGTGTAAACGAGGGAGTCGCTACTGCCAAAAAACCTTGGAATATGGGAGATCGTCCGCTAGAATGGCAATTTCAGAGTGCGAAACGAAGGTTTTTCGACCTCGAAACGACGTCTTATCGCCTGAGGCAACAATGGGGCATCGAGCGCCTCTGAGTGCCGATTACAAATTGGGGTCTTATATGCGATTCCGATAATCGAGCGAAATGTTATGCCCGTTTGAGCGAAGGGGTGTCCGTATGCGATCGCATCAGCAGCCCGCGACAGCGCTCCCGGTGAGGAATTTAGGCGCCGGACCGGAAATCTCCAAATGTGACCTTTTACCGACCGGGTTGAAGTGCCGATTCTGAATTGGGGCCTCGCAGGCGGTTTCGACCCCCGGGCTAATAAATATCCGCGTCCGACCGGAGGGTACGGCAGTCGGTGTACTAGTACACGCGCTCCGGGGGCGAATTTTGGCCCATAACGGAATTCTGCGAAACCAACGCTCTGTCGACCGTCTCGGAGTGCCGATTCCGAATTGTTGTCACATAAGCGATTTTGAAGCCCGTGCGGAAAGTTACGCCCAATTCTTTTACTGAAGGGGTGGGAATAAATCGGAGGGGTGACTATATCGGCGATGTTCGGGGACCCATATCCACGACCTGGGGAGGAGATCTCGCGTCGAGTTGAACACGAATTCCGATCACTGTGTCTGAGCGGCTCCGCGTGTGGGCTCCGCCAGTGATTCGCGTAATCGAGGGAGTCGCTACTGCAAAAAAACCTTGGAATAGGGGAGATCGTCCGCTAGAATCGCAATTTCGGAGTGTGAAATGATGGTTTTTCGACCCCGAAATTATGTCTTATCGCCTGTGGCAAGAAGGGGGCGTCGAGCGCCTCTGAGTTCCGATTCCGAATTGGGGCTTATAAGCGATTCCGATAACCGAGCGAAACGTTATGCCCGTTTGAGCGAAGGGGTGTCCGTATGCGATCGCATCGGCAGCCCGTGACCGCACTCCTGGTGAGTAATTTGGGCGCCGGACCGGAAATCTCCGAATGCGACCTTTTACCGACCGGGTCGAAGTTCCAATTTTGAATTGGGGCCTCGCGGGCGGTTCCGACCCCCGAGCGAATAAATATCGGCGTCCGACCGGAAGGTACGGCAGTTGGTGTACTAGTACACATGCTCCAGGGGCAAATTTTGGCCCCGGAACGGAATTCCACAAAACCAGCGCCCTGTCGACCGTCTAGGAGGGCCGATTCCGAATTGTGGTCACATAAGTGATTTCGATGCCCGTGCGGAAAGTTATGCCCAATTCTTTCGCTGAAGGGGTGGGAATAAACCGGAGGAAGTGAGTATATCGGCGATGTTCGGGCACCCATATCCACGACCTGGGGAGGAGATCTCGCATCGAGTTGAACACGACTTCCGATCGCTGTGATTGGGCGGCTTCGCGTGTGGGCACCACCAGCGATTCACGTAATCGAGGGAGTCGCTACTGCCAAAAAATCTTGGAATGGGGGAGATCGTCCGCTAGAATCGCAATTTCGGAGTGCAAAACGAAGGTTTTTCGACGCCAAAACGACGTCTTATCGCCTGAGGCAAAAAGGGGGCGTCGAGTGCCTCTGAGTGCCGATTCTGAATTGGGGTCTTATAAGCGATTCCGATAACTGAGCGAAACGTTATGCCCGTTTGAGCGAAGGGGTGTCCGTCTGCGATCGCATCGGCAGCCCACGACCGCACTCCCAGAGAGGAATTTGGGCGCCGGACTGGAAATCTCCGAATGCGACCGTTTACTGACTGGGTCGAAGTGCCGATTCTGAATTGGCACCTCGCGGGCGGTTCCGACCCCTGGACGAATAAATATCCGTGTCCGACCACAGGGTACGGCAGTCGGTGTACTAGTACACACGCTCCTGGGGCGAATTTTGACCCCAGTACGGAATTCTGCGAAACCAGCGCCCTGTCGACCGTCTCAGAGTGCCGATTCCGAATTGTGGTCACATAAGCTATTCCGATGTCGGCGCGGAAAGTTATGCCCAATTCTTTCGCTGCAGGGGTGGGAATAAACTCGAGGGGGTGACTATATCGGCGATGTTCGGGCACCCATATCCACGACCTAGGGAGGAGATCTCGCGTCGAGTTGAACACGACTTCCGATCGCTGTGATTGGGCGGCTCCGCATGTCGTCTCCGCCAGCAATTCGCGTAATTGAGGGAGTCGCTACTGCCAAAAAACCTCGGAATATGGGAGAGCATCTGCTAGAATCATAATTTCAGAGTGCGAAACGAAGGTTTTTTGACCCCAAAACTGCGTCTTATCGCCTGAGGCAACAAGGGGGCGTCGAGCTCCTCTGAGTGCCGATTCCGAATTGGGGTCTTATAAGTGATTCCGATAACCGAGCGAAACGTTATGCCCATTTGAGCGAAGGGGTGTCCGTATGCGATCGCATCGGCAGCCCGCGACAACGCTCCTAGAGAGGAATTTGTGCGCCGGACCGGAAATCTCCAAATGCGACCTTTTACCGACCGGGTCGAAGTGCCAATTCTGAATTGGGGCCTCTCGGGCGGTTCCGACCCCTAGGCGAATAAATATCTGCGTCCGACCGTAGGGTACGGTAGTCGGTGTAGTACACACGCTCCGGGGGTGAATTTTGGCACCGGAACGGAATTCTGCGAAACCAGCCCCCTGTCGACCTTCTCGGTGTGCCGATTCCGAATTGTGGTCACATAAGTTATTCCGATGCCCGTGCGGAAAGTTATGTCCAATTCTTTCGCTGAAGGGGTGGGAATAAACCCGAGGGGGTGGCTATATCGACGATGTTCGGGCACCCATATCCACGACCTGGGGAGGACATCTCACGTCGCGTTGAACACGACTTCCGATCGCTGTGATTGGGCGGCTCCGCATGTGGGCTCCGCCAGCAATTCACATAATCGAGGGAGTCGCAACTGCAAAAAAACCTTGGAATGGGGAAGATCGTCCGCTATAATCATAATTTTGGAGTGTGAAACGAAGGTTTTTCGACCCCATAACGACGTCTTATCACTTGAGGCAACAAGGGGGACATCGAGCGCCTCTGAGTGCCGATTCCGAATTGGGGTCTTATAAGCGATTTCGATAACCGAGCGAAAAGTTATGCCCGTTTGAGCGAAGGGGTATCTGTATGCGATCATATCGGCAACCAGCGACCGCACTCCCGGAGAGGAATTTGAGCGCCGGACCGGAAATCTTCGAATGCGACCTTTTACCGACTGGGTCGAAGTGTCGATTCTGAATTGGGGCCTTTCGGGCGGTTCCGACCCCTGGGCGAATAAATATCCGCGTCCGACCGCAGGGCACGGCAATCGGTGTACTAGTACACACGCTCCGGGAGCGAATTTTGGCACCAGAACGGAATTCCATGAAATCAGTGCCCTGTCGACCATCTCGGAGTGCTGATTCCGAATTGTGGTCAAATAAGCTATTCCGATGCCCGTGCGGAAATATATGTCCAATTCTTTCGCTGAAGGGGTGGGAAAAAACCGGAGGGGGTGACTATATCGGCGATGTTCGAGCACCCATATCCATGACCTGGGGAGGAGATCTCGCGTCGAGTTGAACATGACTTCCGATCACTGTGACTGGGCGGCTCTGTGTGTGGGCTCTGCCAGTGATTCGCGTAATCGAGGGAGTCGCTACTGCCAAAAAACCTTGGAATAGGGGAGATCGTCTGCTAGAATCATAATTTCGGAGTGTCAAATGAAGGTTTTTCGACTCCGAAACGACGACTTATCGCCTGAGGCAACAAGGGGTCATCGAGCGCCTCTCAATGCTGATTCCGAATTGGGGTCTTATAAACGATTCCGATATACGAGCGAAAAGTTATGCCCGTTTGAGCGAAGGGGTGTCCGTATGCGATCGCATCGGCAGCCCGCGACTGCACTCCCAGAGAGGAATTTGGGCGCCAGACCGGAAATCTCCGAATGCGACCTTTTACCGACCGGGTCGAAGTGCCGATTCTGAATTGGGGCCTCGCGGGCAGTTCCGACCCCCGGGCGTAGAAATATCCGCATCCGACCGCAGGGTACGACAGTCGGTGTACTAGTACACACGCTCCGGTGGCGAATTTTGGCCCCGAAACGGAATTTCGCGAAACCAGTGCCCTGTCGACCGTCTCGGAGTGCCGATTCCGAATTGTGGTCATGTAAGCAATTCCGATGCCCGTGCGGAAATTTATGCCCAATTCTTTCGTTGAAGGGGTGGGAATAAATAGGAGGGGGTGACTATATCGGCGATGTTCGGGCACCCATATCCACAACCTGGGGAGGAGATCTCGCATTGAGTTGAACACGACTTCTGATCGTTGTGACTGGGCGGCTCCCCGTGAGGGCTTCGCCAGCGATTCGCGTAATCGAGGGAGTCGCTACTGCCAAAAAACCTTGGAATAGGGGAGATCGTCCGCTAGAATCGCAATTTCGGAGTGCGAAACGAAGGTTTTACGACCCCGTAATGACATCTTATCGCCTGAGGCAACAAGGGGGCATTGAGAGCCTCTAAGTGCCGATTCCGAATTGGGGTCTTATAAGCGATTCCGATAACCGAGCAAAAAGTTATGCCCGTTGGAGCGAAGGGGTGTCCGTATACGATCGCATCGGCAGCCCGTGACCGCGCTCCCGGAGAGGAATTTGGGCGCCGGACCGGAAATCTCCGAATGTGACCTTTTACCGACCGGGTCGAAGTGTCGATTTTGAATTGGGGTCTCTCGGGTGGTTCCAACTCCCAGGCGAATAAATATCCTCGTTCGACCGCAGGGTGCGGCAATCGGTGTAGTACACACACTCCGGGGGTGAATTTTGGCACCGAAACAGAATTCCGTGAAACTAGCGCCCTGTTGACCGTCTCGGAGTGCCGATTCCGAATTGTGGTCACATAAGCTATTCCGATGCCCGTGCGGAATGTTATGCCCAATTCCTTCGCTGAAGGGGTGGGAATAAACCCGAGGGGGTGACTATATCGGCGATGTTTGGGCACCCATATCCATGACCCGGGGAGGGGATCTCGCGTCGAGTTGAACACAACTTTCGATTTCTGTGACTGGGCGACTCCGCGTGTGGGCTCCGCCAGCGATTCACGTAATCGAGGGAGTCGCTACTGCCAAAAAACCATGGAATAGGGGAGATCGTCCGCTAGAATCGCAATTTCGGAGTGCGAAACGAAGGTTTTTCGACACCATAACGACGTATTATCACCTGAGGCAACAAGGGGGCTTCGAGTGCCTCTGAGTGCCGATTTCGAATTAGGGTCTTATAAGCGATTTCAATAACCGAGCGAAAAGTTATGCCCGTTTGAGCGAGTGCAATTTACCGACCAGATCGAAGTGCCGATTGTGAATTGGGGCCTCTCCGGCGGTTCCGACCCCCGGGCGAATAAAAATCCGCATCCGACTGCAGGGTACGGCAGTCGGTGTACTAGTAAACACGCTCCCAGGGCGAATTTTGGCACCGGAACAGAATTCTGCGTAACCAGCACCCTGTCGGCCTTCTCGGAGTGCCGATTCCGAATTGTGCTCACATAAGCGATTCTGATGCCCGTGCAGAATGTTATGCCCAATTCTTTCGCTGAAGGGGTGGGAATAAACCGGAGGGGGTGACTATATCAGCGATGTTCGGCCACCCATATCCACGACCTGGGGAGGAGATGTCGTGTCGAGTTGAACACGACTTCCGATCGCTGTGACTGGGCGGCTTCGCGTGTGGGATCCGCCAGCGATTCGCGTAATCGAGGGAGTCGCTACTGCCAAAAAACCTTGGAATAGGGGAGATCATCCGCTAGAATCTCAATTTCGAAGTGCGAAACGAAGGTTTTTCGACCCCGAAATGACGTCCTATCGCCTGAGGCAATAAGGGCGCATCGAGCGCCTCTGAGTGCCGATTCCGAATTGGGGTCTTATAAGCGATTCTGATAACCGAGCGAAACGTTATGCCCGTTTGAGGGAAGGGGTGTCCGTATGCGATCGCATCGGCAGCCAGCGATTGCGCTCTCGGAGAGGAATTTGGGCGCCGGACCGGAAATCTCCGACTGCGACATTTTACCGACCGGGACGAAGTGCCGATTCTGAATTGGGGCCTCGCGGGCGGTTCCGACCCCCGGGCGAATAAATATCCACGTCCGACCGGAGGGTACGGCAGTCGGTGTACTAGTACACATGCTCCGGGGGTGAATTTTGGCCCAGAACAGAATTCCGCGAAACCAGCGCCTTGTCGACCGTCTCGGAGTGCCGATTCCGAATTGCTGTCACATAAGCGATTCCGATGCCCGTGCGGAAAGTTATGCCCAATTCTTTCGCTGAAGGGGTGGGAATAAACCCGAGGGGGTGACTATATCGGCGATGTTCGGGTAACAATATCCACGACCTAGGGAGGAGATCTCGCATCGAGTTGAACATAACTTCCAATCGCTGTGACTAGGCGGGTCCGCGTGTGGGCTCCGCCAGCAATTCGCATAATCGAGGGAGTCGCTACTGCCAAAAAACCTTAGAATAGGGGAGATCGTCCGCTAGAATCGCAATTTTCGAGTGCGAAACGAAGGTTTTCCAACCTCAAAACGACGTCTTATCACCTGAGGTAACAAGGTGGCATCGAGCGCCTTTGAGAGCCGATTCCAAATTAGGGTCTTATAAGCGATTCCGATAACCGAGCGAAACGTTATGCCCGTTTGAGCGAAGGGGTGTCCATATGCGATCGCATCGGCAGCCCACGACCGCACTCCCGGAGAGGAATTTGGGCGCCGGACCGGAAATCTCCGAATGCGACCTTTTACCGACCGAGTCGAAGTGCCGATTCTGAGTTAGGGCCTCGCTGGCGGTTCCGACCCCCGGACGAATAAATATCTGCCTTCGAGCGGAGTTTACGGCAGTCGGTGTACAAGTACACACGCTCCGGGGGAGAATTTTAGACCGGAACAGAATTATGCGAAACCTGCACCCTGTCGACCGTCTCGGAGTGCCGATTCCGAATTGTGGTCACATAAGTGATTCCGATGCCCGTGCGGAAAGGTATGCCCAATTCTTTCGCTGAAGGGGTGGGAATAAATCGGAGAGGGGACTATATCGACGATGTTTGGGCACCCATATCCACGACCTGGGGAGGAGATCTCGCGTCGAGTTGAACACGACTTCCGATCGTTGTGACTGGGGGATCCGTGTGTGGGCCCTGTCAGCGATTCGCGTAATCGAGGGAGTCGCTACTGCCAAAAAACCTTAGAATAACAGAGATCGTCTGCTAGAATCGCAATTTTGGAGTGTGAAATGAAGGTTTTTCGACCCTGTAACGCCATCTTATCGCCTGAACAACAAGGGAGCATCGAGCGCCTCTGAGTGCCGATTCCGAATTGGGGTCTTATAAGCGATTCCGATAACCGAGCAAAAAGTTATGCCCGTTTTAGCGAAGAGGTGTCCGTATACGATCGCATCGGCAGCCCGCGACCGCGCTCCCGGAGAGGAATTTGGGCGCCGGACCGGAAATCCCCGAATGCGGCTTTTTACCGATTGGGTCGAAGTGCCGATTCTAAATTGGGGCCTCTCGGGTGGTTCCGACCCCAAGGCGAATAAATATCCACGTCCGACCGCAGGGTACGGCAGTCGATGTACTAGTACACACGCTCCGGGGGCGAATTTTGGCACCAGAACGAAATTCTGCGAAACCAGTGCCCTGTCGACCGTCTCGGAGTGCCGATTCAGAATTGTGGTCACATAAGCTATTCCGATGCCCGTGCGGAAGGTTATGCCCAATTCTTTCGTTGAAGGGGTGGGAATAAACCCGAGGGGGTGACTATATCGGCGATGTTCGGGCACCCATATCCACGACCTGGGGAGGAGATCTCGCATCGAGTTGAACATGACTTCCGATCGCTGTGACTGGGTGGCTCCGCGTGTGGGCTCCGCCAGTGATTTGCGTAATCGAGGGAGTCGCTACTGCCAAAAAACTTGGGAATAGGGGAGATCGTCCGCTAGAATCGTAATTTCAGAGTGTGAAACGAAGGTTTTTCGACCCTGAAATGACGTCTTATCGCTTGAGGCAACAAGGGGGCGTCGAGCGCCTCTGAGTTCCGATTCCGAATTGGGGTCTTATATGCGATTCCGATAACCGAGTGAAACGTTATGCCCGTTTGAGCGAAGGGGTGTCCGTATGCAATTGGATCGGCAGCCCGCAACCGAGCTCCCGGAGAGGAATTTGGGGGCCGGACCGGAAATCTCTGAATGCGACCTTTTACCGACCGGGTCAAAGTGCCGATTCTGAATTGGGGCCTCGCGTGCTGTTCTTACCCCCGGGCGAATAAATATCCACGTCCGACCGGAGGGTACGGCAGTCGGTGTACTAGTACACACGCTCCGGGGGAGAATTTTAGCCCGGAACGGAATTCCGCGATACCAGCACCCTGTCGACCGTCTCGGAGTGCCGATTCCGAATTGTGGTCACATAAGCGATTCCGATGCCCGTGCGAAAAGTTATGCCCAATTCTTTCGCTGAAGGGGTGGGAATAAATCGGAGCGGGTGACTATATCGGCGATGTTCGGGAACCCATATCCACGACCTGGGGAGGAGATCTCGCGTCGAGTTGAACACGACTTCCGATCGCTGTGACTGGACAGATCCGCGTGTGGCCCCCCCGCCAGCGATTCGCGTAATCGAGGGAGTCGCTACTGCCAAAAAACCTTAGAATAGCGGAGATCGTCTGCTAGAATCGCAATTTCAGAGTGCGAAATGAAACTTTTTTGACCCTGTAATGCCATCTTATCGCCTGAGGCAACAAGGGCGCATCGAGCGCCTCTGAGTGCCGATTCCGAATTGGGTCTTATAAGCGATTCCGATAACCGAGCAAAAAGTTATGTCTATTTTAGCGAAGGGGTTGTATGCGATCGCATCGGCAGCCCGCGACCGCGCTCCCGGAGAGGAATTTGGGCGCCGGACCGGAAATCTCCGAATGCGGCCTTTTACCGACCGGACGAAGTGCCGATTCTGAATTGGGGCCTCTCGGGTGGTTCCGACCCCAAGGCAAATAAATATCCACGTCCGACCGCAGGGTACGGCAGTCGGTGTACTAGTACACATGCTCCGGGGGCGAATTTTGGCACCGGAACGGAATTCTGCGAAACCAGCGCCCTGTCGACCGTCTCGGAGTGCCAATTCCGAATTGTGGTCATATAAGTTATTCCGATGCCCGTGCGGAAAGTTATGCCCAATTCTTTCGCTGAAGGGGTGGGAATAAATTGGGGGGGGGTGACTATATCGGCGATGTTCGGGCACCCATATCCCCGACCTGGGGAGGAGATCTCGCGTCGAGTTGAACACGACTTCTGATCGCTGTGATTTCGATAACCGAATTGGGGTCTTATAAGCAATTTCGATAACCGAGCGAAAAGTTATGCCCGTTTGAGCGAAGGGGTGTCCGTATGCGATCGCATTCCCGGAGAGGAATTTGTGCGCGGACTGGAAATCTCCGAATGTGACCTTTTACCAACCGGCTCGAAGTGCCGATTCTGAATTGGGGCCTCGCGGGCGGTTCCGACCCCCGGACGAATAAATATCCGCGTCCGACTGCAGGGTACGGCAGTCGGTGTCCTAGTACACACGCTCCGGGGGCGAATTTTGGCCCCGAAACGGAATTCCGCAAAACTAGCACCCTGTCGACCGTCTCGGAGTGCCGATTCCGAATTTTGTCACATAAGCCATTCCGATGCCCGTGCGGAAAGTTATGCACAATTCCTTCGCTGAAGGGGTGGGAATAAACCGGAGGGGGTGACTATATCGTCGATGTTCGGGCGCCCATTTCCACGACCTTGGGAGTTGGGGTGTAAACGAGCCGAGTCGAGCCGAGTAGTTTGCTGTTCAAATTCTGTTCGTTAATTTTTAATCGAGTTCGAGCCGAGCTCGAGTTATATCGAGTCTTAAGAATGTCTGTTCAAACTCAGCTCGTTTAAATACTCTCGAGCTCGAGCCCTTAACGAGTATCTTAACGAACTTAATGAATTTGCGAGTTCGTATATATAAGTAAGTCCAATCCAATCTACAAGTAAAAACTGATCGTTCATAAGACCTAAATTTATCTTATTTCAAGTTCATATCTCAATAGTTTTGATAAGTTACTTAATTTAACTATTTTAATATAATATTTAAAATATATTCATAATTTGTCACAAATAATATCAGATTAATAGATAGACACCGCAAGAGAGGGGGTTGGTGCGGGGCAAGGTAGGGGCGGTGCTGCAACTCCCCTTCGTACACCGCCCGAAGCCCCCTTTCTTCACCGTCAGTGACGGTACTGTGGTTGCCGAGAGCACCGTCTACCATTGACGGATGATCCATAGTGGTCGTCGGAGATGCCAGTGGCCGACAACGCGCCCCTCGGCCCCACCAGCGGACTCACTTACTGTGCAGGTCGATCTCAGGAGGAAGAAGATGTTTGATATGCTGGGGGACCTTGCAACACTAAATTTTGTGTCCATGCCCTATTTACATGATTTGTGTATATACTCTCATTTACATAATTTGTGTATATACATTGTGGATTTAGTCTATGATATTTAAGCCCTCATAAATATTTTATATTGTAATAATAACTATATAAAAATTAATAAATAATTTTATATTAATATATTATTATATTAAAAAATTATTTAAACAAAGTGTTAGCGAGTACTTAGACAAGCTCTTAACGAATATTTGATCGAGCTCTTAATGAGCTCTTAAACGAGCTGTTCACGAATATAATCGAGCCGAGCTTACATATGTTCAGACTCGGCTCGTTTATGAACCGAGCTTTTTTTTTTGTTCAAGCTCGGCTCGTTAATTAAATAAACGAGCCAGATCGAGTTTTTATCGAGTCGAGTTTCGAACTATTCGTCGAACGTATCGGCTCGTTTACACCCCTACTTGGGAGGAGATCTCGCGTCGAGTTGAACATGACTTCCGATCGCTGTGAATGGGCGGCTCCGCGTGTGGGCTCCGCCAGTGATTCACGTAATCGAGGGAGTCGCTACTGCCAAAAAATCTTGGAATAGGGGACATCGTCTGCAAGAATCATAATTTCGGAGTGTGAAATGAAGGTTTTTCGACCCCAAAACGACCTCTTATCGCTGAGGCAATAAGGTGGCGTCGAGCGCCTCTGAGTGCCGATTCCGAATTGGGGTCTTATAAGCGATTTCGATAACCGAGCGAAACGTTATGCCCGTTTGAGCGAAGGGGTGTCCGTATGCGATCGCATCGGCAGCCCGCGACCGCATTCCCGGAGAGGAATTTGGGCGCCAGACCGGAAATCTAATGCGACCTTTTACCGACCGGGTCGAAGTGCCGATTCAGAATTGGGGCCTCGCAGGCGGTTCCGACCCCTGGACGAATAATATCCACGTCCGACCGCAGGGTACGGCAGTCGGTGTACTAGTACACACGCTCCGTGGGCGAAATTTGGCCCTGGAACGGAATTTCGCGAAACTAGCGCCTTGTCGACCGCCTCGGAGTGCCGATTCCGAATTGTGGTCACATAAGCGATTTCGATGCCCGTGCGGAAAGTTATGCACAATTCTTTCGCTGAAGGGGTGGGAATAAACTGGAGGGGGTGACTATATCGTCGATGTTCGGGCACCCATATCCACGACTTAGGGAGGAGATATCGCGTCGAGTTGAACACGACTTCCGATCGCTGTGACTCGGCGGCTCCGCGTGTGGGCTCCGCCAGCGATTCGCGTAATCGAGGGAGTCGCTACTGCCAAAAAATCTTGGAATAGGGGAGATCGTCCGCTAGAATTGCAATTTCGGAGTGCGAAACGAAGGTTGTTCGACCCCAAAGTGATGTCTTATTGCTTGAGGCAATAAGTGGGCGTCGAGCGCCTTTGAGTGCCAATTCCGAATTGGGGTCTTATAAGCGATTTCGATAACCGAGCGAAACGTTATGCCCGTTTGAGCGAAGGGGTGTCCGTATGCGATCGCATCGGCAGCCCGCGACCGCATTCTCGGAAAGGAATTTGGGCGCCGGACCGGAAATCTCCGAATGCGACCTTTTACTGACCGGCTCGAAGTGCCGATTCTGAATTGGGGCCTCGCGGGCGGTTCCGACCCCCGCACGAATAAATATCCGCGTCCGACCGCAGGGTACGGCAGTCGGTGTACTAGTACACACGCTGCGGGGGCGAATTTTGGCCCCGGAATGGAATTCTGTGAAACTAGCGCTCTGTCGACCGTCTCGGAGTGCCGATTCCGAATTGTGGTCACATAAGCGATTTCGATGCCCGTGCGGAAAGTTATGCCCATTCTTTCGCGGAAGGGGTGGGAATAAACCGGACGGGGTGACTATATCTGCGATGTTCGGGCACCCATATCCACGACCTAGGGAGGAGATCTCGCGTCGAGTTGAACACGACTTCCGATCGCTGTGAATGGGCGGCTCCGCGTGTGGGCTCCGCCAACGATTCGTGTAATCGAGGGAGTCACTACTGCCAAAAAACCTTGGAATAGGGGAGATGGTCCGCTAGAATTGCAATTTCAGAGTGCGAAATGAAGGTTTTTCGACCCCAAAATGTCGTCTTATCGCTTGAGGCATTAAGGTGGCGTCGAGCACCTCTCATTGCCGATTCCAAATTGGGGTCTTATAAGCGATTCCGATAACCGAGCGAAAATGTTATGCCATTTTGAGCGAAGGGGTGTCCGTATGCGATCGCATCGGCAGCCAGCGACCGCATTCCCGGAGAGGAATTTCGGCGCCGGACCGGAAATCTCCGAATGCAACCTTTTGCCGACCGGGTCGAAGTGCTGATTCTGAATTGGGGCCTCTGGGCGGTTCCAACCCCCGGGCGAATAAATATCCGCGTCCGACCGCAGGGTACGGCAGTCGGTGTACTTGTACACACGCTCCGATGGTGAATTTTGGCCCCAGAGTGGAATTCCGCGAAACCAGCGCCCTGTCGACCGTCTCGGAGTGCCGATTCCGAATTGTGGTCACATAAGCGATTTCGATGCCTGTGCGGAAAGTTATGCCAATTCTTTCGCTGAAGGGGTGGGAATAAACCGGAGGGGGTGACTATATCGACGATGTTCGGGCACCCATATCCACGACCTGGGGAGGAGATCTCGTGTCCAGTTGAACATGACTTCCGATCTCTGTGACTGGGCGGCTCCGCGTGTGGGCTCCGCCAGCAATTCGCGTAATCGAGGGAGTCGCTACTGCCAAAAAACCTTGGAATAGGGGAGATCGTCCGCTAGAATTGCAATTTCGGAGTGCGAAACGAAGGTTTTTTGACCCCAAAATGACGTCTTATCGCTTGAGGCAATAACTGACGTTGAGCGCCTTTGAGTGCCAATTCCGAATTGGGGTCTTATAAGCGATTCCGATAACTGAGCGAAACGTTATACCTGTTTGAGCGAAGGGGTGTCCGTATGCGATCGCATCGGCAGCCAGAGACCGCGTTCCCGGAGAGGAATTTGGGCGCCGGACCAGAAATCTCCGAATGCACCATTTACCGACCGGGTCGAAGTGCCGATTCTGAATCGGGGCCTCTCGGGCGGTTCCGACCCCTGGAGAATAAATATCTGCGTCCGACCGCAGGGTACGGCAGTCGGTGTACACACACGCTCCGGGGGTGAATTTTGGCCCCGAAACGGAATTCCGCGAAACCAGCGCCCTGTCGACCGTCTCGGAGTGCCGATTCCGAATTGTGGTCACATAAGCGATTTCGATGCCCGTGCGGAAAGTTATGTCCAATTCTTGTGCTGAAGTGGTGGGATTAAACCGGAGGGGGTGACTATATCGTCGAAGTTCGGGCATCCATATCCACGACCTGAGGAGGAGATCTCGCGTCGAGTTGAACATGACTTCCGATCGCTGTCACTGGCCGGCTCCGCGTGTGGGCTCTGCCAGCGATTCGCGTAATCGAGGGAGGCGCTACTGCCAAGAAACGTTGGAATAGGGGAGATCATTTGCGAGAATTGCAATTTCAGAGTGCGAAACGAAGGTTTTTTGACCCCAAAATGATGTCTTATCTCCTGAGGCAATAAGTGGCATCGAGCACCCTCTGAGTGTCGATTCGGAATTGGGGTCTTATAAGCGATTCCGATAACCGAGCGAAAAGTTATGCCCGTTTGAGCGAAGGGGTTTCCGTATGTGATCGCATCGCAGCCAGCGACCGCGTTCCCGGTGAGGAAGTTGGGCGTCGGACCGGAAATCTCCGAATGCGACCTTTTACCGGCCGGGTCGAAGTGCCAATTCTGAATTGGGGCCTCTCGGGCGGTTCCAACCCCCGGGCGAATAAATATCCGCGTCCGACCGCAGGGTACGGCAGTCAGTGTACTAGTACAGATGCTCCGATGGTGAATTTTGGCCCAGAACGGAATTCTGCGAAACTAGCGCCCTGTCGACCGTCTCGGAGTGCCGATTCTGAATTGTGGTCACATAAGCGATTTCGATGCCATTGCGGAAAGTTATGCCCAATTCTTTCGCTGAAGGGGTTGGAATAAACCGGAGGGGGTGAGTATATCGGCGATGTTCGGGCACCCATATCCACGACCAGGGGAGGAAATCTCGCATCGAGTTGAACATAACTTCCGATCGCTGTGACTGGACGGCTCCGCGTGTGGGCTCCGCCAGCGATTCGCGAAATCGAGGAGTCGCTACTGCCAAAAAACCTTGGAATAGGGGAGATCGTCCGCTAGAATCACCATTTTGGAGTGCGAAATGAAGGTTTTTCGACCCCGAAACGACGTCTTATCGCCTTAGGCCATAAAGTGGCATCGAGCGCCTCAGAGTGCAGATTCCGAAATGGTGTCTTATAAGCGATTCCGATAACCAAGCGAAAAGTTATGCCCGTTTGAGAGAAGGGGTGTCCGTATGCGATCGCATCGGCTGCCAGCGACCGCGTTCCCGAAGAGGAATTTTGGCGCCGGACAGGAAATCTCCGAATGTGACCTTTTACCGACCGAGTCGAAGTGCCGATTCTGAATTGGGGCCTCTCGGGCAGTTCTGACCCCCCGGGCGAATAAATATCAGCGTCCGACCGCAGGGTACGGCAGTCGATGTACTAGTACACATGCTCCAAGGGCGAATTTTGGCCGCGGAACGGAATTCTCTGAAACCAGCGCCTTGTCGACCGTCTCGGAGTGCCGATTCCGAATTGTTATGACATAAGCGATTCCGATGCCCGTGCGGAAAGTTATGCTCAATTCTTTCACTGAAGGGGTGGGAATAAACTGGAGGGGGGACTATATCGGCGATGTTCGGGCACCCATATCCATGACCTGGGGAGGAGATCTCACATCGAGTTGAACACGACTTTTGATCGCTGTGAATGGGTGACTCCGCGTGTGGGCTCTGCCAGTGATTCGCGTAATCGAGGGAGTCGCTACTGCCAAAAAACCATGGAATCGGGAGATCATCCGCTAGAATCACAATTTCAGAGTATGAAACGAAGGTTTTTCGACCCTGAAACGACATCTTATCGCCTGAGGCAATAAGGTGGCATCGAGCGCCTCTGAGCGCGAATCCAAATTGGGTCTTATAAGCGATTCCGATAACCGAGCGCGAAAGTTATGCCCGTTTGAGCGAAGGGGTGTCCGTATGCGATCGCATCGGCAGCCAGCGACCGCGTTCCCAGAGAGGAATTTGGGCGCCGGATTGAAAATCTCCGAATGTGATCTTTTACCGACCGGGTCGAAGTGCCGATTCCGAATTGGGGCCTCTCGGGCGGTTCCGACCCCCCGGGCGAAATAATATCCACGTCCGATCGCAGGGTACGGCAGTCGGTGTAATAGTACACTCGCTTCGGGTTGAACTTGACTTCCGTCTCTATGACTGGGCGGCACCGTGTGTGGGCTCCACCAGCGATTCGCGTAATCGAGGGAGTCGCTACTGCCAAAAACCTTGGAATATGGGAGATCATCCACTAGAATCAGAAATTTCAGAGTGCTAATGAAGGTTTTTCGACCCTGAAACAACGTCTTATCGCCTGAGGCAATAAGGTGGCGTCGAGCGCCTTGAGGCCGATTCCGAATTGGGTCTATAAGCGATTCCGATTACCGAGCGAAATGTTATGCTCGTTTAGGCGAAGGGGTGTCCGTATGCTATCGCATCGGCAGCCCGCGATTACGCGGAGGAGACGAATTTGGGCGCCGGACCGGAAATCTCGGAAATGCGACCTTTTACCGACCGGGTCGAAGTTACCGATTCTGAATTGGGGCCTAGCTGGCGGTTCCGACACCCGGGCGATAAATATCCGCATCCGACAGGAGGGTACGGCAGACGGTGTACTAGTACACACGCTCCGGGGTGTGAATTTTAGTGCCTTTCGACCGTTCAGAGTGCCGATTCCGAATTGTCATCACATAAGTGATTCGATGCCCGTGCGGAAAGTTATGCCTAATTCTTTCGCTGAAGGGGTGGGAATAAACCGGGGGGGGGGGACTATATCGGCGATGTTCGGGCACCCAATCCACGACCTGGGGAGGAGATCTGGCGTCGAGTTGAACACGACTTCCGATCACTATGACTGGGTGGCTCCGCGTGTGGGCTCCGCCAGGGATTCGCGTAAATCAAGGTAGTCGCTACTGCCAAAAAACATTGGAATATGGGAGATCGTCCTCTAGAATCACAATTTTAGAGTGCGAAATGAAAGGTTTTTTGACACAAAAACGACGTTTATCACCTGAGGCAAAAAGGTGGCGTCGAGCGCCTATGAGTGCTGATTCCGAATTGTAGTTTATAAGCGATTCCAATAACCGAGCGAATAGTTATGCCCGTTTGAGCGAAGGGGTGTCCGTATGCGATCGCATCGGCATCCCCCGACCTCGCTCCCGGAGAGGAATTTGGGCGCCGGACCGGAAATCCCGAATGTGACCTTTTACCATCCGGTCACAGTGCGATTCTGAATTGGGCCTCGGGGCGGTTCCGACACCCGGTCGAATAAAAATCCGCGTCCGACCGGAGGGTACGACAGTCGGTGTATTAGTACCACGCTCGGGGGGCGAATTTTGGCCCGGAACGGAATTCCGTGAAACTAACGCCCTGTCGACCGTCTCGGAGTGCCGACTCCGAATTGTGGTCACATAAGCGTTTCGTTGTCTGTGCGGAAAGTTATGCCAAATCTTTCGCTAAAGGGGTTGGAATAAACCTGAGGGGGTCACTATATCGGCGATGTTTGGGCACCCATATCCACGACCTGGGGAGGAGATCTCACGTCGAGTTGAACAAGACCCTATCTCTGTGAATGGGCGCTCCGCGTGTGGCTCCGCCAGCGATTCGCGTAATCGAGGGAGTCGCTACTGCCAAAAACCTTGGAATAGGGGAGATCATCCGCTAGAAATCATGATTTCAGAGTGCGGAATGAGGTTTTTCGACCCCAAAAAGACGTCATATAGCCGAGGCAATAAGTGGCCGTCCGACCGCCTCTGAGTGCCGATTCCGAATTTGAGTCTTTATAGTGATTCCGATAACCGAGCGGAAAAGTTACGCCCATTGAGCGAAGGGGTGTCCGTATGCGAATGCATCGGCAGCCCGGACTACGCTCCCGGAGAGGAATTTGTTCGCCGGACCGGAAATCTCCGAATACGACTTTTACCGACCGGGTCGAAGAGCCGATTCTGAATGGGGCCACGCGGGCGGTTCCAACCCCCGAGCGAATAAATATCCGCGTCCGATCGCACGGTACGACAGTCGTGTTGTACTAGTACACACGCTCCGAGGGAACATTTTGACCCCGAAATGGAATTCCGTGTGAAACTAGCGCCCTGTCGAAAGTCTCGGAGTGCGATTCGAATTGTGGTCACATAAGCGATTCTGATGCCCGTGCGGAAAGTTATGCCCAATTCTTTTGCTGAAGGGGTGTGAATAAACCGGAGGGGGTGACTATATCGGCGATGTTCGGTTACCCATATCCACGACCGGGGAGGAGATCTCGTATCGAGTTGAGCACGACTTCCGATCGCTGTGACTGGGCGGCTGCGGGTGACTCCACCAGCGATTCGCATAATCGAGGGAGTCGCTACTGCCAAAAAACCTTGGAATAGGGGAGATCTTCCGCTAGAATCCAATTTTGGAGTGTGAAACGAAGGTTTTTTGACCCCGAAATGACGTTTTCGCCTAAGGCTATAATGTGGCGTCGAGCGCCCTCTGAAGTGCCGATTCCGAATTGGGGTCTTTAAGTGATTCTGATAATCGAGCGAAAAAATTATGCATGTTTGAGCGAAGGGGGTGTCCGTATGCGATCGCATCAGCAGCCCGTGACCGCGCTCCGGAGAGGAATTTGGGCGCCAGACCGGAAATCTCCGAATGCGACCTTTACCGACCGAGTCAAAGTGTCGATTCTGAATTGGGGCCTCGCTAGCGGTTCCGACACCCGGGCGAATAAATATCTGTGTCCCGACCGCAGGGTACGGCAGTCGGTGTACTAGTACACATCCGGGGGCGAATTTGGCCCCGGAACGGAATTCCGCGACGAAACTAGCGCCCTGTCGACCGTCTCGGAGTGTCGATTCCAAATTATGGTCACATAAGAGATTCCGATGCCCGTGGGGAAAGTTATGCCCAATTCTTTCACTGAAAGGGTGGGAATAAACCGGAGGGGGTGACTATATCGGCGATGTTCGGGCACCCATATCCACGACCTGGGGAGGAGATCTGCGTCGAGTTGAACACGACTTCGATCTCTGTGACTAGGCAGCTCCCTGTGCAGACTCCGCCGCGATCGCGTATCGAGAGAGTGCGAAACGATGGTTTTCGACACTGAAACGGACATCTTATCGCCTGATGCAATAAGGGGGTCGACGGCGCCTCTAAGTGCCGATCCGAATTGGGGTCTATAAGCGATTCCGATAATTGAGCGAAAGGTTATGCCGTTTGAGCGAAGGGGTGTCGTATGAGATTGTATCGGCAGCCTGCGACCGCGCTCCCAGAAAGGAATTTAGGCGTCGGACTGGAAATCTCCGAATGCGACCTTTTACCCCGGGTCGAAGTGCCAATTGTTAATTGGAGCCTCGCTGGCGGTTCCGACACCCGGGCGAATAATATCCGCATCCGACTGCAGGGTACAGCAGTCGGTGTACTAGTACACACGCTCCAGGGGTGAATTTTGGGCCCGGAATGGAAATTCTGCGAAATTAGCGCCCTGTCGACGTCTCGGAGTGCCGATTCCAAATTGTGGTCACATAAGCGATTTCCGATGCCCGTGCGAAAAGTTATGCCCAATTCTTCGGTGAAGGGGTGGGAATAAACCGAGGGGGGTGACTATATCGGCGATGTTCGAGCACCACAATCACAGCCTGGAGAGAGATCTCGCGTCAAGTTGAACACGACTTCCGATCGCTGTGGACTGGGAGGCTCCGGTGTGGGCTCCGCCAGCGATTCGCGGAATCGAGGGAGTCGCTACTGCCAAAAACATTGAAATAGGGGAGATCGTCCGCTAGAATCGTAATTTAGAGTGCGAAATGAAGGTTTTTGACCCCAAAACGACATCTTATCGCCTTAGGCAATAAGGTGGCATCGAGCGCCTCTGAGTGCCGATTCCGAATTGGGGTCTTATAAGCGATTCCGATAACCGAGCGAAAAGTTATGCCGTTTGAGTGAAGGGGTGTCCGTATGCGACGCATCGGAGCCCGCGATCGCGCTCCCGGAGAGGAATTTGGGCGCCAGACTGGAAATCTCCTAATGCGGACCTTTTTCCAACCGGGTCGAAGTGCCGATTCTAAATGGGGGCCTCGTGGGCGGTTTCGACCCCTGGGCGAATAAATATCCCCGTCTGACCAGAGGTAAGGAAGTCGGTGTACTAGTACACACGCTCCGAGGGTGAATTTTGGCCCCGGAACTGAATTCCGCGAAACTAG
Source organism: Colocasia esculenta (assembly GCA_014218235.1). NCBI lineage: Eukaryota > Viridiplantae > Streptophyta > Magnoliopsida > Alismatales > Araceae > Colocasia > Colocasia esculenta. The sequence goes on from CM024758.1 coordinate 142,748, forward strand.
CGCCCTGTCGACCGTCTTGGAGTGCCGATTCCAAATTGTGGTCACATAAGCGATACTGATGCCCGTGCGGAAATTATGCCCAACCCTTTCGCTGGAGGGGTGGGAATAAACTGGAGGGGGTGACTATATCGGCGATGTTCGGGCACCCATATCCACGACATGGGGAGGAGATCTCGCGTCAAGTTGAACACGACTTCCGATCGATGTGACTGGGCGGCTCCGCGTGTGGACTCCGCCTGCGATTTGCGTAATCGAGGGAGTCGCTACTGCCAAAAAACATTGAAATAGGGGAGATCGTCCGCTATAATCGCAATTTTAGAGTGCGAAACGAATATTGTTCGACCCCAAAACGACATCTTATCGCCTTTGGAAATAAGGTGGTGTCGAGCGCCTCTGAGTGTCGATTCTGAATTGGGGTCTTATAAGCGATTCCGATAACAGAGCGAAAAGTTATGCCCGTTTGAGCGAAGGGGTGTTCGTATGCGCTCGCATCGGCAGCCCGCGACTGCGCTCCCGGAGAGGAATTTGGGCGCCAGACCGGAAATCTCCGAATGCCACCTTTTACCGACCGGGTCGAAGTGCCGATTCTGAATTGGGGCCTCGCGGGCGGTTCCGACCCCCGGGCGAATAAATATCCACGTCCGACCAGAGAGTACGGTAGTGGTGTACTAGTACACACGCTCCGGGGGTGAATTTTGGCCCCGGAACGGAATTTCCGCGAAACTAGCGCTCTGTCGACTGTCTCGGAGTGCCGATTCAAATTGTGGTCACATAAGCGATACGTGATGCCCGTTCGGAAAGTTATGTCCAATCCTTTCGCTGAAGGGGGTGATATACCGGGGGGGTGACTATATCGGCGATGTTCGGGCACCCATATCCACGATCTGGGGGTGGGAGATCTCGTGTCGAGTTGAACACGACTTCCGATCGCTGTGACTGGGCGGCTCCGCGTGTGGACTCCACCAGCGATTCGCGTAATCGAGGGAGTCGCTACTGCCAAAAAACATTGAAATAGGGGAGATCGTTCGTTAGAATTGCAATTTTGGAGTGCGAAACGAAGGTTTTTCGACCACAAAACTACATCTTATCATCTAGGCAATAAGGTGGCGTTGAGCGACTCTGAGTGCCGATTCCGAATTGGGGTCTTATAAGCGATTCCGATAACCGAGCGAAAAGTTATACCCGTTTGAGCGAAGGGGTGTCCGTATGCGATCGCATCGGCAGTCCGCGACTGCGCTCCCGCAGAGCAATTTGGGCGCTAGACCGGAAATCTCTGAATGCGACCTTTTACCGACCGAGTCGAAGTGCCGATTCTGAATTGGGGCCTCGCGGGCGGTTCCGACCCCCGGGCGAATAAATATCCACGTCCGACTAGTGGGTACAGTAGTCGGTGTACTAGTACAGATGCTCCGGGGGTGAATTTTAGCCCCGGAACGTAATTCCACGAAACGAGCACCTGTCGACCGTCTCGGTGTGCCGATTCCAAATTATGGTCACATAAGCGATTCCGATGCCCGTGCAGAAAGTTATGCCCAATCCTTTCGCTGAAGGGGTGGGAATAAACCAGAGGGGTGACTATATCGGCGATGTTCGGGCACCCACATCCACGACCTAGGGAGGAGATCTCGCGTCGAGTTGAACATGACTTCCGATCGATGTGACTGGGTGGCTCCGCGTGTGGACTTCGCCAGCGATTCGCAAAATCGAGGGAGTCGCTACTCTGCCAAAAAACATTGAAATAGGGGAGATCGTCCGCTAGAATCGCAATTTTGGAGTGCGAAATGAAGGTTTTTCGACCCCAAAACGACGTCTTATCGCCTTAGGCAATAAGGTGGCGTCGAGCGCCTCTAAGTGCCGATTCCAAATTGGGGTCTTATAAGCGATTCCGATAACCGAACGAAAAGTTATGCCAGTTTGAGCGAAGGGGTGTCCGTATGCGATCACAACGGCAGCCCGCGACCGCGCTCCCGGAGAGGAATTTGGGCGCCAGACCGGAAATCTCCGAATGCGACCTTTTACCGACAGGGTCGAAGTGCCGATTCTGAATTGGGGCCTCGCTGGCGGTTCCAACACCCAGGCGAATAAATATCCACGTCTGACCGGAGGGTACGGCAGTCGGTGTACTAGTACACACGCTCCGGAGGTGAATTTTGGCTCTGGAACGGAATTCCGAGAAACCAGTGCCTTGTCAACCATCTCGGAGTGCCGATTCTGAATTGTGGTCACATAAGCGATTCCAATGCCCGTGTGGAAAGTTATGCCCAATTCTTTTGCTGAAGGGTGGAATAAACCGGAGGGGGTGACTATATCGGCGATGTTCGGGCACCCATATCCACGACCTGGGAGGAGATCTCGCGACAAGTTGAACACGACTTCCGATCGCTGTGGCTAGGAGGCTCCGCGTGTTGGCTCCGCCAGCGATTCGCGTAATCGAGGGAGTCGCTACTGCCAAAAAACATTGAAATAGGGGAGATCCTCCGCTAGAATCGCAATTTTGGAGTGCGAAACGAAGGTTTTTCGACCACAAAAGTACATCTTATCATCTAGGCAATAAGGTGGCGTCGAGCGCCTCTGAGTGTCGATTTCGAATTGGGGTCTTATAAGCGATTCCGATAACCGAGCGAAAAGTTATGCCCGTTTGAGGAAAGGGGTGTCCGTATGCGATCGCATCGGCAGCCCGCGACCACGCTCCCGGAGAGGAATTTGTGTGCCAGACCGGAAATCTCCGAATGCGACCTTTTACCGACCGGGTCGAAGTGCCGATTCTGAATTGGGGCCTCGCGGGCGGTTCCGACCCCCGGGCGAATAAATATCCACGTCCGACCATAGGGTACGGCAGTCGGTGTACTAGTACACACGCTCTGGGGGTGAATTTTGGCCCCAGAATGGAATTCTGCGAAACTAGCGCCCTGTCGACCGTCTCGGAGTGCCGGTTCCAAATTGGGGTCACATAAGCAATTCCGATGCTTGTGCGGAAAGTTATGCCCAAGCCTTTCGCTGAAGGGGTGGGAATAAACCGGAGGGGGTGACTATATCGGTGATGTTCGGGCACCCATATCCACGACCTGGGGAGGAGATCTCGCGTCGAGTTGAAGATGACTTCCGATCGCTGTGACTGGGCGGCTCCGCTTGTGGACTCCGCCAGCGATTCACGTAATCGAGGGAGTCGCTACTGCCAAAAAACATTGAAATAGGGGAGATCGTACGCTAGAATCGCAATTTTGGAGTGCGAAACGAAGGTTTTTCGACCCCAAAACGACGTCTTATCGCCTTAGGCAATAAGGTGGCATCGAACGCCTCTGAGTGCAGATTCCGAATTGGGGTCTTATAAGCGATTCCGATAACCGAGCGAAAAGTTATGCCAGTTTGAGCGAAGGGGTGTCCGTATGCAATCACATCGGCAGCCCGCGACCGCGTTCCCGGAGAGGAATTTGGGCGCCAGACCTGAAATCTCCGAATGCGACCTTTTACCAACCGGGGCGAAGTGCCGATTTTGAATTGGGGCCTCGCAGGAGGTTCCGACCCCCAAGCGATTAAATATCCATGTCCGACCAGTGGGTACGACAGTCTTTGTACTAGCACACACGCTCCGAGGGTGAATTTTGCCCCGGAATGGAATTCTGCGAAACTAGCGCCCTGTCGACCGTCTCGGAGTGCCGATTCCAAATTGTGGTCACATAAGCGATTCGGATGCCCGTGCGGAAAGTTATGCCCAATCCTTTCGCTGAAGGGGTGGGAATAAACCGGAGGGGGTGACTATATCGGCGATGTTCGGGCACCCATATCCACGACCTGGGGAGGAGATCTCGTGTCGAGTTGAACACGACTTCCGATCGCTGTGACTGGGCGGCTCTGCATGTGGACTCCGCCAGCAATTCGCGTAATCGAGAGAGTCGCTATTGCCAAAAAACATTGAAATAGGTTAGATCATACGCTAGAATCGCAATTTTGGAGTGCGAAACGAAGGTTTTTCGACCACAAAACGACATCTTATCGCCTTAGGCAATAAGGTGGCGTCGAGCGACTCTGAGTGCCGATTCCGAATTGGGGTCTTATAAGCGATTCCGATAACCGAGCGAAAAGTTATGCCCGTTTGAGCGAAGGGGTGTCCGTATGCGATCGCATCGGCAGCCCGCGATCGCGCTGCCGGAGAGGAATTTGGGCGCCAGACCGGAAATCTCCGAATGCGACCTTTTACCGACCGGGTTGAAGTGCCGATTATGAATTGGGGCCTCGCGGGGGGTTTCGACCCCCGGGCGAATAAATATCCACATCCGACCAGAGGGTACGACAGTCGATGTACTAGTACACACGCTCCGGGGGTGAATTTTGGCCCCAGAACAGAATTCCTTGAAACTAGCGCCCTGTCGACCGTCTCGGAGTGCGAATTCCAAATTGTGGTCACATGAGAGATTCCGATGCCTGTGCTGAAAGTTATGCCCAATCCTTTTGCTGAAGGGGTGGGAATAAGCCGGAGGGGGTGACTATATCGGTGATGTTCGGGCACCCATATCCACGACCTAGGGAGGAGATCTTGCGTCAAGTTGAACACGACTTCTGATCGCCGTGACTGGGCGGCTCCGCGTGTGGACTCCGCCAGTGATTCGCGAAATCGAGGGAGTCGCTACTGCCAAAAAACATTGAAATAGGGGAGATCGTCCGCTAGAATCGCAATTTTGGAGTGCGAAACGAAGAATTTTCGACCCCAAAACGATGTCTTATCGCCTTAAGCAATAAGGTGGCGTCGAACGACTCTGAGTGCCAATTCAGAATTGGGGTCTTATAAGCGATTCTGATAACCGAACGAAAAGGTTTGCCCGTTTGAGCGAAGGGGTGTCTTATGCGATCGCAACGGCAGCCCGCGACTGCGCTCCCGGAGAGGAATTTGGGCGTCAGACCGGAAATCTACGAATGTGACCTTTTACCGACCGGGTCGAAGTGCCGATTCTGAATTGGGGCCTCGCTGGCGGTTCCGACCCCCCGAGCGAATAAATATCCACGTCCGATCAGAGGGTACGGCAGTCGGTGTACTAGTACACACGCTCCGGGGGCGAATTTTGACCCCGGAACGGAATTCCGCGAAACTAGCGCCCTGTCGGCCATCTTGGAGTGCCGATTCCAAATTGTGGTCATATAAGCGATTCCGATGCCCGTGCGGAAAGTTATGCCCAATCCTTTCGCTGAAGGGGTGGGAATAAACCGGAGGGGGTGATTATATCGGCGATGTTCGGGCACCCATATCCATGACCTGGGGTGGAGATCTCGCATCGAGCTGAACACGACTTCCGATCGCTGTGACTGGGCGGCTCCGCGTGTGGACTCCGCCAGCGATTCGCGTAATCGAGGGAGTCGCTACTGCCAAAAAACATTGAAATTTTGGAGATCGTTCGCTAGAATCAAAATTTCAGAGTGCAAAACGAAGGTTTTTCGACCCCAAAACGATGTCTTATCATCTTAGGCAATAAGGGGGCGTCGAGCGCCTATGAGTGCCGATTCCGAATTGGGGTCTTATATGCGATTCCGATAACCGAGCGAAAAATTATGCCCATTTGAGCGAAGGGGTGTCCGTATGCGATCGCATCGGCAGCCCGCGACCGCGCTCCCGGAGAGGAATTGGGGCGCCATACCGGAAATCTCCGATTGCGACCTTTTACCGACCGGGTCGAAGTGCCGATTCTGAATTGGGGCCTCGCGGGTGGTTCCGACCCCCGGGCGAATAAATATCCACGTCCGACCAGAGGGTACGGCAGTCGGTGTACTAGTACACACGGTCCGGGGGTGAATTTTGGCCCCGGAATAGAATTTCGCAAAACTAGCGCCCTGTCGACCGTCTCGGAGTGCCGATTCCAAATTGTGGTCACATAAGCGATTCCGATGCCCGTGCAAAAAGTTATGCCCAATCCTTTCGCTGAGGGGGTGGGAATAAACTGGAGGGGGTGACTAAATCGGCGATGTTCGGGCACCCATATCCACGACCTAGGGAGGAGATCTCGCGTTGAGTTGAACACGACTTCCGATCGCTGTGACTGGGCGGCTCCGCGTGTGGACTCCGCCAGCGATTCGCGTAATCGAGGGAGTCGCTACTGCCAAAAAACATTGAAATAGGGGAGATCGTCCGCTAGAATCGCAATTTTGGAGTGCGAAACGAAGGTTTTTCGACCCCAAAATGACGTCTTATCGCCTTAGGCAATAAGGTGGCGTTGAGCGCCTCTGAGTGCCGATTCCGAATTGGGGTCTTATAAGCGATTCCGATAACCGAACGAAAAGTTATGCCCGTTTGAGCGAAGGGGTGTCCGTATGCGATCGCAACGGCAGCCCGCGACCGCACTCCCGGAGAGGAATTTGGGTGCCAGACCAGAAATCTCCGAATGTGACCTTTTACCGACCGGGTCGAAGTGCCGATTCTTAATTGGGGCCTCGCTGGCGGTTCCAACACCCGGGCGAATAAATGTCCACGTATGACCAGAGGGTACGACAGTCGGTGTATTAGTACACACGCTCCGGGGGGAATTTTGGCTCCGAAACGGAATTCCGAGAAACCAGCGCCTTTTCGACCATCTCGGAGTGCCGATTCCGAATTGTGGTCACATAAGCGATTCCGATGCCGTGCGGAAAGTTATGCCCAATCCTTTCGCTGAAGGGGTGGAATAATCCGGAGGGGGTGACTAATCGGCGATGTTCGGGCACCCCATATCCACGACCTGGGGAGCGAGAGGACGAAATGCGCGAGCAGTTTCCGTACCTCTTTGGTTAGTCTTCCTTCTTTATGTTGTTTGAATTTTGAGGGCAAAATTCCTTAAGGGGGAGGGCTGTAAGGTCTCGGGTCTTTGTGGATCCTTATTGGGTCTTGTAGAGGTTCGGGTGAGGTTAACGACAAGGTCCGTGGTCGTTGACTTGGGGTTGATGACTAGGGGCTAGCCGTTGATTGGGTGTTAGCGTCCAGCGATGTGGACGTTTGTGGTTGAACTCAACGGAAAGCGGTTTGGACGTCAATCTGTAGGCGGTTCAGTGGGCGGCTAGGGATGTGGACGTCTACTGGTCGCGCCTGTTGAAATGGGGCAGCCCGAGAACAGAACCCTTTCTTCTCTTTTCCTTCCTTTCCCTCCACTTTTACCTTTGTCCATTTCCTCTGCTTCTGTTGGTTGATGGGAGTTCGTGGGAAGTCCCTGGTACGCGTGGCGGTGCTTGATCGGGCGGGAAACACGAAAATTTGGTGTAATTCGCGCGGAGTCTTCGAGGGGTTCCGGTGCGATTGGTAGCTATTTGGGAGTTTTTAAGGCGTTTTGAGGTAGGGACTTAACCCCTTTAACCCTCCTTAGCAAACCAGCATGCTCATTTGTGTGAATTAGTATGCTAATTACGGTTTAGGGTTGGGTTATTCCATGCCGGGATTTTGGGTGTTTTGGGCAATCCAAGTGTTGGATTGTGTAATTTTGAAGTTCTGGTAGTATTAGATGATGTGAGGAGGCATTTCCCTCCATCAGTTAGTGTTCTGATTGGGTGATTCTACCCAATTGGACTGACCCGGTGTTGTTTTGGGTCTAGGGGACTGAAGAGCTTAACGTCCACATCTGTTGACATTGAGATCTTCATGGTTGATATAAACGACTAGGTCGATTGCCGTTGAGTCAGGGTTAGCGGCATGGTGAGTGCCGTCTACACAGTATTGGCGACAATCGATGCTGCCGTTAATATCCTGTGTCCCAGCAGACTTAAGTCCTGTTCTGTGTTCAAGATGTTGACGTGAGATGTCCGCCCTGCTAACACATTCTGCCAGGCTTAGAGTGTGACTCCGCCTGTGCATAGGAGTAGTTGGTTGTGACACGAGGTGTTTACATATTGTACGGGGTTTCAGGCGTTGAGTGTGTTCCGTCTGTTGTACGCGCGTTGTGTTACCGCGTGCCCGTTTCTGTTGTGTTTCCTAGGCGTGGGTGCGACTCTATCTAGATGACTAACGTGTGGTTGTCCTCCGCTAGTGAGCCAGGACGCCGAGTGCGACTCTGTCCTGTGCGTACTCCTTGTGGTGGTTTTGAGCCGGTCTCCGTGGAGCCCCTTCTCTACCGCTAGGGTCAGGCGTAGGGGAAAAACCGGTCGTGGACCAGACGTGAGAGAGAGCGTTTGTAGTGTGCACACGTGGTTAGGGTTGAGAGACTCTGTGGTGACGGGACGTCGAGCCGCAGACCCTAGCTGAGTCCTACTTACTGTGTGTGTGTGTGAGTGTGTGTTACTGAGCCGCGAGGTTTATAGTTTTGTGTTGTGGTGCGACGTGTATTTACTTCCTGATTTTACTTTTCGCACTTTAGTACTGTAGTCGATGGAGTACTTTTCTCTACTGGGTCTCTTTTCTTGAGACTCACTCCCCTCCCTTTCAGGTGGGTCGTCGTCGACTCCCGTTCTAGCCACTCCGTGTTGGTGCTCCTTAGCTGCAGTGAGTAGTACTTTTGTTGTACTTCTGTACTCTGTACTTAGCTCGGACTCTGAGTTGTACATGTTATGTTTAAATATAGTGGAATTTTACAGCTTTGCATGGTGTGTATCTTCTTACATATAGTCTCCCCGGACGTACACTTCCTACCCTTCCGAGCTTGTCTCGTGGGTTAGCTGGTCAGAATTCGGGTTACTGATTGCTTACTGGTAATGCGGATCCTGGGTCGTTACAGCTGTGACTGGGCGGGTCCGCGTGTAGACTCCACCAGCGATTCGCGTAATCGAGGGAGACGCTACTGCCAAAAAACAATGAAATAGGGGAGATCGTCCGCTAGAATCGCAATTTTGGAGTGCGAAACGAAGGTTTTTCGACCATAAAATGACGTCATATCACCTTAGCCAATAAGGCGGCGTCGAGCGCCTCTGAGTGCCGATTCCGAATTGGGGTCTTATAAGCGATTCCGATAACCGAGCGAAAAGTTATGCCCGTTTGAGCGAAGTGGTGTCCGTATGCGATCCCATCGGCAGTTCGCGACCGCGCTCCCGGAGAGGAATTTGGGTGTCAGACCGGAAATCTCCGAATGCTACCTTTTACCGACCGGGTCGAAGTGCCGATTCTGAATTGGGACCTCGCGGGTGGTTCCGACCCTCGAGCGAATAAATATCCACGTCCGACCATAGGGTACGGCAGTCGGTGTACTAGTACACACGCTCCGGGGGTGAATTTTCGCCCAGGAACGGAATTTCGCGAAACTAGCGCCCTGTCGACCGTCTCAGAGTGCCGATTCCAAATTGTGGTCACATAAGCGATTCCGATGCCCGTGCGGAAAGTTATGCCCAATCCTTTCGCTGAAGGGTGGGAATAAACTGGAGGGGGTGACTATATCTGCGATGTTCGGGCACCCATATCCACGACCTGGGGAGGAGATCTCGCGTCGAGTTGAACACGACTTCCGATCGTTGTGACTGGTTGGCTCCGCGTGTGGACTCCGCCAGCGATTCGCGTAATAGAGGGAGTCGCTACTGCCAAAAAACATTGAAATAGGGGAGATCGTCCGCAAGAATCGCAATTTTGGAGTGCAAAAGGAAGGTTTTTCGACCCCAAAACGACGTCTTATCGCCTTAGGCAACAAGGCGTCGAGCGCCTCTGAGTGCCGATTCCGAATTGGGGTCTTATAAGCGATTCTGATAACCGAGCGAAAAGTTATGCCCGTTTGAGCGAAGGGGTGTCCGCATGCGATCGCATCGGCAGCCCGCGATCGCGCTCCCGGAGAGGAGTTTGGGTGCCAGACCGGAAATCTCCGAATGCGACCTTTTACCGACCGGGTCGAAGTGCCGATTCTGAATTGGGTCCTCGCGGGCGGTTCCGACCCCCGGACGAATAAATATCCACGTCCGACCAGAGGGTATGGCAGTCGGTGTACTAGTACACACGCTCCGGGAGTGAATTTTGGCCCCGGAACGGAATTCTGTGAAACAAGCGCCCTGTCGACCGTCTTGAAGTGCCGATTCCAAATTGTGGTCACATAAGCGATTCCGATGCCCGTGCGGAAAGTTATGCCCAATCCTTTCGCTGAAGGGGTGGGAATAAACCGGAGGGGGTGACTATATCGGCGATGTTCGGGCACCCATATTCACGACCTGGGGAGGAGATCTCGCGTCGAGTTGAACACGACTTCCGATCGCTGTGACTGGGCGGCTCCGCGTGTGGACTCCGCCAGCGATTCGCGTAATCGAGGTAGTCGCTACTGCCAAAAAACATTGAAATAGGGGAGATCGTCCGCTAGAATCGCAATTTTGGAGTGCTAAACGAAGGTTTTTCGACCCAAAAATGACGTCTTATCGCCTTAGGCAATAAGGTGGCATCGAGCGCCTCTGCGTGCCGATTTCGAATTAGGGTCTTATAAGCGATTCCGATAACCGAGCGAAAAGTTATGCCCGTTTGAGCAAAGGGGTGTCCGTATGCGATGGCATCGTCAGCCCGCGACCACGGTCCCGGAGAGGAATTTAGGGGCCGGACCGGAAATCTCTGAATGCGACCTTTTATCGACCGGGCCGAAGTGCCGATTCTGAATTGGGGCCTCGCGGGCGGTTCCGACCTCCAGGCGAATAAATATCCACCTCCGACCAGAGGGTACGGCAGTCGGTGTACTAGTACACACGATCCGGGGGTGAATTTTGGCCCCGGAACGGAATTCCGTGAAACTAGCACCCTGTCGACCGTCTTGGAGTGCCGATTCCAAATTGTGGTCACATAAGTGATTCCGATGCCCGTGCGGAAAGTTATGCCCAACCCTTTCGCTGAAGGGGTGGGAATAAACCGGAGTGAGTGACTATATCGGCGATGTTCCGGCCCCCATATCCACGACCTGGGGAGGAGATTTCGCGTCGAGTTGAACACGACTTCCGATCGCTGTGACTGGGCGGCTCCGCGTGTGGACTCTGCCAGCGATTCGCGTAATCGAGGGAGTCGCTACTGCCAAAAAACATTGAATTAGGGGAGATCGTCCGCTAGAATCACAATTTTGGAGTGCAAAATGAAGGTTTTTTGACCCCAAAACGATGACTCATCGCCTTAGGCAATAAGGTGGCGTAGAGCGCCTCTGAGTGCCGATTCCGAATTGGAGTCTTATAAGTGATTCCGATAACCGAGCGAAAAGTTATGCCCGTTTAAGCGAAGGGTTGTCCCTATGCGATCGTATCGGCAGCTCGCGACCGCGCTCCCGGAGAGGAATTTTGGCGCCGGACCGGAAATCTCCGAATGCAACCTTTTACCGACCGGGCCGAAGTGCCGATTCTGAATTGGGGCCTCGCTGGCGGTTCCAACACCTGGGCGAATAAATATCCACGTCCGACCGGAGGGTACGGCAGTCGGTGTACTAGTACACGCGCTCCGGGGGTGAATTTTGGCTCTGGAACGGAATTCCGAGAAACCAGCGCCTTGTCGACCGTCTCGGAGTGCCGATTCCGAATTATGGTCACATAAGCGATTCCAATGCCCGTGCGGAATGTTATGCCCAATTCTTTCGCTGAAGGGTTGGGAATAAACCGGAGGGGGTGACTATATCGGCGATGTTCGGGCACCCATATCCACGACCTGGGGAGGAAATCTCGCATCGAGTTGAACACGACTTCCGATCGCTGTGACTGGGCGGCTCCGCGTGTGGACTCCGCCAGTGATTCGCGTAATCAAGGGAGTCGCTACTACCAAAAAACCTTGGAATAGGGGAGATCGTCCGCTAGAATCGCAATTTCGGAGTCCGAAACGTAGGTTTTTTGACCCCAAAACGATGTCTTACCGCCTTAGGCAATAAGGTGGCGGCCTTTGAGTGCCGATTCCGAATTGGTGTCTTATAAGCGATTCCGATAATCGAGCGAAAAGTTATACCCGTTTGAGCGAAGGGGTGTCCGTATGCGATCGCATCGGCAGCCCGCAACCGCGCTCCCGGAGAGGAATTTGGGCGCCAGACCGGAAATCTCCGAATGTGACCTTTTACCGACCGGGTCGAAGTGCCGATTCTGAATTGGGGCCTCGCGGGTGGTTCCGACCCCCGGGCGAATAATTATCCACTTCCGACCAGAGAGTACGGCAGTCGGTGTACTAGTACACACGCTCCGGGGGTGAATTTTGGCCCCGGAACGGAATCTCGTGAAACTAGCGCCCTGTCGACCGTCTCGGAGTGCCGATTCCAAATTGTGGTCACATAAGCGATTCTGATGCCCATGCGGAAAGTTATGCCCAATCCTTTCGCTAAAGGGGTGGGAATAAACCGGAGGGGGTGACTATATTGGCGATGTTCGGGCACCCATATCCACGACCTGGGGAGGAGATCTCGCGTTGAGTTGAACACGACTTTCGATCGCTGTGACTGCGCGGCTCCGCGTGTGGACTCCGCCAGCGATTCGCGTAATCGAGCGAGTCGCTACTGCCAAAAAACATTGAAATAGGGGAGATCGTCCGCTAGAATCATAATTTCGGAGTACGAAACGAAGGTTTTTCGACCCCAAAGTGACGTCTTATCGCCTGGGGCGATAAGGGGCGTCGAGCACCTCTGAGTGACGATTCCGAATTGGGGTCTTATAAGCGATTCCGATAACCGAGCGAAAAGTTATGCCCGTTCGAGAGAAGGGGTGTCTGTATACGATCGCATCGGCAGCCCGCGACTGCGCTCTCGGAGTGGAATTTGGGCGCCGGACCGGAAATCTCCGAATGCGACCTTTTACTGGCCGGGTCGAAGTGCCGATTCTGAATTGGGGCCTCGCGGGCGGTTCCGACCCCCGGGCGAATAAATATCCGCGTCCGACCGGAGGGTACGGCAGTCGGTGTACTAGTACACACGCTCCGAGGGGCGAATTTTTGCCCCAGAACGGAATTCCGCGAAACCAGCGCCCTGTCGACTGTCTCGGAGTGCCGATTCTGAATTGTGGTCACATAAGCGATTTGATGCCCGTGCGGAAAGTTATGCCCAATTCTTTCGCTAAAGTGGTGGGAATAAACTGGAGAGGGTGACTATATCGGCGATGTTCGGGCACCCATATCCACGACCTGGGGAGCAGATCTCGTGTCAAGTTGAAAATGACTTCCGATCGCTGTGACTGGGCGGCTCCACGTGTATGCTCCGCCAGCGATTCGCGTAATCGAGGGAGTCGCTACTACCAAAAAACCTTGGACTAGGGGAGATCGTCCTCTAGAATCGCAATTTCGGAGTGTGAAACGAAGGTTTTTCGACCCCGAAATGACTTCTTATCGCTTGAGACAATAAGGGGGCATTGAGCGCCTCTGAGTGACGATTCCAAATTGGGGTCTTATAAGCGATTCCGATAACCGAGCGAAAAGTTATGCCCGTTTAAGCGAAGGGGTATCCGTATGCGATCGCATCCTAGCGCCCTGTCGACCATCTCGGAGTGCCGATTCCGAATTGTGGTCACATAAGTGATTCCGATGCCCATGCGGAAAGTTATGCCCAATTCATTCGCTAAAGGGGTGGGAATAAACCGGAGGAGGTGACTATATCGGCGATGTTCGGGCACCCATATCCACGACCTGGAGAGGAGATCTCGTATTGAGTTGAACACGACTTCCGATCGCTGTGACTAGGCGGCTATGCATGTGGGCTCGCCAGTGATTCGCGTAATTGAGGGAGTCGCTATTTCCAAAAAACCTTGGAATAGGGGAGATCATCCGATAGAATCGTAATTTTGACGTGCAAAATGATGGTTTTTCGACCTCGAAACGACCTCTTATCGCCTGAGGCAATAAGGTGGCGTGGAGTGCCTCTGAGTGCCGATTCCGAATTGGTGTCTTATAAGCGATTCCAATAACCGGGCGAAAGGGGTGTCCGTATGCGATCGCATCGGCAGCCCGCGACCTTGCTCCCGGAGAGGAATTTGGGCGCCGGACCGGAAATCTCCGAATGTGACCTTTTACCGACCGAGTCGAAGTGCTGATTCTGAATTGGGGCCTCGCAGGCAGTTCCGACCCCCGGGCGAATAAATATCCGCATCCGACCGGAGGGTACGGCAGTCGGTGTACAAGTACACACGCCGCGGGGGCAAATTTTGACCTCAGAATGGAATTCCGTGAAAGCAGCGCCCTGTCGACCGTCTCAGAGTGTCGATTCTGAATTGTGGTCACATAAGCGATTCTGATGCCCGTGCATAAAGTTATGTCCAATTCTTTCGTTGAAGGGGTGGGAGTAAATCGGAGGGGGTGACTATATCGACGATGTTCGGGCACCCATATCCATGACCTGGGGAGGAGATCTTGCGTCGAGTTGAACACGACTTCCGATCTTTGTGATTGGGCGGCTCCACGTGTGGGCTCCGCCAGTGATTCGCGTAATTGAGGGAGTCTCTACTGCCAAAAAACCTTGGAATAGGGGAGAACGTCCGCTAGAATCGCAATTTCGGAGTGTGAAACGAAGGTGTTTCGACCCTGAAACGACGTCTTATCGCCTGAGGCAATAAGGGGGCGTCGAGCGCCTTAAAGTGCCGATTCCGAATTGGGGCCTTATAAGCGATTCTGATAACTGAGCGAAAAGTTATGCACGTTTGAGCGAAGGGGTGTCCGTATGCGATCGGATCGACAGCCGGACCGGAAATCTCCGAATGCGACTTTTTACTGACCGGGTCGAAGTGCCGATTCTGAATTGGGGCATCGCGGGCGGTTCCGACGCCCGGGCGAATAAATATCCGCGTCCGACTGGAGGGTACGGCTGTCGGTGTACTAGTACACACGCTCCGAGGGAGAATTTGGGCACCGGAACGGAATTCCACGAAACTTGCGCCCTGTCGACCATCTCAGAGTGCCGATTCCGAATAGTAGTAACATAAGCGATTCCGATTCCCGAACGAAAAGTTATGCACAATTCTTTCGCTGAGGGGGTGGGAATAAACCAGAGGGGGTGACTATATCGGCGATGTTCGGGCACCCATATCCACGACCTGGGGAGGAGATCTCACGTCGAGTTGAACACGACTTCCGATCGCTATGATTGGGCGGCTCCGCGTGTGGGCTCCGCCAGCGATTCGCGTAATCGAGGAAGCCTCTACTGCCAAAAAACCATTGAATAGGGGAGATTGTCCGCTAGAATCACAATTTCAGAGTGCGAAACGAAGGTTTTTCGACCCCAAAATGACGTCTTATCGCCTGAGGCAATAAGGGGGCGTCAAGCGCCTCTGATTGTCGATTCCGAATTGGAGGCTTATAAGCGATTCTGATAACCGAGCGAATTGTTATTCCCGTTTGAGCGAAGGGGTGTCCGTATGCGGTCGCATCGGCAGCCTGCGACCAAGCTTCCGGAGAGGAATTTAGGTGCCGGACTGGAAATCTTCGAATGCGACCTTTTTACCGACCGGGTCGAATTACCGATTCTGAATTGGGGACTCACAGGCAGTTCCGACCCCCGGGCAAATAAATATCCACGTTCGACCGGAGGGTACGGCAGTCGGTGTAGTACACACGCTCCGGGGGGGGGGGGGGGGCGAATTTTGGCCCCGAAACAGAATTCCATAAAACCAGCGCCCTGTCGACCGTCTCGGAGTGCCGATTCCAAATTGTGGTCACTTGCGATTCCGATGCCCATGCGGAAAGTTATGCCTAATTCTTTCGCTGAAGGGGTAGGAATAAACCGGAGGGGGTGACTTTATCGGCGATGTTCGGGCACCCATATCCACGACCTGGGTAGGAGATCTCGCATCGAGTTGAACACGACTTCCGATCGCTGTGACTGGGCGGCTCCGCGTGTGGGCTCCGCCAGCGTTTCGCGTAATCGAGGGAGTCGCTTCTGCCAAAAAACCTTGGAATAGTTGAGATCGTCCGCTAGAATCACAATTTCATAGTGCAAAACGAAGATTTTTTGACCCCAAAACGAAGTCTTATCGCCTGAGGCAATAAGGTGGCGTCGAGCGCCTCTGAGTGCCAATTCCGAACTGGGGTCTTATAAGTGATTCCGATAATCGAGCAAAAAGTTATGCCCGTTTGAGCGAAGGGGTATCCGTATGCGATCGCATCGGCAGCCAACGACCGCGCTCCCGGAGTGCAATTTGGGCGCCGGACCGGAAATCTCCGAATGTGACCTTTTACTGACCGGGTCGAAGTGCCGATTCTGAATTGGTGCCTCGCAGGCAGTTCCGACCCCCGGGCGAATAAATATCCGCGTCCGACCGGAGGGTACGGCAGTCGGTGTACTAGTACACACGCTCCGGGGCGAATTTTGACCCCCGAACGGAATTATGTGAAACCAGCACCCTGTCGACCGTCTCGGAATGTCGATTTTGAATTGTGGTCACATAAGCGATTCTGATGTCCATGCAGAAAGTTATGCCCAATTCTTTCGCTGAAGGGGTGGGAATAAACCGGAGGGGGTGACTATATCGACGATGTTCGGGCACCCATATCCATGACCTGGGGAGGAGATCTCGCATCGAGTTGAACATGACTTCCGATCTCTGTGATTGGGCTGCTCCGCGTGTGGGCTCTGCCAGTGATTCGTGTAATTGAGGGAGTCGCTACTGCGAAAAAACCTTGGAATAGGGGAGATCGTCTGCTAGAATCGCAATTTCGGAGTGTGAAACGAAGGTGTTTCGACCCCGAAACAACGTCAATAAGGGGGCGTCGAGCGCCTCTGAGTGACGATTCTGAATTGGGCTCTTATAAGCAATTCCGATAACCGAGCGAAAAGTTATGCCAGTTTGAGCGAAGGGGTGTCCGTATGAGATCGCATTGGCAGCCCGCGATCGCGCTCCCGGAAAGGAATTTGGGCGCCGGACCGGAAATCTCCGAATGTGACCTTTTGCTGACCGGGTCGAAGTGCCGATTCTGAATTGGGACCTCGCGGGCGGTTATGTCCCCCGGGCGAATAAATATCTGCGTCCAACCGGAGGGTACGGCAGTCGGTGTACTAGTACACACGCTCTGGGGGGAATTTTGACCCCCGAATGGAATTCCACGAAAACCAGCGCCCTGTCGACCGTCTCGGAGTGCCGATTCCGAATGATGGTCACATAAGCGAATCTGATGCCCGTGCAGAAAGTTATGCCCAATTCTTTCGCTGAAGGGGTGGGAATAAACCGGAGGGGGTGACTATATCGGTGATGTTTGGGCACCCATATCCATGACCTGGGGAGGAGATCTCGCGTCGAGTTGAACATGACTTCTGATCGCTGTGACTGGGCGGCTCCGCGTGTGGGCTCCTTCAGTGATTCGCGTAATCGAGGGAGTCTCTACTGCCAAAAAACCTTGGAATAGGGGAGATCGTCCGCTAGAATCGCAATTTCGGAGTGCGAAACGACGATTTTTCGACCCCGAAATGATGTCTTATTGCCTGAGGCAATAAGGGGACGTCGAGCCCCTCTTAGTGCCGATTCCGAATTAGTGTCTTATAAGCGATTCCGATAACCGAGCTAAAAGTTATGCCCGTTTGAGCGAAGGGGTATCCGTATGCGATCGCATCGGTAGCCCGCGACTGCGCTCGCGGAGAGGAATTTGGGCGCCGGACCGAAAATCTCCGAATGTGACCTTTTACCGACCGGGTCGAGGTGCCGATTCTGAATTGGGGCCTCGCGGGCGGTTCCGACCCCCGGGAGAATAAATATCCGTGTCCGACCGGAGGGTACGGCAGTCAGTGTACTTGTACACACGCTCCGGGGGGGGGGGGGGGGGGCGAATTTTGGCCCCCGAACAGAATTCCGTGAAACCAGTGCCGTGTCGACCGTATCAGAGTGCCGATTCTGAATTGTGGTCACATAAGCAATTCCGATGCCCGTGTGGAAAGTTATGCCCAATTCTTTTGCTGAAGGGGTGGGAATAAACCGGAGGGGGTGACTATATCGGCGATGTTCGGGCACCCATATCCACGACCTGGGGAGGAGATCTCGCGTCAAGTTGAACACGACTTCCGATCGCTGTGACTAGGCGGCTCCGTTTGAGCGTAGGGGCGTCCATATGCGATCGCATCGGCAGCCCGCTACCGCGCTCCCGGAGAGGAATTTGGGCGCCGGACTGGAAATCCCGAATGTGACTTTTACTTACCGGGTCGAAGTGCCAATTCTAAATTGGGGATCGCGAGCGGTTCCGACGCCCGGGTGAATAAATACTTGCGTCCGACCGGAGGGTACAGTAGTCGGTGTACTAGTACACACGCTCCGGGGGAGAATTTTGGCACCAGAACGGAATTCCACGTAACCTGCGCCCTGTCGACCGTCTCGGAGTGTAACATAAGCGATTCCGATGCCCGTACAGAAAGTTATGCACAATTCTTTCGCTGAGGGGGTGGGAATAAACCGGAGGGGTGACTATATCGGCGATGTTCGGGCACCCATATCCACGACCTGGGGAGGAGATCTCACGTCGACTTGAACACGACTTTCGATCGCTATGACTGGGCGGCTCCGCATGTGGGCTCCGCCAGCGATTCGCGTAATCGAGGAAGTCGCTACTGCCAAAAACCTTGGAATAGGGGAGATCGTCCGCTAGAATCACAATTTCAGAGTGCGAACGAAGGTTTTCAACCCGAAATGACGCTTATCGCCTGAGCAATAAGGGCATCAAGCGCCTCTGAGTGCCGATTCCGAATTGGGGACTTATAAGCGATTCTGATAACCGAGCAATTGTTATGCCTGTTTGAGCGACGGGTTTCATATGCGATCGCATCGGCAGCCTGCGACCATGCTCCCGGAGAGGAAATTGGGCGCCAGACTGGAAATCTCCGAATGCGAGCTTTTTGCTGACCGGGTCGAATTTCCGATTCTGAATTGGGGCCACACGGGCAGTTCCGACCCCTGGGCGAATAAATATCCGCGTCCGACCGGAGGGTACGACAGTCGGTGTAGTACACACGCTCTAAGGGGGGGGGGTGAATTTTGGCCCCAAAACAGAATTCCGCAAAACCAGCGCCCTGTCTACCGTCTCGGAGTGCCGATTCTGAATTGTGATAACATAAACGATTCCGATGCCCGTGCGGAAAGTTATGCCCAATTCTTTCGCTGATGGGGTGGGAATAAACCGGAGGGGGTGACTATATCGGCGATGTTTGGGCACCAATATCCACGACCTGGGTAGGAGATCTCTCGTCGAGTTGAACACGACTTCTGATCGCTGTGACTGGCCAGCGATTCGCGTAATCGAGGGAGTCGCTTCTGCCAAAAAACTTTGGAATAGGTGAGAACGTCCGCTAGAATCGCAATTTCATAGTGCGAAACAAAGATTGTTCGACCCCAAAACGACATCTTATCGCCCGAGGCAATAAGGTGGCGTCGAGCGGCTCTGAGTGCCGATTCTGAATTGGGGTCTTATAAGCGATTCCGATAACCGAGCGAAAAGTTATGCCCGTTTGAGCGAAGGGGTGTCCGTATGCGATCGCATCGGCAGCCCGCGACCGCGCTCCCGGAGAGGCATTTGGGCGTCGGACCGGAAATCTCCGAATGCGACCTTTTACCGACCGGGTCGAAGTGCCGATTCTGTATTCGAGCCTCGCGGGCGGTTCCGACACCCGGGCGAATAAATATCCGCGTCCGACCGGAGGGTACGGCAGTCGGTGTACTAGTACACACGCTCCGAGGGCGAGTTTGACCCCAAAACGGAATTCTGTGAAACAAGCGCCCTGTCGACCGTCTCGGAGTGCCGATTCCGAATTGTGGTCACATAAGCGATTCCGATGCCCGTGCGGAAAGTTATGCCCAATTCTTTCACTGAAGGGGTGGGAATAAACCAGAGGGGGTGACTATATCGACGATGTTCGGGCACCCATATCCACGACCTGGGGAAGAGATCTCGCGTTGAGTTGAACACGACTTTCGATCTCTATGACTGGTCGGCTCCACGTGTGGGCTCCGCCAGCAATTCGCGTAATCGAGGGAGTCTCTACTGCCAAAAAACCTTGGACTAGGGGTGATCGTCCGCTAGAATCGTAATTTCGGAGTGCGAAACGAAGGTTTTTTGACCCCAAAACGACGTCTTATTGCCAAGGTGATAAGGGGGCGTCGAGCGCCTCTGAGTGCCGATTCTGAATTGGGGTCTTATAAGCGATCCGATAACCGAGCAAAAAGTTATGCCCGTTTGAGCGAAGGGGTGTTCGTATGCGATCGCATCGGCAGCCTGCGACCGCGCTCCCGGAGAGGAATTTGGGCGCCGGACCGGAAATCTCCGAATGTGACCTTTTACCGACCAGGTCAAAGTGCCGATTCTGAATTGGGGCCTCGCAGGCAGTTCTGACCCCCAGGCGGATAAATATACGCGTCCGACCGGAGGGTACGGCAGTCTGTGTACTAGTACACACGCTCCGGGGGCGAATTTTGACCCCCGAACAGAATTATACGAAACCAGCGCCCTGTCGATCGTGTCGGAGTGTCGATTCCGAATTGTGGTCACATAAGCGATTCCGATGCCCGTGCAGAAAGTTATGCCCAGTTCTTTCGCTGAAGGGGTGGGAATAAACCGGAGGGGGTGACTATATCGACGATGTTTGGGCACCCATATCCACGACCTGTGGAGTAGATCTCGCGTCGAGTTGAACATGACTTTCGATCTCTGTGATTGGGCGGCTCCGCGTGTGGGCTCCGCCACTGATTCGCATAATTGAAGAAGTCGCTATTGTCAAAAAACCTTGGAATAGGGGAGATCGTCCGCTAGAATCGCAATTTTAGAGTGCGAAACGAAGGTGTTTCGACCCCGAAATGACGTGTTATCGCCTGAGGCAATAAGGGGGCGTCGAGCGCCTCTGAGTGACGATTCCGAATTGAGGTCGTATAAGCGAAAAGTTATGCCCGTTTGAGCGAAGGGGTGTCCGTATGCGATCGCATCGGCAGCCCGCGACCGCGCTCCTGGAGAGGAATTTGGGCGCCAGACCGGATATCTCTGAATGTGCCCTTTTACCGACCGGGTCGAAGTTCCGATTCTGAATTGGGGCCTCGCAGGCAGTTCC
Source organism: Colocasia esculenta (assembly GCA_014218235.1). Taxonomy (NCBI): domain Eukaryota; kingdom Viridiplantae; phylum Streptophyta; class Magnoliopsida; order Alismatales; family Araceae; genus Colocasia; species Colocasia esculenta. The sequence continues at coordinate 163,597 of CM024758.1, forward strand.
GACCCACGGGCGAATAAATATCCGCGTCCGACCGGAGGGTACGGCAGTCGGTGTACTAGTACACACGCTCCGGGGGCGAATTTTGACCCCCGAACAGAATTCCACGAAACCAGTGCCCTGTTGACCGTCTCGGAGTGCCGATTCCGAGTTGTGGTCACATAAGCGATTCCGATGCCCGTGTAGAAAGTTATGCCCAATTCTTTCGCTGAAGGGGTGGGAATAAACCGGAGGGGGTGACTATATCGGCGATATTCGGGCACCCATATCCACGACCTGGGGAGGAGATCTCGCGTCGAGTTGAACACGACTTCTGATCGCTGTGACTGGGCCGCTCCGTGTGTGGGCTCCGCCAGTGATTCACGTAATCGAGGGAGTCTCTACTGCCAAAAAACCTTGGAATAAGGGAGATCGTCTCCTAGAATCGCAATTTCGGAGTGCGAAACGACAGTTTTTCGACCCCGAAATGACGTCTTATCGCCTGAGGCAATAAGGGGACCTTGAGCCCCTCTTAGTGCCGATTCCAAATTGGGGTCTTATAAGTGATTCCGATAACCGAGCTAAACGTTGTGCCCGTTTGAGCGAAGGGGTGTTCGTATGCGATCGCATCGGCTGCCCGCGACCGCGCTCCCAGAGAGGAATTTGGGCGCCGGACCGGAAATCTCCGAATGCGACCTTTTACCGATCGGGTAGAAGTGCCGATTCTGAATTGGGGCCTCGCGGGCGGTTCCGACCGCCGGGAGAATAAATATCTGCGTCCGTCCGGAGGGTACGACAGTCGGTGTACTTGTACACACACTCCGGGGGGGCAAATTTTGGCCCCAGAAGGGAATTCTATGAAACCAGTGCCTTGTCGACCATCTCGGAGTGCCGATTCCGAATTGTGGTAACATAAGCGATTCCGATGCTTGTGCGGAATGTTATGCCCAATTCTTTCGCTGAAGGGTGGGAATAAACCGGAGGGGGTGACTATATCGGTCGAGTTGAGTTGAACACGACTTTCGATCGCTGTGATTGGGCGGCTTCGTGTGTGGACTCCGCCAGCGATTCGCGTAATCGAGGGAGTCGGTATTGTCAAAAAACCTTGGAATAGGGGAGATCGTTGACTAGAATCGCAATTTCAGAGTGTGAAACGAAGGTTTATCGACCCTGAAATGACGTCTTATCACCTGAGGCAATAAGTGGGCGTCGAACGCCTCAGAGTGCCGATTCCGAATTGGGCTCTTATAAGCGATTCTGATAACCGAGCGAAAAGTTATGCCCGTTTGAGCGAAGGGGTGACCATATGCGATCGCATCGGCAGCCCGCTACCGCGCTCCCGGAGAGGAATTTGGACGCCGGACCGGAAATCTCCGAATGCGACTTCTTACTGACCAGGTCGAAGTGCCGATTCTGAATTGGGGCATCGCAGGCAGTTCCGACGCCCGGGCGAATAAATATCCGCTTCCGACCGGAGGGTACGACAGTCGGTGTACTAGTACACACGCTCCGGAGGCGAATTTTGACCCCCGAACGGAATTCCACGAAACCAGCGCCCTGTCGACCATCTCGGAGTGCCGATTCCGAATAGTGGTAACATAAGAGATTCCGATGCCTGTACGGAAAGTTATGCACAATTCTTTTGCTGAGGGGGTGGGAATAAACCGGAGGGGATGACTATATCGGCGATGTTCGGGCACCCATATCCACGACCTGGGGAGGAGATCTCACGTCGAGTTGAACACGACTTCCGATCGCTATGACTGGGCGGCTCCGCGTGTTTGCTTCGCCAGCGATTCGCGTAATCGAGGGAGTCGCTACTGCCAAAAAACCTTGGAATAGGGGAGATCGTCCGCTAGAATCACAATTTCAGAGTGCGAAACGAAGCTTTTCGACCCCGAAACGATGTCTTATCGCCTAAGGCAATAAGGGGGCATCAAGCGCCTCTGAGTGCCAATTCGAATTGGGTACTTATAAGCGATTCTAATAACCGAGCGAATTGTTATGCCCGTTTGAGCGAAGGGGTGTCCGTATGCGATCGCATCGGCAGCCTGCGACCACGCTCCCGGAGAGGAATTTGGGCGTCGGACCGGAAATCTCTGAATGCGACCTTTTTACCGACCAGGTTGAATTGTCGATTCTGAATTGGGGCCTCGGGGGCGGTTCCGACCCTCGGGCGAATAAATATCCGCGTCCGACCAGAGGGTACGGCAGTCGGTGTAGTACACACGCTTCGGGGGGTGAATTTTGGCCCCGAAACGGAATTCGCAAAACCAGCGCCCTGTCGACCGTCTCGGAGTGCCGATTCCAAATTGTGGTAATATAAATGATTCCGATGCCCGTGCGGAAAGTTATGCCCAATTCTTTCGCTGGGGGGGGGGGGAATAAACCGAGGGGGTGACTATATCAGCGATGTTCGGAAACTCATATCCACGACCTGGGGAAGAGATCTCGCGTCGAGTTGAACATGACTTCTGATCGCTGTGACAGGGCAGCTCCGCATGTGGGCTCCGCCAGTGATTCACGTAATCGAGGGAGTCGCTACTGCCAAAAAATCTTGGAATAGGGGAGATCGTCCGCTAGAATCGCAATTTCAGAGTGCGAAACGAAGTTTTTTCGACCCCCAAATGACGTCTTATCTCCCGAGGCAATGAGGAGGCGTCGAGCGGCTCTGAGTGCCGATTCCGAATTGGGATCTTATAAGCGATTATGATAACCGAGCGAAACGTTATGCCCGTTTGAGCGAAGGGGTGTCCGTATGCGATCGCATCGACAGCCCGCGATCGCGCTCCCGGAGAGGAATTTGGGCGCCGGACTGGAAATCTTCGAATGCGAATTTTTACCGACAAATCGAAGTGCCGATTCTGAATTGGGGCCTCACAGGCGGTTCCGACCCCCAGTAGAATAAATATCTGCGTCCGACCAGAGGGTACGATAATCGGTGTACTAGTACACACTCTCCAGGGGGAAAAATTTTGGCCCTGGAACGGAATTCTGCGAAACCAGCGCCCTGTTGACCGTCTCGGACTGCCGATTCCGAATTGTCATAACGTAAGCGATTCCGATGCCCGTGCGGAAAGTTATGCCCAATTCATTCGCTGAAGGGGTGGGAATAAACCGGAGGGGGTGACTATATCGGCGATGTTCAGGCACCCATATCCACGACCTGAGGAGGAGATCTCGCATCGAGTTGAACACGACTTCCGATCGCTGTGACTGGGCGGCTCCGTGTGTGGGCTCCGCCAGGGATTCACGTAATGGAGGGAGTCGCTACTGCTAAAAAACGTTAGAATTAGGGAGATCGTCGGCTAGAATCGTAATTTCGGAGTGCGAAATGAAGGTTTTTCGACCCCGAAATGACATCTTATTGCCTGAGGCACTAAGCGGGCATCGAGCGCTTCTGAGTGCCGATTCAAAATTGGGGTCTTATAAGCGATTCCGATAACCGAGCGAAAAGTTATGCCTATTTGAGCGAAGGGTTGTCCGTACGCGATCGCATCGGCAGCCCGTGATCGCGCTCTCGGAAAGGAATTTGGGCACCGGACCGGAAATGTCCAAATGCAACCTTTTACCGACCGGGTCGAAGTGCCGATTCTGAATTGGGGCATCGCGGGCGGTTCCGACCCCCGGGGGAATGAATATCCACGTCCGACCGGAGGGTACGACAGTCGGTGTACTAGTACAAACGCTCCGGGGGCGAATTTTGGCCTCAGAACGGTATTATGCAAAACCAGCGCCCTGTCGACTGTCTCGGAGTTCCGATTCCGAATTGTGGTCACATAAGCGATTCCGATGCTCGTGCGGAAAGTTATGCCCAATTCTTTCGCTGAAAGGGTGGGAATAAAACGGAGGGGGTAACTATATCGGCGATGTTCGGGCACCCATATCCACGACCTGGGGAGGAGATTTCGTGTCGAGTTAAACACGACTTCCGATCGCTGTGACTAGGCGGCTCCGCGTGTGGGCTCCGCCAGCGATTCGCATAATTGAGGTAGACCCCGAAATGACGTGTTATCGCCTGAGGCAATAAGTGGGCGTCGAGCGCGTCTGAGTGCCGATTCCGAATTGGGGTCTTATAAGCGATTTCGATAACCGAGCGAAAAGTTATGCCCGTTTGAGCGAAGGGGTGTCCGTATGCTATCGCATCGGCAGCCCGCGACCGCGCTCCCAAGAGGAATTTGGGCGCCGGACCGGAAATCTCCGAATGTGACCTTTTACCGACCGGGTCGAAGTGGCGATTCTTAATTGGGGCCTCGCAGGCAGTTCCGACCCCCGGGCGAATAAATATCCGCGTCCGACCGGAGGGTGCGGCAGTCGGTGTACTAGTACACACGCTCCGGGGGTGAATTTTGACCCCCGAATGGAATTCCACGAAACCAACGCCCTGTCGACCGTCTCGGAGTGCCAATTCTGAATTGTGGTCACATAAGCGATTCCGATGCCCGTGCAGAAAGTTATGCCCAATTCTTTCACTGAAGGGGTAGGAATAAACCGGAGGGGGTGACTATATCGACGATGTTCGGGCACCCATATCCACGACCTGGGGAGGAGATCTCGCGTCGAGTTGAACACGACTTTCGATCTCTGTGATTGAGCGGCTCCGTGTGTGGTCTCCGCCAGTGATTCGCATAATTGAGGTAGTCGCTACAGCCAAAAAACCTTGGAATAGGGGAGATCGTTCGCTAGAATTGCAATTTTGGAGTGCGAAACGAAGGTGTTTCGACCCCGAAATGACGTCTTATAGCCTGAGGCAATAAGGGGGCATCGCGCGCCTCTGAGTGACGATTCCGAATTGGGGTCTTATAAGCGATTCCGATAACCGAGCGAAAAGTTATGCCCGTTTGAGCGAAGGGGTGTCTGTATGCGATCGCATCGGCAGCCCGCGACCGCGCTCCTGGAGAGGAATTTGGGCACCGGACCGGAAATCTCCGAATGTGACCTTTTACCGAACGGGTCGAAGTGTCGATTCTGAATTGGGGCCTCGCGGGCGGTTTTGCCCCCGGGCGAATAAATATCCGCGTCCGCTCGGATGGTACGGTAGTCGGTGTACTAGTACACACGCTTCGGGGGCGAATTTTGACCCCCGAACGAAATTCTGCGAAACCAGCGCCCTGTCGACCGTCTCGGAGTGCCGATTCCGAATTGTGGACACATAAGCAATTCCGATGCCCGTGCAGAAAGTTATGCCCAATTGTTTCGCTGAAGGGGTGGGAATAAACCGGAGGGGGTGACTATATCGGCGATGTTCGGGCACCCATATCCACGACCTGGAGAGGAGATCTCGCGTCGAGTTGAACACGACTTCTGATCGCTGTGACTGGGCGGCTCCGCGTGTGGGCTCCACCAGTGATTCACGTAATCGAGGGTGTCTCTACTGCCAAAAAACCTTGGAATAGGGGAGATCGTCTGCTCGAATCGCAATTTCGGAGTGCGAAACAACAGTTTTTCGACCCCGAAATGACGTCTTATCGCCTGAGGCGATAAGGGGACATCGAGCCCCTCTTAGTGCCGAGTCCGAATTGAGGTCTTATAAGTGATTCTGATAACCGAGCGAAAAGTTATGCCCGTTTGAGCGAAGGGGTGTCCGTATGCGATCGCATCGGCAGCCCGTGACCGCGCTCCCGGAGAGGAATTTGGGTGCCGGACCGGAAATCTCCGAATGCGACCTTTTACCGACCGGGTCGAAGTGCCGATTCTGAATTGGGGCCTCGTGGGCGGTTCCGACCCCCGGGAGAATAAATATCCGCGTCCGACCAGAGGGTACGGCAGTCGGTGTACTTGTACACACACTCCCGGGGGGGCAAATTTTTGCCCCGGAATGGAATTCCGTGAAACCAGTGCCTTGTCGACCGTCTCGTAGTGCCGATTCTGAATTGTGGTAACATAAGCGATTCTGATGCCCGTGCGGAAGGTTATGCCCAATTCTTTCGCTGAAGGGGTGGGAATAAACCGGAGGGGGTGACTATATCGGTGATGTTCGGACACCCTTATCCACGAACTAGGGAGGAGATCTCGCGTCGAGTTGAACACGACTTTCGATCGTTGTGATTGGGCGGCTCCGTGTGTTGGCTCCACCAGTGATTCGCGTAATCGAGGGAGTCGCTGCTAGCAAAAAACTTGGAATAGGGAGATCGACTGCTACAATCGCAATTTCATAGTGTGAAACGAAGGTTTATCGACCCTGAAATGATGTCTTATCGCCTGAGGCAATAAGGGGGCGTCGAGCGACTCAGAGTGCCGATTCCGAATTGGGGTCTTATAAGCGATTCTGATAACGAGCGAAAAGTTATGCCCGTTTGAGCGAAGGGGTGTCCGTATGCGATCTCATCGGCAGCCCGCTACCGCGCTCCCGGAGAGGAATTTGGGCGCCGGACCGGAAATCTCCGAATGCAACTTTTTGCTGACCAGGTCGAAGTGCCTATTCTGAATTGGGGCATCGCAGGCAGTTCCGACGCACAGGCGAATAAATATCCGCGTCCGACCGGAGGGTACTGTAGTCGGTGTACTAGTACACACGCTCCGGGGGCGAACCCTGAACGGAATTCCACGAAACCAGTGCCCTGTTGACCGTCTCGAAGTGCTGATTCCGAATAGTGGTATCATAAGCGATTCTGATGCCTGTACAGAAAGTTATGCACAATTCTTTCGCTGAGTGGGTGGGAATAAACCGAAGGGGGTGACTATATCGGCCATGTTCGGGCACCCATATCCACGACCTGGGGAGGAGATCTCACGTCGAGTTGAACACGACTTCCGATCGCTATGACTGGGCGGCTCCGCCCGCGATTCGCGTAATCGAGGGAGTCGCTACTGCAAAAAAATGTTGGAATAGGGAGATCGTCCGCTAGAATCACAATTTCAGAGTGCGAAACAAAGGTTTTTCGACCCCGAAACGACGTCTTATTGCCTGAGGCAATAAGGGGGCGTCAAGCGCCTTTGAGTGCCGATTCCGAATTGGGGTCTTATAAGCGATTCTGATAACCGAGCAAATTGTTATGCCCGTTTGAGCGAAGGGGTGTCCGTATGCGATCGCATCGGCAGCCTGCGACCACGCTCCCGGAGAGGAATTTATGCGTCGGACCGGAAATCTCTGAATGCGACCTTTTTACCGACCGGGTCGAATTACCGATTCTGAATTGGGGCCTCGGGGGCGGTTCCGACCCCCGGGCGAATAAATATCCGCGTCTGACCGGAGGGTACGGCAGTCGGTGTAGTACACACGCTCCGGGGGGGGGGTGCGAATTTTGGCCCCGAAATAGAATTCCACAAAACTAGCGCCTTGTCGACCGTCTCGGAGTGTCGATTCCAAATTATGGTCACATAAGAGATTACGATGCCCGTGCGGAAAGTAATGCCCAATTCTTTCACTGAAAGGGTGGGAATAAACCGGAGGGGTGACTATATAAGCGATGTTCGGAAACCCATATCCACGACCTGGGGAAGAGATCTCGCATCGAGTTGAACATGACTTCTGATCGCTGTGACAGGGCAGCTCCGCGTGTGGGCTCCGCCAGTGATTCACGTAATCGAGGGAGTCGCTACTGCCAAAAAATCTTGGAATAGGGGAGATCGTCCGCTAGAATCGCAATTTCGGAGTGCGAAATGAAGTTTTTTCGACCCCGAAATGACGTCTTATCGCCCGAGGCAATAAGGAGGCGTCGAGCGGCTCTGAGTGCCGATTCCGAATTGGGGTCTTATAAGCGATTATGATAACCGAGCGAAACGTTATGCCCGTTTGAGCGAAGGGGTGTCCGTATGCGATCACATCGACAGCCTGCGACCGTGCTCCCGGAGAGGAATTTGGGCGCCGAAGCGGAAATCTCCGAATGTGACTTTTTATCGACTGAATCGAAGTGCCGATTCTGAATTGGGGCCTCGCAGGCGGTTCCGACCCTCGCGCGAATAAATATCCGCGTCCGACCGGGGGGTACGGCAGTCGATGTACTAGTACACATGCTCCGGGGGGAATTTTGGCCCCGGAACCGAATTCCGAAAAACCAGCGCCATGTCTGATGATCAGTCTGTCCCCATGTAATTTTAATTACTTATTTATTATTATTATTATTATTTTGGTGATTAACAAAATTCCTTCAATGATTTCTAACATATATTTCATAAGTCTTAAGTACAGGAAATATACCAAGGTCACACAAACCAATGTTGGTAAGTATTACCTCTCTGAAGCTTTTATCTTGACAAGATCATATTCTCTAAGTTCACATCGACTTCTGTTGAAAGTCATAACGATTTCAATAGAGCTATAACGATTTCTTTATAAGACTAAATGGTGTTTCAATCAAGTCGTTCTCGTAATGATTCTTAAGTTATCGTATCGATTTCTTTAGAGTTCGCAACGACTTGCTCGCCGTAACGACTTCGTAAGTTATCATAACGATTTCTTTAGAATTCTCAACGACTTGCTCACCGTAATGATTTCTTAAGTTATCATAACGATTTCTTTAGAATTCGCAACGACTTGCTCGCCGTAATGATTTCTTAAGTTATCATAACGATTTCTTTAGAATTCGCAACGACTTGCTCGCCGTAACGATTTCTTAAGTTATCATAACGATTTCTTTAGAATTCGCAACGACTTGTTCGCCGTAACGATTTCTTAAGTTATCATAACGATTTCTTTAGAATTCGCAACGACTTGCTCGTTGTACGATTCTGTAAGTCATCACAACGATTTCTTTAGAAATTATAACAATTTACTTTGCGTAACGATTTCTTTAGAACTCATAACGATTTGCTTTGCGCAACGATTTCTTTAGAAATTATAACGATTTGCTTTGCGCAACGATTTCTTTAGAACTCATAACGATTTGCTTTGCACAACGATTTCTTTAGAACTCATAACGACTTACTTTGCGCAACGATTTCTTTAGAAATTATAACGATTTGCTTTACGCAACGATTTCTTTAGAACTCATAACGATTTTCTTTGTGCAATGATTTCTTTAGAAATTATAACGATTTACTTTGCGCAATGATTTCTTTAGAACTCATAACGAGTTTCTTTGCGCAACGATTTCTTTAGAACTCATAACGATTTGCTGTATGTAACGATTTCTTTAGAGCTCATAACGACTTAATAAGTGTTCATAACGATTTCCCTGTTGAACACATACACTTGCTTTAACGATTTGCTCTCTATAATGTCTTGTTAGTATTCTTAACGATTTCATAAGTCATATAGACAACGACTTTATGGTTTATATCGACTTGACATTTATCTTATCTCTTAAAGCGTTGAATAATCAAAGTTTTCTCTTATCCATCTGATTGTTGTGCATTCAATGAAGATAGAACGTATCTCTGCATCCATGCAGATGATATCCTTTTCTATTGTGCATATTCTGTCAACATCTTTTAGAACAAGCTATTTGACATTACTATTTTGGTGAATACTCACATCAACATTTACTGACAACAAGAGACAGCCTAGCTGTCTACTGTTCAAACATTTAATGTGTGCAGGGTCCTAAAGACATTCTGTCATACAACGTTGGACCATATAGACGCCAGAAGACCCTATCTCTTTGCGTGCTCAAATGGATAAAAGATTGTTGAAGCTCCCAAATGTCAAGCAGTCTAACGTCTACCAATTTAAGAGACAACAGTTACTTCAACGGCCATATTTTCAAAAGAAGATAAATACAAGACAGAAGAGAAGAATGCTATAACTGGTAGAGAACAAGCATCCCGCATTCAAGCATTCAAATTCCTCTGCAAAAAGTCTAGAGCCAAGAATCTTGTTCCCCATCTTCTTTAGCTCTTTGCTCTCTGTGCTGTAATAGAATTTCTAAGAGAGCTCGTGTAGTTCTGAGAGTGCGTCCTTGTTTAGATCTCTTCCTCTCAGTGCTTACTACTTCAGATCTTGGCTTATAAAAGCTTGATCTAGGGGCTTGAATTCATTCTACTCTCTTTGTTGTGTTTCCCTTCGTGTGTGAAGGAAGACCTGGTGGGATCTAGGGTGCTGTTTCCCTTCTGTAGTGAAGGTAGACCTGGTGGGGTATCCAGGGTGGTGTAATTCCCTTCGTGTGAAGGAAGACCAGCTGAGCTGGGTGTTGTAGTGTCCTTAGGGGGCCTGTACCCTAGTTAGTGGAATCCTGAGTGGTTGCTCAGGGGCTAGACGTAGGACTCCTAAGGAAAGGAGGTCCGAAGCAGGATAAGTTCTTGTGTTGAATGGTTGCTTATCTTGTGTGATTGTGCTTTGAACTAACTGTTACTAACCTTCATCGAAGAACGTTTTGTTTTAATGTTTTAAGTACAAGTATTAATCAAATAATTTTAAAGACCCATTCACCCCCCCCTCTAGGCTTGTCAACCAGGCAACAAGTGGTATCAGAGCGAGTCTCTTCGACAAAGAAAAAGATCCAACGATCTGAAGAGTAAAGATCCATGGCAGCCCAAGGTAATATTGAAGATCAGTCTGTCAACCGACCCCCTCTCTTTGATGGTGAAGATTATGCTTATTGGAAGACCAGAATGGAGTACTTTCTCCAAGGTCATGACTATCAGATATGGTCAATAGTAGAAGAAGGCGATCTCCGGGTTACAAATGAGAAAGCTCAGTGGACAAATGATGACAGGAAAAAGATCTCCTTGAACTGTAAAGCCAAGAGTATTCTGTGCTGTGCACTAAGCAAAAAGGAATTCAACAGGGTTTCAGCCTGCAAATCCGCAATGGAGATGTGGGAAAAGCTTAGAATTACCTATGAAGGCACAGATAAGGTGAAGGAGACAAGAATTGATATTCTTGTTACACAATATGAAAGATTTCCGATACAATCAGGTGAATCCATAACCCACATGTTCAGTAGATTTACAGATATCACAAATGGGTTAGCCGGACTAGGAAAAACCTATGAGATTGGAGACATGGTGAGGAAAATTCTTAGATCCTTACCATCCTCATGGACCCCAAAGGTCACAGCTATTGAAGAAGCCAATGATCTGAAACGGATGTCTTTGGAAAAACTCATTGGGTCCCTTATGGCTCATGAGATCAATATGGAAAGGCTAGGAGAGTCCTCTAGCAGAAAGAAGCATTCAAATGCTCTTAAAGCAGAAGAAGACAAGTCAGAAGAGTCATCAGCTGAAGATGAGAACTCAAGTGGCTGTGAAGATGAAGAAGCCATGCTGTCAAAAATATTGCAACGCATTCTATCAAAAAAGAAGAAATTTCAATCTGGTATAAGACACTTCAAGAGAAATAAAGACTTCAAGAAACCAGACGGAAAGGATCAAAAGAAGAGTGAGCCCATATGCTACGAGTGTAAAAAGCCAGGACATATCAAAGCTGAATGTCCAAAGCTCAAGAAGCCTAAATTCAGGAAGAGAGAGAGCTCCAAGAAGTTCAGGAAACATAAGAAGAAAGCTATGGCAGCTGCATGGAGTAACAACAGTGACTCAGACAGTGAGTCAAGCTCAACCAGTGATGAGGAAGAAGCCAACCTGGCTTTCATGGCAAATACCAAAGAAAAGGTAACCTCTGACTCATCCTTTGATTCTTGTAATGGTTCAGATTCTGATAGTTTAGAAGAAGCTTTCAACGAACTATATGATAAATATAGAGAAGTAACCAAACTATTAAAAGTAAGCAAGAAAAACATAGTCTATCTAGAAAATACAAACTCAGATCTAAAATCAGAAAATGAACAATTAGAAAGTCAAATAACTGAACTTAAAAGAAGAAATGAACTGTTATGTGAAGATCTAAAAGCTAAGAATGAACAAATAACTAAATTAGAAAAACAAGTAAGTTCAGATGAACTGAAAACTGAAATCAAGACACTAACAGAAGAAAATATACAGTTATCTAGCACATTAGAAAAAGTCACAAATGGTAAAAACTCCCTCATAGTAAAAGGTGCCAGAAGATCAGGTAAGAAGAAAAATGGATTAGGATATGCACCTCCAGATAATGAAGAAACCATAGTTTATCCTAAAACATATCCAACACCAAAATTTGTAACCGAACAAGATATAGCATACAAAGCTAACTTCAAATATATAGGAAAAGTAACCAAATTATCCTGCTGTAGTCATTGCAACAAGTTAGGACATATCATAACAATATGCCCAACAAAACATAAGAAATGGATAATCAAAGGTAAAATCAATGATACTAACCAATCAGGACCCAAAAGAATTTGGGTACCTAAAACTTGATGATTTTATTTCAAGGTATCACTCGAGCATCCAAATGGTATTTGGACAGTGGGTGCTCAAGGCACATGTCAGGAAATCAGAAGCTTTTCACCAATCTCCAAGTTGAACAAGGAACAGTTACCTATGGAGACAATGGGAAAGGCATAGTAATTGGCAGTGGTTCTATGAGCAACAAAGGAAAGATAGTCATTGAAGATGTATTGCTTGTCAAAGGGCTGAAGCACAACCTCATCAGCATCAGCCAGCTTTGTGACAGAGGTCATCAAATTCAGTTTCAAGTGTTAAAGTGCAGCATACTAAAGGATGGAGCTGTAATCTTTGAAGCCAATAGAGAGAAGAACCTGTATGCACTTCATCTTGAAGAACTCAAGGATCAGGATGTTTGCCTGGCAGCAAATAAAAGCCAGTCAACTAAACTGTGGCACAGAAGACTGGGTCATTGCAGCATAGATGGCATGAGAAAATTGCTAAAGAAAAATCTTGTGGAAGGTCTGCCAAAAGTCAGTGCAAAAATAGAAGGCGTTTGTAGATCCTGTGCTAAGGGAAAGCACACCAAAAGCTCCTTCAAGTCAAAAACGGTGGTAACCACCTCAAAACCTCTAGAGCTCCTTCATATGGATCTATTTGGGCCAATGAGAACTACCAGTCTTGGAGGAAAGAACTTTAGATTTGTCATAGTCGATGATTACTCAAGATTCACTTGGGTATCATTCCTAGAGCATAAAGATGACACATTTGAAAACTTTGTTAGTTTCAGCAAGAAAGTCCAGAAGGATCAGAAGTTCAGCATTGTTTCTATCCGATCAGATCATGGTGGTGAATTTCAGAATGAAAAATTTGCTAAATTCTGTGATGATCAGGGGATTGAGCATAATTTCTCAACACCAAGGACACCACAGCAAAATGGAATTGCTGAGAGAAAGAATAGAACTCTATTGGCAAGAACAATGCTATCAGAATATGATCTGCTAAGGTATTTTTGGGCCGAAGCAGTCAACACAGCAAGCTACATCATCAATAGAGTAATGATCAGGCCAATCCTAAAGAAGACTGCATATGAACTGTTCAAAGGAAAGAAACCAAAGATCAGTCACTTCATGACATTTTGATACCCTTGCTTCATCCACAACAATGGAAAAAGGGACATTGGTAAGTTGGATGACAAATCAGATGAAGGCATCTTCATGGGGTACACCTCTAAACCCAAAGGCTATAGAGTATTTAATAAACGCACTTTATTAATTGAACAGTCTGTACATATTATTTTTGATGAAACTAACCCTTCCCTGAGAAAGGAAGAAGATAGTGATAATGATGCAGATGAACTGTCCAAGAAACCAAAGAATACATCAATTGAGGACAAGGATGATCCACCTCTGGAAGACATGCAACAAAAGAAAATTACACATGAAAATCTTCCAAAGGAGTGGAGATACAAGAAAGATCACCCACCTGAGAATATCATCGGTGATCCATCTATTGGGGTAAGAACAAGAGGTAACATGATACCTTGTGATTATTTAGCATTTGTTTCTTAAATAGAGCCAAGGACAGTCAATGAAGCTCTTGGTGATGAATCTTGGATCTTGGCCATGCAAGATGAACTAAATCAGTTCAAGAGAAACCAAGTATGGTCACTTGTTCCTAGACCATCAGACCATCCAGTTATTGGCACCAAATGGATATTCAGAAACAAATTGGATGAGACTGGTGTAATCTTGAGAAACAAGGCCAGATTGGTGGCTCAAGGCCATTCCCAAGAAGAAGGCATAGATTTCGATGAAACCTATGCACCTGTAGCTAGACTTGAGGCTATTAGAATATTACTTGCATATGCATCAGCATTAGACTTAAAACTATTTCAAATGGATGTCAAATCTGCATCCTTAAATAGTTTTATAAAAGAGGAAGTTTATGTGGAACAACCCCCGAGTTTTGATGACACAGAATTTTCTAATCATGTTTTTAAACTTCATAAGGCATTATATGGTTTAAAGCAAGCACCTAGGGCCTGGTATGAAAGGCTTAGTTCTTTTCTTCTAAACCATGATTTCAGTAGAGGTCAAGTAGATAGCACTTTTTTGTAAAATCAAAAGTTAAAAGCATACTACTTGTACAGATTTATGTAGATGATATTATCTTTGGATCTACTGATGAATCCCTTTGCAAGTATTTTGAAAAGTTGATGCAGGGAGAATTTGAGATGAGCATGATGGGAGAGCTCAATTATTTCCTTGGACTACAATTCAAGCAAGGAAAAGATGACACTCACATTTGTCAAGCAAAATACATCAAGGAGCTGTTAAAGAAATTTGGTTTTGAAAACACAAAGCCACTCCCAACTCCCATGAGTACATCTACCAGGATGGACAATGATAAGGATGCTGAAGCTGAGTACGTGGCTGCAGGAAGTTATTGTACACAACTCCTATGGATAAAGCAACAACTTGAAGATTTTGGATTAAATATCAAATCGATTCCACTATTGTGTGACAACACTAGTACTATCAATCTGACCAAAAATCCAGTCCAACATTCAAGGACCAAGCATATTGAGGTTAGATATCATTTCATTCGTGATCATGTTGCAAATGGTAATATTGAAATATCCTTTATTGATACAAATAGTCAGTTAGATGATATTTTCACAAAAGCCTTACCCGAAGAGAGATTCACTTCTCTTAGAAGGGAATTGAGCATGTGTAATTTGTGAAAAGATTTCCACTTGAAACTGGTACAAAAATTTTCAGATTTTAGTAAAATTTCCCTCCAAAAATTTAAGCAAAAGAAATTCACATTATCCTTCCTGGCCGCTCTTTTATTAAAGTCTGTTTGAATAATCAAACTCTTTTGTCTCTTTCTACCGCCTTTTGGCGCCTCACTTTCCAATACATTTATTAATTCCCAAAAATCAATGCGAAGAACGATTCATCTCCTGTCTTCAACCTTTTCCCTCTTTCGTCTGGTTGCCTGAGCCGATGCCCTAACGACTCCAACATCTCTCTCTGCTCATTTGAAGTTTCTCTCTTCTTCCCGCGAAGAAATTCTTGAGGACCTTTCTCTCCTCCTTCCTTCTCAACCCTCCAGAAAACCTCCTCACCTGATTCCATGGCCGCATCGATCGTTTCTGGGAGTCTGGGTGGCTACAGCGCCGAGTTCCTTACTCCTGAGCAGCAGGAGAGGTTCACTTACGTAAAGACGAAGTTGTGTGGGAATAAAGAGGTTGATATTGCAGATCTGGAGAAAAATGGGATGCACAGTGTAGTGGCCGCAATCATCAGGATGCAGTGGATGGGAATCTCAACCCTCTCAGAGGTAAGCTATCCAGACCTTGTAAAGGCCTTCTATGTTTGTCTGAAATCAGAGGCAGATGGATCCCTGACATCCTTTATCAAGGGAACCCAAATCAGGATCGATCGTGATGTTTTGAAAACCCTATTTGGTGTATGTACATCTGGTCACAGTGGACTCCACTCAGTGGATATTCAAGCAAAGGGTCTAGGTATCATTGGTCCAAACTTCAGGCTGAAAGATGGAAAGCTGGACATCAATCAGCTAAATGCCTTCAACAGGATTTTACATTTCATAGTGTGTCAGATTCTGGGTCCGAGAAGTGCTACTTTCTCATCTTGTACCAAGGCCGACTCAGACTTAATGTTTTGGGCCATCCAAAACAGGGAAATCAATATGGCTGAGGTAATGATAGAAAGGATGAAGTTCGCCAGAGAACAGATTTGGGATACCAAGAGCAAGTTAAACGTCTCTCTGCCTTATGCTCGCCTGCTCACCAAAGTATTCAAACACTTTGGTGTTGATCTATCAGGGGCAGTCCCTGAGAAGATGGGCCAAGCAATTAGGTCCAGAAACCTGAAGAAAAGCGGATTTTCATTACATAATGGTATCTGGTCTAAAGCTTCAGTAGCAGAGGGCGAAGCCATCATTGGCGACGCTCAAGTTGATCATCAGGTAGAAGTGCTAGTAACACCTGCAGCAGAACCAGTAGTAGCAGCTTCAGTAGCAGTTGAGCCAGCAGCACCGGCAGTTCCAGAATCAGCAGCAGGACCATCAGAACAAGTAGCAGAGCAAGCAGTGGTAGCAGGATCACCTGTAACTGCTGTTGAATCTCCACCTCCAGAAGCACCAGCAGAAGAAGCAATGGCTGGTGCAGCAGATCCTTTGCCCACCTCCATTGTTGCCTCTATCCTTAAAGAGGTATTGGATTCTATCCACTCCACTCCAGTCACTCCAGAGGGTGGCGGAGAATCAGTGGCAGAAGTTGTGGCATCAGGCCACATTGAGAAATCAATTGCAGCACCAGTTCAGGAGGAGCAATCAGATGCTCCAGCAGATGTTGTTTTGGAAGAGGCTCCCATTCAGGGGGAGCAAGAGCCAATGGAAAGGGATGCTCCTGTTCAGGGGGAGCAATCAAAGGAAGGACCAGCAGAAGCAGCTCACTGTGATGAGCCTATGGGCAGTGTACCAGCTGATGAAGACTTGCCTAATGCTCAGAATGATGCTAGAGATGGGGAGACTGCCAGCTCCTCAGAATCAGATGGTGATCAGCAGCCTCCAGCTTCAGAGGCAAGGCAGAAAGGAAAAGAAGTGGTTTCCGAAGTTCCACTCTTAGCAGACACTCCTTTTGAGAGGCAGGTGAAACAAAAAATTGTTATTAATTTGAAGCCTGTCGTTGAAAGATTAGATGCTCAATGAGAGATCTTGTGCTCTCTTCAAAGTGATGTGAACTCCATTTTTATGAGCCAAGCATCATCCACTAAGGAAATCTCTCAAATAAGACATATCATGAATTGGTTCAATAAAGAAATGGGCAGTATGAAGTCTATGGTAGCTGAAATTCTGAAGGTAGTTGGAGCTCAAGCTCCTCCTTCTCCTCCACCTCCTGCAGCTCAAGTTTCAGAATCAGGGTCATCAGTTCCAGTGTCCGGACCATCAGCAGCAGCAGAGGCAGAGATCAATGAGCAAGGGTTTTCTGGACCAGCTGAGCAGGATAAAGGGCCATCAGGGCCATTGGAGTCTAAATCTGTGGAAAATTTGGCTGAAGAAGCAGTTTTGGTTCTTGAGCCTCCAGCTCCCACTTCTTCCCAAACACCAGTTCCTCCATCCCCACCTTCATCCTCCACTGCACCTCCTGCTCCACAGACAATCAAGCAACCTCAACCTAGACCCATTTCCTCACCAACACCCTTTCCCTCTCAATCCATCTCCTCTCCTGCCTCATCTCCTGAGCTTCTACCAGCATCCTCTTCTGCCGGGCCCTCTTCTTCTGGCCCTTCTACATCAGACACTTTTTCTCTTCCTACTATCACTCTTGACTCTATTTTCAATCCACCTACACCTCCCTCCTTCATTACCCTTATTGCTGAGGGTGCCCAACTCCCACATGTGGAAATCCAGGATATCAAGGATGAATTTGAAGTAGCAATACTTCGTTCAGTCTTGGCTATTGGAACCCACACTCATAGGACAGGCTCTTCTAGTCCTATTTCTAAAAAGAGGAGACTCACCTCCATCCATTCTGTCTCTTCTGAACCTTGCTATCCTCCCTTGTGGTTTTCCCTTTCTATCTCCAACAAGCAGAAACCTATCTATGAAGAATATCTTCAAAAGGTAGTTTTTGCCCACATTTTTGGCCTTCCTTTCCAAAATCTTTCTGAACATCTCACCACTATCTTTCCTTATACCCATCTATCTAAGGCTCATCAGTCAAAAGTCTTCTCCATGACTGAAGCCAAAACTGAAGAGCAGTGGGCTCGGAGCCATAAAGATCTGTACAGTCAATTCCGTCGAGTTCAAGCTGCCAGATTTCCCCCTAGGGAAGCTCCTCTTCCCCTTTCTGAATGGTTCTAGATCCACCATAAAAGTCTGTTTGGCCCCTTCATTCAGAAAGAAATCAAATTTATCCGACAGTATTAGATGTATTGTAACTACTGCTATGCACATCGCCTCCCAAAATCTCAGTTGGGTCAATTTCGTGCAGCCATCAGGGCCCTCAGTTCAAGCGCAGCTCATACTGAGTCCCTTAAGATTGATTTTTCCACCTTGGTTATTCCTAATACAGTGTTCCTTCCCCCTCTCCATGCCTTGATTATGGAATCTTCTGTGGAAACACTTATCTTTGAGCGAGCTGCAAGGGTAATGGCCAGATTATTTGTGCAAGATGGCCGTGACTTATCCTTCCCCAGATTCGTCTTTAGGCAGTATCTTCAGGGGCATATCAAGGCAGATGTTCTGGCCCCCATTCTCTCTGAATGTGAGCGATTGTCTCCCGAAGAGTGGCAGAAGCTTTATCCGTTGTCTGCTCAGCAGCTCAGCGATCTAAATGCCTCTCAGGCCAATTCAAATCAACCTCTCTTGTCACCTGGTGAATTTTTGGATGCCAAGTCCCTTCACCTCATCAGAGACTCCTATCTGACCTGGGTCGAAAGATACAAGGTTTTCTTTGCTTTAAAGCAAGAACTTAGGTCGCTTAAGATTGACTATCCCCTCAAGGTTGAAGCTTTCCTTCGGTTTGCCAGCTTTGGGTCCTTCCTAACTTACAAGTTAGCCCTTGGTCGTGTTAAGTATGGGGACTTCATTTCCGATCAAAGACAGCTTCATATCAAAAGGATGGCTCCCACTATGGGACCCTCCTATCAAATTGACTTTGGGGCCTTTCAAGCCTTCTTTGAAGAGCAGGAACGCCAGGCAATCCTTGTACTCAAGCGTTTTGGCTCCTTGTTATCCCATGCTTATTACTTATCTGTAAATCCTCAAAACTAATAAATATATGTTGGTTGTCTACCCTTCCATCTTTTCTCTTCATTCTTTGTCTCAAGGTTTCTTTTTGTTTAATGACAAAAAGGGGGAGAAAATTAGCATATCTGAAATACATTTTCCAGAAATATACATGCTTATTGTTAAAATTTTGTCATCACTAAAAAGGGGGAGATTGATGATAAGTCTGTCCCCATGTAATTTTAATTACCTATTTATTATTATTATTATTTTTTTGGTGATTAACAAAATTCCTTCAATGATTTCTAACATATATTACATAAGTCTTAAGTACAGGAAATATACCAAGGTCACACAAACCAATGTTGATAAGTATTACCTCTCTAAAGCTTTTATCTTGACAAGATCATATTCTCTAAGTTCACATCGACTTCTGTTGAAAGTCATAACAATTTCAATAGAGCTATAACGATTTCTTTATAAGACTAAATGGTGTTTCAATCAAGTCGTTCCCGTAATGATTCATTAAGTTATCGTATCGATTTCTTTAGAGTTCGCAACGACTTGCTCGCCGTAACGACTTCGTAAGTTATCATAACGATTTCTTTAGAATTCTCAATGACTTGCTCGCCGTAACGATTTCTTAAGTTATCATAACGATTTCTTTAGAATTCGCAACGACTTGCTCGCCGTACGATTCTGTAAGTCATCACAACGATTTCTTTAGAAATTATAACGATTTGTTTTGCGCAACGATTTCTTTAGAACTCATAACGATTTGTATTGCGCAACGATTTCTTTAGAAATTATAAGATTTGCTTTGCGCAACGTTTTCTTTAGAACTCATAACAATTTGCTTTGCGCAACGATTTCTTTAGAACTCATAACGATTTGCTTTGCGCAACGATTTCTTTAGAAATTATAACGATTTGCTTTGCGCAACGATTTCTTTAGAACTCATAAGGATTTGCTTTGCGCAACGATTTCTTTAGAAATTATAACGATTTGCTTTGCGCAACGATTTCTTTAGAACTCATAACAATTTGCTTTGCGCAACGATTTCTTTAGAACTCATAATGAGTTGCTTTGTGCAACGATTTCTTTAGAGCTCATAACGATTTGTTGTATATAACGATTTCTTTAGAGCTCATAACGACTTGATAAGTGTTCATAACGATTTCCCTGTTGGACACATAAACTTGCTTTAACGATTTGCTCTCTATAATGTATTGTTAGTATTCTTAACGATTTCATAAGTCATATAGACAACGACTTTATGGTTTATATCGACTTGACATTTATCTTATCTCTTAAAGCATTGAATAGTCAAAGTTTTCTCTTATCCATCTGACTGATGCGCATTCAATGAAGATAAAACGTATCTCTGCATGCATGCAGATGATATCTCTTTTCTATTGTGCATATTCTGTCAACATCTTTTAGAACAAGCTATTTGGCATTACTATTTTGGTGAATACTCACATCAACATTTACTGACAACAAGAGACAGCCTAGCTGTCTACTGTTCAAACATTTAATGTGTGCAGGGTCCTAAAGACATTCTGTCATACAACGTTGGACCATATAGACGCCAGAAGACCCTATCTCTTTGCGTGCTCAAATGGATAAAAGATTGTTGAAGCTCTCAAATGTCAAGTAGTCTAACGTCTACCAATTTAAGAGACAACGGTTACTTCAACGGCCGTATTTTCAAAAGAAGATAAATACAAGACAGAAGAGAAGAATGCTATAACTGGTAGAGAACAAGCATCTCGCATTCAAGCATTCAAATTCCTCTGCAAAAAGTCTAGAGCCAAGAATCTCGTTGCCCATCTTCTTTAGCTCTTTGCTCTCTGTGCTGTAATAGAATTTCTAAGAGAGCTCGTGTAGTTCTGAGAGTGCGCCTTGTTTAGATCTCTTCCTCTCAGTGCTTACTGCTTCAGATCTTGGCTTATAAAAGCTTGATCTAGGGGCTTGAATTCATTCTAATCTCTTTGTTGTGTTTCCCTTCGTGTGTGAAGGAAGACCTGGTGGGATCCAGGGTGCTGTTTCCCTTCTGTAGTGAAGGAAAACCTGGTGGGGTATCCAGGGTGGTGTAATTCCCTTCGTGTGAAGGAAGACCAGCTGAGCTGGGTGTTGTAGTGTCCTTAGGGGGACTGTACCCTAGTTAGTGGAATCCTGAGTGGTTGCTCAGGGGTTGGACATAGGACTCCTAAGGAAAGGAGGTCCGAAGCAGGATAAGTTCTTGTGTTGAATGGTTGCTTATCTTGTGTGATTGTGCTTTGAACTAACTGTTACTAACCTTCATCGAAGAACGTTTTGTTTTAATGTTTTAAGTACAAGTTTTAATCAAATAATTTTAAAGACCCATTCACCCCCCCCTCTGGGCTTGTCAACCGGGCAACACTATCGACCGTCTCAGAGTGCTGATTCTGAATTGTGGTAACGTAAGCGATTCTGATGCCCGTGCGGAAAGTTATGCCCAATTCTTTCGCTGAAGGGGTGGGAATAAACCGGAGGGGGTGACTATATCGGCGATGTTCGGGCACCCATATCCACGACCTGGGGAGGAGATCTCGCGTCGAGTTGAACACGACATCCGATCGTTGTGACTGGGCGGCTTCGCGTGTGGGCTCCGCCAGTGATTTACGTATTCGAGGTAGTTGCTACTGCAAAAAAACCTTAGAATAGGGGAGATCGTTGGCTAGAATCACAATTTTGGAGTGCGAAACGAAGGTTTTTAGACCCCGAAATGACGTCTTATCGCCTGAGGCAATAAGGGGCGTCGAGCACCTCTGCGTGTCGATTCGAATTAGGGTCTTATAAGCGATTCTGATAACCGAGCGAAAAGTTATGCCCGTTTGAGCGAAGGGGTGTCCGTATGCGATCGCATCGGCAGCCCGCGACCGCGCTTCCGGAGAGGAATTTGGGCGCCGGACCGGAAATCTCCGAATATGACTTTTTACCGACCGGGTCGAAGTGCCGATTCTGAATTGGGGCATCGCGGGCGGTTCCGACCCTCGGGCGAATAAATATCCGCATCCGACCGGAGTGTACGGCAATCAGTGTACTAGTACACACGCTCCGGAGGGGAATTTTCGCCCCGGAACGGAATTCCACAAAACTAGCGCCCTGTCGACCGTCTCGGAGTGTCGATTCTGAATTGTGGTAACATAAGCGATTCCGATGCCCGTACGGAAAGTTATGCCCAATTCTTTCGCTGAGGGGGTGGGAATAAATCGGGGGGGGGGGGGTGACTATATCGGCGATGTTCGGGCACCCATATCCTCGACCGGGGGAGGAGATCTCACGTCGAGTTGAACACGACTTCTGATCACTATGACTGGGCGGCTCCGCGTGTGGGTTCCGCCAGCAATTCACGTAATCGAGGGAGTCGCTACTGCCAAAAAACCTTGGAATAGGGGAGATCATCCGCTAGAATCGCAATTTCAGAGTGCGAAATGAAGGTTTTTCGACCCCGAAACAACGTCTTATCGCCTGAGGCAATAAGGGAGAATCGAGCGCCTCTTATTGCCGATTCCGAATTGGGGTCTTATAAGCGATTCTGATAACCGAGCGAAATGTTATGCCCGTTTGAGCGAAGGGGTGTCCGTATGCGATCGCATCGGCAGCCTGCGACCACGCTCCCGGAGAGGAATTTGGGCGCCAGACCGGAAATCTCCGAATGAGACCTTTTTACCGACCGGGTCGAATTGCCGATTCTGAATTGGGGCCTCGTGGGCAGTTCTGACCCCTGGGCGAATAAATATTCGCGTCCGACCGGAGGGTACGACAGTCGGTGTAGTACACACGGTCCGGGGGGGCGAATTTTGGCCCCGAACGGAATTCCGCGAAACCAGCGCCCTGTCGACCGTCTCGGAGTGCCGATTCCAAATTGTAGTAACATAAGCGATTCCGATGCCCGTGCGTAAAGTTATGCCCAATTCTTTCGCTGAGGGGGTAGGAATAAACCAGAGGGGGTGACTATATCGGCGATGTTCGGACACCCATATCCACGACCTGGGGAGGAGATCTCGTGTCGAGTTGAACACGACTTCCGATCGCTGTGACAGGGCAGCTCTGCGTGTGGGCTCCGCCAGTGATTCACGTAATTGAGGGAGTCGCTACTGCCAAAAAACCTTGGAATAGGGGAGATCGTCCACTAGAATCGCAATTTTGGAGTGCAAAACGAAGGTTTTTCAGCCCCGAAACGACGTATTATCGCCTGAGGCAATAAGGCCGCGTGAAGCGGCTCTGAGTGCCGATTCCGAATTGGGGACTTATAAACGATTCTGATAACCGAGCGAAACGTTATGCCCGTTTGAGCGAAGGGGTGTCCGTATGCGATCGCATCGGCAGCCTGCGACCATGCTCCCGGAGAGGAATTTGGGCACCGGACCGGAAATCTCCGAATGCGACTTTTTACCGACCGAATCGAAGTGCCGATTCTGAATTGGGGCCTCGCAGGTGGTTCCGACCCCCGGGCGAATAAATATCCGCGTCCGACCAGAGGGTACCACAGTCGGTGTACTAGTACACACGCTCCGGGGGGAATTTTGGCCCCGAAGCGGAATTCCGCAAAACCAGCGCCCTGTCGACCGTCTCAGAGTGCTGATTCTGAATTGTGGTAACGTAACCGATTCCGATGCCCGTGCGGAAAGTTATGCCCAATTCTTTCGCTGAAGGGGTGGGAATAAACCGGAGGGGGTGACTACATCGACGATGTTCGGGCACCCATATCCACGACCTGGGGAGGAGATTTCACATCGAGTTGAAAACGACATCCGATCGCTATGATTGGGCGGCTCCGCGTGTGTGCTCCGCCAGCGATTCGCGTATTCGAGGGAGTTGCTACTGCAAAAAAACCTTAGAATAGGAGAGATCGTCGGCTAGAATCGCAATTTCAGAGTGCGAAACGAAGGTTTTTCGATTCCGAAATGACATCTTATTGCCTGAGGCACTAAGAGGGCATCGAGCGCCTCTGAGTGTCGATTCCGAATTAGGGTCTTATAAGCGATTCCGATAACCGAGCGGAAAGTTATGCACGTTTGATCGAAGGGGTGTCCGTATGCGATCGCATCGGCAGCCCGAGACCGCGCTCCCGGAGAGGAATTTGGGCGCCGGACTGGAAATCTCCAAATGCGACCTTTTACCGACCGGGTCGAAGTGCCAATTCTGAATTGGGGCATCGCGGGTGGTTCCGACCCTCGAGAGAATAAATATCTGCGTCTGACCGGAGGGTACGGCAGTCGGTGTACTAGTACACATGCTCGGGGGGGGGGGGGGGGGGGGGGGGCGAATTTTGGCTCTGGAACGGAATTCTGCGAAACTAGCGCCCCGTCGACCGTCTCAGAGTGCCGATTCCGAATTGTGGTAACGTAAGTGATTCCGATGCCCATGCGGAAAATTATGCCCAATTCTTTTGCTGAAGGGGTGAAAATAAACCGGAGGGGGTGACTATATTGGTGATGTTCGGGCACCCATATCCACGACCTGAGGAGGAGATCTCGCATCGAGTTGAACACGACTTCCGATCGTTGTGACTGGGCGGCTCCGTGTGTGGGCTCCGCCAGCGATTCGCATAATCGAGGGAGTCGCTACTGCCAAAAAACCTTGGAATTGGGGAGATGGTCGGCTAGAATCGCAATTTCGGAGTGTGAAACGAAGGTTTTTTGTCCCCGAAATGACATCTTATTTCCTGAAGCACTAAGGGGGCATCGAGCGCCTCTGAGTGGCGATTCCGAATTCGGGTCTTAGAAGCGATTCTGATAACCGAGCGAAAAGTTGTGTATGTTTGATCGAAGGAGTGTCCGTATGCGATCGCATCGGCAGCCCGCGACCGTGCTTCCGGAGAGGAATTTGGGCGCCGGACCGGAAATCTCCAAATGCAACCTTTTACCGACCGGGTCGAATTGCCGATTCTGAATTGGGGCATCGCGGGCGGTTACGACCCCCGAGAGAATAAATATCTGCGTCCGACCCGAGGGTACGGGAGTCGGTGTACTAGTACACACGCTCCGGGGGGTGAATTTTGGCCCCGGAATGGAATTCCGCGAAACCAGCGCCCTGTCGACCGTCTCAGAGTGCCGATTCCGAATTGTGGTAATATTAGCGATTACGATGCCTGTGCGGAAAGTTATACCCAATTCTTTCACTGAAGGGGTGGGAATAAACCTGAGGGGGTGACTATATCGACGATGTTCGGGCACCCATATCCACGACCTGAGGAGGAGATCTCGCATCGAGTTGAACACGACCTCCGATCGCTGTGACTGGGTGGCTCCGTGTGTGGGCTCCGCCAGTGATTCACGTAATCGAGGGAGTCGTCACTGCCAAAAAATCTTGGAATAGGGGAGATCGTCGGCTAGAATCACAATTTTGGAGTGCGGAACGAAGGTTTTTCGACCACGAAACGACGTCTTATCATCTGAGGCTGTAAAGGGGCGTCGAGTGCTTCTGAGTGTCGATTCCGAATTGGGGTCTTATAAGCGATTCTGATAACCGAGCGAAAAGTTATGCACGTTTGAGCGAAGGGGTGTCCGTATGCGATCACATCGGCAGCCCGCGACCGCGCTCCCGGAGAGGAATTTGGGCGCCAGACTGGAAATCTCTGAATGTTACTTTTTACCGATCGGATCGAAGTGCCGATTCTAAATTGGGACCTCACAGACGGTTCCAACCCTCGGGCGAATATATATCCACGTCCGACCGGAGGGTATAGCGGTCGGTGTACTAGTACACACGCTCCGGGGGGAATTTTAGCCCCAGAACAGAATTCTGCGAAACCAGTGCCCCGTCGACCGTCTCGGAGTGCGATTCCGAATTGTGGTAACATAAACGATTCCGATGCCCGTGCGTAAAGTTATGCCCAATTCTTTCGCTAAAGGGGTGGGAATAAACCGGAGGGGGTGACTATATTGGCGATGTTCGGGCACCCATATCCACAACCTGGGGAGGAGATCTCGCGTCGAGTTGAACACGACTTCCGATTGCTGTGACTGGGCGGCTCCGCGTGTGGGCTCTGCCAGCGATTCGCGTAATCGAGGGAGTCGCTACTGCCAAAAAACCATAGAATAGGGGAGATCGTCGGCTAGAATTGCAATTTCAGAGTGTGAAACGAAGGTTTTTTGACCCCGAAACGACGTCTTATCGCCTGAGACAACAACGGAGCATCGAGCGGCTCTGAGTGCCGATTCCGATTTGGGGTCTTATTAGCGATTCCGATAACCGAGCGAAAAGTTATGCCTGTTTGAGCGAAAGGGTGTCCGTATGCGATTGCATCGGCAGCCGCGACCGCGCTCCAGGAGAGGAATTTGGGCGCCGCACCGGAAATCTCCGAATGCGACCTTTTACTGACTGGGTCGAAGTGCCGATTCTGAATTCGGGCCTCGCGGGCGGTACCGACCCCCGGGCGAATAAATATCCGCGTCCGACCGGAGGGTACGGCAGTCGGTCACATAAGCTATTCCGATGCCCGAGCGGAAAGTTATGCCCAATTCTTTCGCTGAGGGGTGGGAATAAACTGGAGGGGGTGACAATATCGGCGATGTTCGGACACCCATATACATGACCTGGGGAGGAGATCTCGTGTCAAGTTGAACACGACTTCCGACCGCTGTGACAGGGCCGCTCTGCGTGTGGGCTCCGCCAGCAATTCACGTAATCGAGGGAGTCGCTACTGCCAAAAAACATTAGAATAGGGGAGATCGTCCGCTAGAATCGCAATTTTGGAGTGCGAAACGAAGGTTTTTCGACCGCGAAACGACGTCTTATCACCTGAGGCATTAAAGATGCGTCGAGCGGCTCATAGTGCCGATTCCGAATTGGGGTCTTATAAGCGATTCTGATAACCGAGTGAAACGTTATGCCCGTTTGAGCGAAGGGGTGTCCGTATGGGATCACATCGACAGCCCACGACCGGGCTCCAGGAGAGGAATTTGGGCGCCGAACCGGAAATCCCCGAATGCGACTTTTTATAGACCGAATCGAAGTGCCGATTCTGAATTGGGGCCTTGCAGGCAGTTCCGACCCCCAGGCGAATAAATATCCGCGTCCGACTGGAGAGTACGGCAGTCGGTGTACTAGTACACACGCTACGGGGGGAATTTTGGCCCCGGAACGGAATTCCACAAAACTAGCGCCCTTTCGACCGTCTCAGAGTGCTGATTCTGAATTGTGGTAACGTAAGCGATTCCGATGCCTGTGCGAAAAGTTATGTCCAATTCTTTCGCTAAAGGGGTGGGAATAAATCGGAGGGGGTGACTATATCGGCGATGTTCGGGCACCCATATCCACGACCTGGGGAGGAGATCTCGCGTCGAGTTGAACATGACATCCGATCGCTGTGACTGGGTGGCTCCGCGTGTGGACTCCGCCAACGATTTGCATATTCGAGGGAGTTGCTACTGCAAAAAAACCATAGAATAGGGGAGATCGACCGCTAGAATCACAATTTTAGAGTGCGAAACGAAGGTTTTTTGACTCCGAAACGACGTCTTATCGCCTGAGGCAAGGAGGGGGCGTCGAGCGCCTCTAAGTGCCGATTCCGAATAGGAGTCTTATAAGCGATTCCGATAACCGAGCGAAAAGTTATGCCCGTTTGAGCGAAGGGTTGTCCGTATGCGATCACATCGGCAGCCCGCGACCGCGCTCCCGGAGAGGAATTTGGGCGCCGGATCGGAAATCTCCAAATGCGACCTTTTACCGACCGGTTCGAAGTGCCGATTCTGAATTGGGGCCTCGCAGCGGTTCCGACCCCCGGGCGAATAAATATCAACCTCCGACCTGAGGGTACGGCAGTCGGTGTACTAGTACACACACTCCGGGGGGTGAATTTTGGCCCCGGAATGGAATTCTGCGAAACAAGCGCCCTGTCGACCGTCTCGGAGTGCCGATTCCGAATTGTGGTAACGTAAGCGATTCTGAATGCCCGTGCGAAAAGTTGTGCCCAGTTCTTTCACTGAAGGGGTGGGAATAAACTGGAGGGGTGACTATATCGGTGATGTTCGGGCACCCATATCCACGACCTGGGGAGGAGATCTCGTGTCGAGTTGAACACGACTTTCGATCGTTGTGACTGGGCGGCTCCGCGCGTGGGCTCTGCCAGCGATTAGCGTAATCGAGGGAGTCGCTACTGCCAAAACACCTTAGAATAGGGGAGATCGTCGGCTAGAATTGCAATTTCGGAGTGTGAAACGAATGTTTTATGACCCCGAAACGACGTCTTATCGCCTAAGGCAATAAGGGGCCGTCGAGCGGCTCTGAGTGCCGATTCTGAATTGGGATCTTACAAGCGATTCCGATAACCGAGCTAAACGTTATGCCCGTTTGAGCGAAGGGGTGTCCGTATGGGATCGCATCGGCAGCCCGCGACCGCGCTCCCGGAGAAGAATTTGGGCGCCGGACCGGAAATCACCGAATGCGACCTTTTACCAACCGGGTCGAAGTACCGATTCTGAATTGGGCCCTCGCGGGTGATTCCGACCCCCGGGCGAATAAATATCAGCGTCCGAACGGATGGTACGACAGTCGGTGTACTAGTACACGCTCCGGGGGTGAACTTTGGCCCTGGAATGAAATGCCGCGAAACCAACGCTGTGTTGACCGTCTCAGAGTGCCGATTCCGAATTGTTGTAACATAAGCGATTCCGATGCCCATGCGGAAAGTTATGCCCAATTCTTTTGCTGAAGGGGTGGGAATAAATCGGAGGGGGTGACTATGTCAGTTATGTTCGGGAACCCATATCCACGACTTGGGGAGGAGATCTCGCATCGAGTTGAACACGACTTCAGATCGCTGTGACTAGACGGCTCCGTGTGTGGGCTCCGCCAGCGATTAGCGTAATCGAGGGAGTCGCTATTGCCAAAAAACCTAAGATTAGGGTAGATCGTCGGCTAGAATTGTAATTTCAGAGTGCGAAACAAAGATTTTTCGACCGAAACGATGTCTTGTCGCCTGAGGCAACAATGGGACATCGAGCGGCTCTGAGTGCCGATTCTGAATTGGGGTCTTATAAGCGATTCCGATAACCGAGCAAAAAGTTATGTCCATTTGAGCGAAGGGGTTTCCGTATGCGATCGCATCGGCAGCCCGCGACCGCACTCACGGAGAGGAATTTGGGCGCCAGACCGGAAATCTCTAGATGCGATGTTTCACCGACCGGGTCGAAGTGCCGATTCTGAATTGGGGCCTCACGGGCGGTTCCGACCCCCAGGTGAATAAATATCTGCGTCCGACCGAAGGGTATGGCAGTCGGTGTACTAGTACAAACGCTCCGAGGGGGAATTTTGGCCCCAAAACGGAATTCTGGGAAACCAGCCCCCCGTCGACCGTCTCGGAGTGCCGATTCCGAATTGTTGTCACATAAGCGATTCCGATGCCCGTGCGGAAAGTTATGCCCAATACTTTCGCTGAAGGGTGTCCGTATGGGATCGCATCAGCAGCCCGCGACTGCGCTCCCGGAGAGGAATTTGGGCGCCGGACCGAAAATCTCGGATGCGACCTTTCACGGACCGGGTCGAAGTGCCGATTCTGAATTGGGGCCTCGCGGGCGGTTTCGACCCCCGGGTGAATAAATATCCGCGTCTGACCAGAGGGTACGGTAGTCGGTGTACTAGTACACACGCTCCAAGGTGGAATTTTGGCCCCGGAACGGAATTTCGCGAAACAAGTGCCCTGTCGACCGTCTCGGAGTGCCAATTCCGAATTGTGGTAACATAAGCGATTCCGATGCCCGTACGGAAAGTTATGCCCAATTCTTTCGCTGAGGGGGTGGGAATAAACCGGAGGGGGTGACTATATCGGCGATGTTCAGGCACCCATATCCACGACCTGGGGAGAAGATCTCATGTCGAGTTGAACACGACCTCCGATTGCTATGACTGGGCGGCTCCGCGTGTGGGCTCCGCCAGTGATTCACGTAATCGAGGGAGTCGCTGCTGCCAAAAAACCTTAGAATAGGATAGATCGTCGATTAGAATTGCAATTTCAGAGTGCGAAACGAATGTTTTTCGACCCCAAAACGATGTCTTATCACCTGAGGCAATAAGGGGGCATCGAGCGCCTCTGAGTGCCGATTCCGAATTTGGGTCTTATAAGCGATTCCGATAACCGAGCAAAAAGTTATGCCTATTTGAGCAAAGGGGTGTCCGTATGCGATCGCATCGGCAGCCCGCGACCGCGATCCCGGAGAGGAATTTGGGCGCTGGACCAGAAATCTCCGGATGCAACCTTTCACCGTCCGGGTCGAAGTACCGATTCTGAATTGGGGCCTCGCGGGCGATTCCGATCCCTGGGCGAATAAATATCAGCGTCCGAACGGATGGTACGGCAGTCGGTGTACTAGTACACGCTTCGGGGGTGAACTTTGGCCCCGGAACGGAATTCTGCAAAACCAACGCCCTGTTGACCATCTCAGAGTGCTGATTCCGAATTTTTGTAACATAAGCGATTCCGATCCCCGTGCGGAAAGTTATGCCCAATTCTTTTCCTGAAGGGGTGGGAATAAACCGGAGGGGGTGACTATGTCGGCGATGTTCGGGCACCCATATCCATGACCTGGGGAGGAGATCTCGCGTCGAGTTGAACACGACTGCCGATCGTTGTGGCAGGGCGGCTCCGCATGTGGGCTCCGCCAGCAATTCACGTAATCGAGGGAGTCGCTACTGGAAAAAACCTTAGAATATGGTAGATCGTCGGCTAGAATTGCAATTTTAGAGTGCGAAACGAAGGTTTTTTGACCCAGAAACGACGTCTTATCGCCTGAGGCAACAAGGGAGCATCGAGCGGCTCTGAGTGTCGATTCCAAATTTGGGTCTTATAAGCGATTCTAATAACCGAGCGAAAAGTTATGTCCGTTTGAGCGAAGGGGTGTCCGTATGCGATCGCATCGGCAGCCCGCGACCGTGCTCCTGGAGAGGAATTTGGGCACCGGACCGGAAATCTCCGGATGTGACCTTTCACTCACCGGGTCAAAGTGCCAATTCTGAATTGGGGCCTCACGGGCGGTTCCGACCACCAGGTGAATAAATATCCGCGTCCGACCGGAGGGTACGGTAGTCGGTGTACTAGTACACACGCTCCGAGGGAGAATTTTGGCCCCGAAAATGAATTCCGCGAAACCATAGCCTTGTCGACCGTCTCTGAGTGCCGATTCCGAATTGTGGTCACATAAGCGATTCTGATGCCCGTGCGAAAAGTTATGTCCAATTCTTTCGCTGAAGGGGTGGGAATAAACCGGAGGGGGTGACTATATCGGGGATGTTTGGGCACCCATATCCACGACCTGGGGAGGAGATCTCGCGTCGAGTTGAACACGACTTACGATCGTTGTGACTGGACAGCTCCGCGTGTGGGCTCCGCCAGCGATTCGCGTAATCGAGGGAGTCGCTACTGCCAAAAAACCTTAGAATAGGGTAGATCATCGGCTAGAATTGTAATTTCAGAGTGCGAAACGAAGGTTTTTTGACCCCGAAACGATGTCTTATCGTCTGAGGCAACAATGGGGCATCGAGGGGCTCTTAGTGCCGATTCTGAATTGGGGTCTTATAAGCGATTTTGATAACCGAGCAAAAAGTTATGCCCGTTTGAGCGAAGGGGTGTCCGTATGCGATCGCATCGGCAGCCGCGACCGCGCTCCCAGAGAGGAATTTGGGCGCCGCACCGAAAATCTCCGAATGCGACCTTTTACCGACCGGGTCGAAGTGCCGATTCTGAATTGGGGCCTCGCGGGCAGTTTCGATGCCCGGGCGAATAAATATCCGCGTTCGACCGAAGGGTATGACAGTCGGTGTACTCCCGAACAGTCCCAGCTCTGAGATATTTCGCCAGGTTCTCACCAACGGCTTCCTGACGATCCGTTGACAAAGGACGCTTTTTATGGCGCACGGTCCGAGCCCTGAGGTCTACATTCAGATGATGCTGGATCACCTTGGGATCGATTCCCGGGAGGTCGTTCTCCGTCCATGCAAAGATGTCGCCACTTTCTTTGAGAAAACGGATCAGCCCTGCCTCCAACTCCTGGAGTTTGTCGCCAATCACCAACGACTTCCCTTCATCAATTTCAATTTGCTTCATTTGCTCCGCTGGCTCATGTCTTTCACCCTCATTGTCATAGTCAGGCTTGTACTCGGGAATAACTGGTTCCTTTGCTTTTATCGAATTTACATAGCACCTGCGAGCTTCGGTTTGGTCCCCCGTGACCTCCCCTACCCCGCACGGTGTTGGGAATTTCAGATTTTGATGATAAGTAGAAGGAACTCCCCCCAGCTTTCCTAAAAGACCCTTGCCAAAGATAGCGTTGTAGGCCGACTTCACTTTCACAACTAGAAAGTCGGCCTCAACGGTTACAGAACACGGGCTAGAGCTGAGGGTGATCTTCAGCCTGATCGACCCTTCGGCATTGACAGGGGATCCGTTGAACCCGAAGAGAGGGGTTGCCACGGGCTTCAGCTCGGTGCTTAAATTGGTCATCTTTACATAGCAATTATAGAAGAGAACGTCGGGAGCCGCTCCACCGTCTTCCAGGATTCGGTGCACACTGTACCCCTCGATGTCCGCGCGAATGACAAGCGCGTCATCGTGGGGAAAGCTGAGGCCAAAGGCGTCGTCCTCGAAGAACGTTATAACGCCGTGCGACTTGGGGGCCGAGCCCCCCGAAGTCGAACCAGCGGCCGAGGCGTATGCCTTTCGCTTTCTTCCATTGTCTCCTCCTCCGGCTGCTCCTCCCACGAGGACGAGGACTGCACCCTTCTCTCCCCGAGCTCCGCGCTCCCTCTCGGGCGTCGGCTCCTTCCTGCGTCCATCGACGACGTCTCTTCCGATGATGCCGCGTCGCAGCATCTCTGCAATCTCCAGTTTTAGGCTGCGACATTAATCAGTTGTATGGTCGTAGCCCTTATGATAGTCGCAGTAGAGGTCGGCGCCGCACCCCGGTGGTGGCTTGCCCAACGGCTCGGGCCGTCGGAACTCTGGTAGCTTCTTGATCACGGACAATATTTCGAACGGAAGCCATCCTGTAACGCCTCGACGCGGAATATCGGAGCGGGATTACAGTTATTAAATAGTACAGAGCGAGAAAATAAATAACAAAACCATTGCACAATTGGATAACACCAAATAAACTCCAATTTCATTAATAATCCAACAATCTCCATTACATTCACTAATAACTCATCATCTTCATAACTAACTAATACATCAACGTATCAGAGCCAAAACTAGGGCCCAGAGTACTTTATTCAAATCCAACTACTACATAAGGACTCATTGACTCATAACTATACTAACTGACTACTGCTGGATAGCACTGGTTGCTGGAATGGTCACTCCTGAGCCTCCTCATCGGTCCCATCCTCGTGAGTGTGGTCATGATCCGACTCACCTGAAACACATTAAATAAATACGCAGGATGAGCGAATAACGCCCAGTAAAACTTAATATCTCATGAACACAAGCATGCTTTAAATAGTTAATGTTTTAATGGCAGGCTAACTAGAGAGTAAAGTCATGTAGAGCATGTCATGATAACAAGAGAATAATAGCAACTGGCACAGGGAAAATAGTACAACGAGAACGACAATAGAATGGCCATGTAACGTTATAACATGTAAATTGCACAACGGTGCACTAGTAACGATCACGCTTGCACTTGTAGAGATAGTAGTTTGATTGTCATAGATTAATCTAGATAGTAAACTGGCGCTGGATGCATGCCGTAACACATCCTTGATCATTTTAACTCCCATGGGCACTAGCACTTTTCGGACGCTCCTCCCAGGACCTGATCGGGCCCTATTGCGCTGGCATTAGTCATTTCTTTTATCTTAGGAAATCACACGAATGGCCAATAGAGTACCAAGAAGAGATAAGAGAGTACTAGACGAATAGATGAGAGAGTAGAGAGAACGTGAACAGATGAGAGAATATAGACAGTAGATGAGATAGGGACATTCCGTAAAACAACGTAAACACACGATAGTAACGGTTGCACGACACACCACTGCGGGCCGGCAGTCTGGTAGAAATCATTACCGCCCACTAGCCGTGTTATGTACACATGCTAGATGGTCCGGTGTGATCAAAGATAATGAAAGAACACGCTAAGGCCATGGATCGTACTGATCCCTAATGTGTATCGGGTTTTGGGGTACAACCAGCTTGTTGACTAAGGACGTGCGCCAAAGCCAAGAAGACTTACGGAGGTCTTGACAAGGATTCTCATTCTCGATGGAGAGGTGGTCCAAGTCAAGAGAAAGTGTGTAGAAATAGGTCCGTTGTGCCTCGAGTGCTCAAAGGCCGAGGGAAAACGATAACGGTAGATAAAATGTGCGAGTAAAACGAAGACAATTGTATTTAATAAAATAGGGTAATTTAGTCATTTATTTTGCTAATTTACCGAATATATTATTGCATAATTTATCAGGGTCAAATGGCATTTAATAATGTTAGGTGTGTGTAAGTGTAAAAAAATTTTGAGGATATGACAAGTCTTGCAAATGTCATTTTAAATAATTAAATTTATATCGTTAATGCCATTTATTAACGTACCAAGTCGAATTAACTATAACATGGGTTAATCATGGCTAATTAAGGGGTATAAGGCTTAAACAACAGGGCATATGCACAATTTTCAATTCTGGTCAGATTCTTGAAAATGCGGCGGACTTACCCGTGGCGATTCAAGTCGCGACGGGGCGGCCGGGCGCAACAGGTGGACCGGCTAGTCTGGCCCGGTCCGGAGTAGAATCGCGGCGGCATAAGCCGCCGCATTCTTGACGCGACGCCATCGACCGGCGCGACCCCACTGATATCGCGGTGGATCGCGCCGACGCAATACCAGGTGGGATTGCCTTTTTTTTCCTTTTTCCCAGGGCGAATCCTCTTTGATACATAGACGTTCTAAATTCCATATAAAATAGCATGGTGATCCAAAAAGTACAAAACCAGTTTTAAACGAAAGTAGACATATAGATCTATCACCATGAACGATTAATTTGAAAATATACAAGGTTTAGGCATGATTTGGTCAGGTTACGTTTTGGTAACCTAGACATGCGCTGTCAGGGTTCACCGAATTTATTAGAGATGAATACATGATGAAAAATTCAGAAACTAGGGGAGTTCAAAATCTAACAAGATGTAGTATTTATGATAATTTTATCATGGTATGAAGTCAAGTATAAACGAGGTTCACAAGCAAACATGACGGGTCAGGTGCATGGATCTGACAGAGATTCAAAGAATTAATTCTCCCTCATGGGAGATTGAAATAGCACAAAACTAGGGGGGTTTTAAAGCTAATATAATGTAGTATCAATGAGAATTTTCTCATGGCATGGGAACAAGTACATGCAAGGGATTAGAGAAAACAAGAGATTTCGGGTTCATGGTAATAGTAGAGATTCAAGCAATTAATTCGCCCAAATGGATGAACGAAATACAACAAGAAGAGAGGGCTTTTGAAGAGGTTCATGAAGGCTACCTAGGGTAATTTTTAGCGATTTTCGCCCCTATGGATTTGTCGAATACAACAAGAAGAACCCTTTTGAAGAGGTTCATGAAGGCTACCTAGGGTAATTTTTACACGATTTTAGCTTGAGAGATTGCTGACCTTTTGTCGAATCCAAGAAGAACCCTAAGTTGGAGACGAAAACGGGATGAAAACTCCTTTGTCCAAGCTCCCTTGTGACGGCCCTCATTATACCGGTACGGTTATACCAACCCACGTCGGTATAGCGAGAGTCCTCACAGTGGGACATTTACCCAAACGATACAAACAGCTGAGATACACGCGAATATACGAACAGAGTAGCGGAAGTAAAAGACAACTGTCTTCATTCATTCATCATCCACATTAAACATACATGAAATTCGCAATTAACATTAAGAGCTAAAAGTTCACATGATTTAAATTGCTGAAATTTAAATACATAATGTCCACACTTATACATTCTTTTCATGATACTCTAATACAACGTTCAAATTACATACTATGAAATGCACAAGTCACAAAGAACTCCAAAGACTAATCTCCGCGCTCGGAGTCCGTCTCCACTGTCTCCTCCAACGATGCCACGTCACCAACTACACCTGTACGCCAAAGCAAGGAGTGAGTCTAAAGACTCAGCAAGCAACACTACTCATAACGTATACGTATAAGTCATAGCGGTTTCTACATGCACATTCACAATTTCAACATATGGCATGCTAGTCATTTGAAAGTTTCAATCTATCATGAAAGTTCTACAATTTAATACATAGATTATGCTTTCAGATTTCTAAGAATAAAACTTACCTATCACATGCTCTCTATTCAATTAGCTCGTGAAATTTTACCTTTAAGAACCAACATGAGAGCTACCAACATGAACACTGTGTATATATGAAAGGAAAACACAACTAGCATGGATTTTACATGTTCTCAAGCACATACATAGATATTTTCACATGCTTTAAGTTGCTGGTTTCACATGGTTTAATGGCTGTGAACCTACACATGAGAACTACAATGTTGTTTAAAACATACCATGTGAACAACCAATCATGCTATTTTGTACACGTGCTCATCAATTATCCCTAACAAGGATTCTAGACATTTTCGCACATATAAACATGATGATAACAACATGAAATTACTGATTTCACATGGTTTCAGATTTGTCTCACATGGATTTCAATGTCATATTCTCACATTTTAGTTTCACATTTTCTTTACACAAGTTTCCAATTCACATGGTTGCACTTTACACATACACATTTCACATTGTTCACTTACACATTAACACATGAACACATACACATTGCACATTACACATTCACATTTTAGGTGCCGTGACACATAGTCCAAACCACCAAAGAAGGACACATACACATCACATTACACATAGACGCCATCTAGGCATTTCAATGGCGACTCTTGA
This sequence comes from Colocasia esculenta, assembly GCA_014218235.1. Classification (NCBI taxonomy): domain Eukaryota; kingdom Viridiplantae; phylum Streptophyta; class Magnoliopsida; order Alismatales; family Araceae; genus Colocasia; species Colocasia esculenta. The sequence goes on from CM024758.1 coordinate 200,401, forward strand.
ACTGCGCAGACCGGGAGAACAAGTCTCCACCCTAACCAGTGGTACTTGTCCACCTCCAGGATTTCCCCCTAATACCCTTAGGGTCACTTACACATTGAACCTTCTCAGGGGGACTTTTCCCTGATACAGTTCCACTGCCCTCTACGGAAGCAGTGTCACATTGGCACAATTACACATTTACACATTTTACCGATTTTTACACATAGTTTTACACATATCACCTTTCATCTCATTCACTTTCTCACTCACATGTATATCTCTGTTTTCCTGACATGGCACTACAGATTTCAGGAGTTTAACACACAGTAAATTCACCAATCAGGTTGGGTTTAAACAATATCTAACCACCTTACGATAACATGCATAGATTTTTACATTTCACATGGAAAAATGCATAACTCCTTATATACTGGTCCAAATGACTTGTATTTTAACCACATGCTATTTTCAGGTTCAAGGTCATACCTTCAATTTTTTAGATTTTTCTGAGCTAAGTAGAATTTACAGAAAATCAAATGCCTATTTAACATGCCATTCTTAATTTAGTTGACATGGAGTTTAACACTATCATGCATTTTTGCCACTTACTGTCTGAACAGAGACTACTGTTATATGCATGATATGAAAATACAGAATTACCCTAAATCATACAACCATAGATCGATCACAACAATTCTTTCTTGCATGTCTTTTTATTTACCGAACCGAAATTAATAGCAATTTATGCAAGCATGGACAATTTATCAAAATTTGAGTACACATATACTAATCCACTAACTTCATGACCTGACAAAACTTAGGGCACTCAGACTAGTCCTAATCATAAAATATGGATTGGCAAGATCACAAACAATCATGCTTGAAATTTCATGGGATAATGATCTCTAACATTCACCACCACACATCACACTCATTCACACACCACATTTAACAGTATACATAGAGTATAGGGTTACCATATATCCTCATCGTGAAACATACCGAAAATAGTTGTATAGGAAGGGCAGAATAGGTCACTGTTCTGTCCAGATGAACTTGGCGGCGGTCTCTGGCCGCTAACTCAGTGTCAGCGGCATGGTCGATGGACGCCAATCATGATCTCAGCGTCCAGGGACCTTGCCGTTAATGCAGGTCTGTGCAGAACACAGACCCGAGCTCTCAAGATAGGGTGAATGTGGGGGTCAAGGACACGAAGAAAAATACACAAAAATGTTAAAACCGTCCTAGACTCATACGGGAACCTTATGGTAGGGTCACTTGCCTCTAGGAAATTGCTCCAATGGATCAAAAGTGCTGGTGAAGCCCTCCTTGGGCAGTCCCAAGAAGTTGCAAACTGGCCTCCAAGATCACCTCCCTCCGGGTTCTTGGATGAAGATGGCTCCAAGGTACGGCCGGGGAAGTCTCCTCCTTCACTCCAGCTAGCTTCTTGTCGTGGAAGATGGCCGGATCCAGCTTCAGAGGGTCAGATTCTTGGGTGCAAAGTGGGGGTTTTCTCACAGCTCAGAAGCTAGGGTTTTCTCCTCTTGTTTCTCTCTTGCAAAGGGTGAAGAGAGGGGTTGGGGAAGGCAGATCCGGGTTTAACATATGGGAGAGGCTTCTCTCCCACTCACAAAGTCACAAGATGGCTCTCAGAGCCGTGGGGACAGCTCCCCAATGGGTGAGCTTCCTTGTTTCCGAAATTTCCGGCTCTGCTGCGCATGCAGGCCAGAGAAATTGGCGTCCATATCGTTAGACGCCAGGATTAGTGTTGGCGTCCATGGGGTGGATGCTGACACCACCTCAACGGCTAGGGGTTGATGCCAATCTGGCCTCCGGCCAGAACTCTAAAACATGCAGAAAACTATGCATACCATGCATATATACATGCAATATGTATATGGTAGTGTATCCATACTATCACCATTCCATACATGCATTATTTACATCTAGTATAAACATATGCACACGTAATTGTACTAATTAATACGTACGTAAATATGTATATACATACACAAGCACAAACATACATACACAAATACAAATAATGCGACGGAAATTCGAGGGCCTTACATCCCTTCTCCAAGCTCCCACGATCTCCAGCCTCTCCCCTCGTCCTCCAAAGCCTCTATTGCGGTTTAGGGTTGCTAGGGACGAGTTTTAGGGTGTTTTGATTGCTAATTAGAGTCTTAGCCATTCTAAGAGTCCTCCCTTCAATTAAACTCCGAATTTCCTTCTTTATCTCCCACTTTCTTTTATTTATCCACCTAATAGAGTTGGGAAGGGATCCAATTTCGTGGGTAAAGATTTAGGGTAAGTGTAGGACTCTTTTTAGGATAGATATGACTTGTTTTAATAGTTAATTTGACCCTTTTCCATTTATTAATTAATTAGATACAAATTTCTCTTAATTACTTCTCCTCTCATAATGGGCTATCCCTATTTGGGCCCAACAAACCATGTTAGGACCATTAGTACATCCCATTACTAATTTAGCCTAATGGGTTTTGTTTTAAATCCTTCTAATTATATTTATTTTCTTTTTTGTTCAATAATTTCTATTTTCCTTATTTATAAAAATAGAAATTTTATTTTTATTTGGGTTTTAAAAATCAAGGGTGCTATGATAGCCCATGAATACGTCATTAAATACGTGACTAGGGCTGTAAACGAATTCTGATATTATCCGGATCCGATTCGGATTCGTATCTGGTTAAGCGGATATTATCCGTTTACCACGTATCCGACGGATCGGATTTCGGATACGGATAATATCCGAATAATAAACGGAGCGGACACGGAAATGAGAGATCCTCTCCGTTTAAGATCCGCTCCGAAACTGAATGAATCATGACCGTTGGATCTTAGATCTAATGGTCTATATATAATATATAAATATCTAATAAAAAACCCTATCTTCGCTGCCACCCACTCACAAATTCTCCCACTCCTGTTAGGCGTGACCCTGTCGCCGCGGCGGCATCATCACCCCCTCCGCCAGCGCGGTCTACACAAATGGACGCAGCGGCGGCGTCACGCGTCCTTCGACTGAAGCAATGCCGGCCGGCCGGCGAGCGGCTCCCTCCCTCATCCCGCCTGTGTTGTCGGAGGTCCGACCCCCCTCTCCGGCATCCCCTCCCCCGCTCTCCGTCAACACCCCTCCCCCTGGCCTTCCCCTCCCCCCCTCCGTCAACACCCCTCCCCTCGGCCTTCCCCCCCCCCCCCCCTCCATCAACACCCCTCCCCCCCTCCGTCAACACCCCTCCCCCTGGCCTTCCCCCCCCCCCTCCGTCAACACCCCTCCCCCCGCCTTCCCCTTCCCTCTACCTGTATGTCTCTCTCTTCTCTCTCTAGATCTCTCTCTCCGGCACTGCGACAGTGCGGCACCCGTCCCCCTCAGTCCCTTACTCCCTCCGTCTGTCTCTCCCTGGATCTCCAGCAACCCTCCCCCTGTTGGGCATCCTCCTCAGACCTTACCCCCCCTCCCTCGCTCCAGCACAGCAGCAACCCTCCCCGCTACCTGGTTTCTCTCTCTCTCTCTCTCGCTCCAGCACAACACACTTCATCCATTACAAGCAGGAAAAGGAACCCTGCGGCTGCTGCGGTTCCCAACTGCTGCTCATCGTGAGGGAGCAGGTGAGGGCCAGCTCCAGAGATACCTCCAGAGATCCTCACCGCTGCAGCGCACATGACTTATTTTTTAATTTCTGAGTGAAATATTGCTATCCATGTTATATGTTTGTGATATTTATATAATTTTTAAAATTTTACAGAATTTTTTCTTATTTTTAGATCAATTAACATTTGTTATTTGATCTTATATTTTCGAAGCGGATAATATCCGTATCCGCTCCGAATCCGAATATTATCCGACTAATATATCCGCTTCGTATCCGAATTTTATTCGAAACGGATACGGATTATCCGATTATATATTCGGAGCGGATACGGAAAACGTATATCCGCTCCGTATCCGCTCCGTTTACAGCCCTATACGTGACTAACAATCTCAAATTTATCGGCCTACACTAAATATTTTAACAGTAGTTAAGTGGTGAGAGCCGAGTCGAATCCACGGGAAAAAAGATTTTAGAGTTGAAAACCTTGAGCTTTTGTTTAAGAAAATAACGTGGTAGTATTAAGACTAAGTTGCACGAAATAAATTTAAACTATGCTAAATAAGTAAAGAGAGAGATAAAGAGGGAATGAGAGAACACAAGACACTATTTAAAACTATAATCTATTAACAACAAAAACTGTTTAACAAAAAGATTTTATTCTAATCAAAAGCCATTAACAAGTACACTGAAATAAAGAGAATAAGAGAGAGAATAAGAGAGACGAGAGAGAGAAGAGAGAGAGGAGAGAGAGCGCAAGGATAGAAGAGAGAGGAGAGAGGAGAGAGAGGAGAAAAAAGAGAGAGAGGAGAGAGAGCGCAGGGAGAGAAGAGAGAGAAGGGAGAAACGTGAGAGAGAGAGAGAGAGAGAGAGAGAGGACGCGTAAGGGAGAGAGGCACTGAGAGAAGAGAGAGAGAGGGAGCCGCGGTGGGGCTGCTGCGCTACGTGCATGGAAAAGCATGCACGTAGAACAGCAGAAGGGGAGGCGGCCTGGCACGGGCCTGGGCGCGGGGGAACGAGGCGACCTGGGCGCAGCGCGGGGCGGGCCGGCCTGGGCGCGGGGCAGTGCGCCCGCGCGCGGCAGGCGAGCACGCAGGGGCCCGCGGGCTCGGGCGAAGGCGCAGGGGCCCGGCGGGGGCTGGCTGGTGCGGGCGCCCGTGGCAGGCTACTGTTGCTACCGTTCTGCTTCATCCACAGAGAGAGAGATACCCCAGAAAGAGAGAAAGAGAAGAGGTAGAAGAGGAAGAGGAAGAAGAAGAAAAGAAGAAGAGGAGGAAGGGTGCGCGGGAGAGAGGGAGAGAGAAAGCGAAGAGAGAAAAAGAGAAAGAATAATAGAAAGAGAGAGAGAAAGAGAGTTTATAAAGTAGTAGAGGAAAGAGAGGAAGGAGGAGAGATTAAAGGAAAGAAATTTTTGAAAAATAGGAGAGTGGGTTTTAAAATGAGAAAGAGTTTTCTTTTTTAAAAAGAAAGAGAGAGATGAAATATTTAAAAATTAAGTCTCTTATTATTCTCTCTTGATCCAATTGAATTCATTGGCCCATTTGACACTTCATTTCTTGGCCCATTAATCCTGCAAATATACCACAACAGAGATTTAATCAATTATCATTTTTGTAATAAAGTGATAATGAGTTTGTGTAAAATTAAGGACTATAAGTCTATAAGATAATAAAATATCATGATTATCATCAATAATCATGCATTTATCATGCTACACGTCCGAAGTGTGGAAGATTGCGTTGTCGGCGGTACTCGTCGGATCGGCGATTTGAGTCTGCTTTCTGATCACCGTGAGCTGAGCTTTCCCCTCTCTTTGTTCTTTTGACTTCCGGCGCCTTGCTTGATCCCCCGGCCTCAGCTGGACGACTCAACTTGCCCGCCACTCCGAGAGTAAACAGTGAGGTTGTAAGCAGAGTCGCCACGGAAGGCGTCCGTGTCCCTCGCTGAAGAGCTTCAATCTTTCGATTCATCTCCTGGAGGTCGTTCTTCCACCGAGGCTCCATTGACGGGGCACCAAATAGAGCAGGTGTCGACTTGGCGGTGAAGTGGTCGACGCCCGTCGTTCGAGGGGATCCGAGCTCTGCCACCGAAGTCGGGGCCCCCTGTACCACCGCTGGAGGAGGCGGCGGCGCCTGGGTTGAAAGAGCGAGTGCTGCAACCCGGACATCGGCCTGGCTTGTTGATATCGCTGGGGGGGCTGGTTGGGTCCCTGCGAGTCCGATGTCGCCGCATCCATTCGGAGCGGGGATCGCCGGACGGCCAGCCGTGTCGGCCTGAGCCGCCATTAGCTGTTGCTTCTGCTCCATGCGCGCTAGGATCTCATGAAGCCCCGCCACCAAATTCTCGACGCGGTAGAGGCGGGAAGAAGTATTTGAGCCTTGTTCTCCAGTGTCGGATCCTCCCCCGGCGGTCCCCTCCTCAACAATAGTGATTGGCACCTCTTCTTCGGGCGAACGAGCGACCACTTTCCCCTTGGGCGCCATGAGAGCGAGCTTTTGTTCAGAAGAATTCCCACAGACGGCGCCAAAAAATGTTACTGTTGGAGTAACGGAGTCGGCCTTAGCCGAGTGGCCCCCAAGGGATGGAGAAGCGGAGCTCGCGGGTTGTCGAAGTCCCTCTTGCAAGACCACCGAGTCGCCTCGGTGGGGAAACACTCCGACGATCAAGTTAGTGTTTGAATGGAGTGGAAGAGTTTTTTGGGATGGATGTAACCTACCTCTCATGAACGGGGGCTCCCCTCCTTATATAGGAGTCCTCACGGGTAGGTTCGGTTGGCAACGATCTGGATACGCTGCGCAGTAAATCGCCCACGATCCTCAAGAGCCTGGATTTGGTTCCGAGAATCCCGGCCTTGCCTGCGCATTCTCCACGACGCCGCGATTTCGGGGCCCTTATTAGGCACTTTCCTTAGACGGTTACTTACAGTTGATTGGCATACACATCCCGTGATTTCCGACACATGCCAAATCTGAATTTTTCCCCCATAGTCCGGGTTGGCAACTGCTCAGCTCGTCTGGGCGCGGCCCGATGGATGTTTAGATACTGAAATGACTCGGGAGACCCTTCCCTATGACGACTCGGCCCAGCTAGTATCGCGGATCTCGGATCTTTATTTCAGCCGAGCTATTTGACTCGACTGTACCGCGGGCCAGGCAAGGCCAGCTCCCGTAGTGGATCTTGAGCCGAGTCCCTTGGGAACACCCCGCATCACTATTAAAGTCTATCTTACCCATGGTTCATCGTGGTGGGCTACTCGGTTGTGCCGAGATCACCCTAGCACAGTATAGATCGAATCGAAGCACTATGTTGGTGCGACACGATTTGATCTGATAGACTTTATTATAAATAAATAATAATAAATTAAATAAAAAAGATATGAAGAATACTTAATAATAAAAATAATATTAAAACAATATATCTAACAATACCATATTAATCATGCCAATATTCATAAGAGCCCTGACACAGGACGGTACGACCGTGTGGTCACTATCTGCAACAACAAGGCCAATCGTAGTTTTATCGCTGCAAAAATGGGTTTAAATAAGATTTGGATTGAAACGAGGGATGTTGATCCAGTCAATTTGACCCTACAAAGTGAAATTTAGTTTTTCTAATAAAATTTTTATAATTGAGAAAAAATTATTGCACTTTCATATTACACTTTAAGTGTAATATGACTTGGCATAAGACCTATGTGGCATCTAATAATTAGATGACCACTTTATCACTTCTCATGTGAAGAGTGCCACATAGATCTTATGCCTAGTCATATTGCACTTAAGTGCAATGTGTAAGTACAATAAACTTTTCTCTTTATAATTTAATAGAATCACGTGACCTCAATAGATACACTGTAGGTCCGTCCATACCACTAGATGAAGACAAAATTCATCAAGAAAAGCAGACAGCTCACTGATGCGTGGGGTGACAGCGGGTGGGGGTAGAGGGGTAGAGCGGTTCTCCATCGATCGCGTGGGACAGTGAGAAGGGTATTTTAGTAACTTCACATGATCAACTAAGGGAACGAAAATTTCATAGAATATTTATTTTTTGGACGTTGTCAGATTAGATAGAATTTTTTTTTGGCAAGAGTTAGAAATTTCGAAAGATTAAAATGAGAATAATCGTATTTGAAAGATTAATATATAATTAACAAAATTTATATAAACTAATATAAAAAAATCTCTTTTTTTTCTTCAATCGTGTTCGCCTCGTTTATAGGGGAATGATCAACCCTAAATGAATCTGCCTCGAAAAGAATGTGAAAATTTTGAGTTGCTAAGGCTAAATAGTCAAACTAATACAACAAGACACAATTTCCAACGACGCACCTTATTGATTCAACCCAATGTAATTAAAGTACACACTTTAGTATTGAGGGCTTATTTAATATACATTTAATGAACACCTAAAGTCTGAAATATTTAATTTTTATGATTTAAATTTGTTTGATAAAATATTTAAATTAATATTAAATCACCTAAATTTAAAAAGCACTTAATTTTTAAACCAAGAAGAATCATTTTTTTTAAGATTGACAATTTCTCAACCCACAGGCCATGCCGTCGACGGCAATTCGGCGATCGTCGGTCGAATTTTGATGAACAGTCGTCAGATTTCGACGATCAATGATCGGACAATGACACTGACGATTAGATTCCAGCGAATCGCCGCCAAAATCCGACCAGTCATTGACGGCTATTGTCGGAAACAGGTGATGGCCAAAATTTGACCATCGAATTCCGATGACTTGGTCTAAAAAATAAGTTTTTTTGAGTATTGCAAATTTTGAACACACGACTTATGGATAGGAAAGTGATATACTAATCAACTGTGCCACAAATTTTATTGATTAGATCTTAGTTCATATATTATTTAAGTTGGTTATTAAACAACTCTTAATGAATGTCTTATATATAATAAGAATCTTTTAAGTTTCGGATCTAAGAAATATATGAGAAATAAAATTTTAGATTTTAAACTTAAGTATTATCAAACACCACTAAATTTGTGTCAAAAGCAAAATGGGTCTACCTTAAATTAATTAGGTTTGGTCCGAAGCATGGGACATCTCATGAATTTAAATAATATCATTTAGAGATGTGAGCACTGTTGGCGGGGGTGGTGGGAGATTAAATGGATCTAATTATTGGGTCTGCGGCAGTTTGCTCAACTGACGTCAGCTTTAGTTGAGGTGACAAAAGGAAAGTAGGGTTGTTCCGAGCTGTTGACTTGCAAGTCCACTGAGATGGCTGTGGATGAATATTTCGATGCTCAAGTCAATAATAAGTTGGACAATGTGTCGATCAAAGAGCCGAGTTCTTTCTTATCTGTGAGGATCGAGTATTTCCCCTCTTATAGTGATAGGCTAATTATTAGAACCGTCAAACGACCCCGCAAATCTCATATCATATCGACATAATCATTTTCATCTCGTCACTATAATCGTTATGTCAGATCATACAGATCGTAATTTTCATGATAACAATTATCTAGCACACAATCTGTGACCATTACCTTAGCAGTTATTGTCTGTACTGTTATGTTAGCCACGATCCTAAAAATCTCGTTGTTAGCCGAGAAGCTGTAGTCGACCTTGGCCAACGTCGAGATGTTGGCCGAGCTTTAGGCTCTAGTCGAGCAGCGAGAGTTCTCCCGTGTCAGAGTGTAAGTTGTCATTTTGGCGGGGGGGGGGGGGGGGGGGGGGTTGATAAGGGGATAACATGAGATAAAATCAAGATTAAAAGTTATTTCATTTTAGATATGTTATAATTGTTAGAATTGGACTTAATCCGATTCATCTAGAGATGGCCCATGAGGTAACATCTCTTATTCAAATTACATGTTAATTTATACTTTTAAAGAGCCATTAAGGTGAAGGTTTCAGATGGCCCATGAGGAAACCTCGTCGCCAACTTGATCCGTGAGGATGATTACCATTGTTTCATCATCTCCATTGGATCACGTACATCTCACGATATTGTCGCTACGTGAGTCACCTTTGACTTATTCCATTGTCTAAGGCTCATTTCGCTCCGCTGTGCATAAGAAATTATTCTAACAATAATAAGTTAATTAAACGTAGTTAAAGTTATCCATATAGATAAATAAGATAATTGTATTTCACTCTAGAGCCGAAGATAACTAGATAACTCTAAATAGAGAAGAATAGAGGGGGAAAATGTTAAAATGAAATTATTTAAATTATAATTAGGCTAAATGTCTTTCTCGATCGGTGCAAGCTATCCAACACATAAAGAGACCACTTTTTTTTTCATCGGGTACTTATCTTTTCTTTATACATGTGAGAGGGAGGGGTGGGAGCGGCTAAGGCAGCAGGTATAGTTTTTTAAAAAACTTTTCCTCCCTTTGTACGCCTAGTTGGTTAAGAACTTTGGAGACTTTCCAAATGTGGTTACTAGTGGCTTAATGTTACCCCTAAGCGTTGTCGTGGTTGATAACTTAAGATGACGTCAATTTGATTTGAGAATGATCTGTTTGTACCAAATTCAGGCCCAAATGTAGGAATCTGGAAACTACGTTCTCCTTTTACTGTGGCCCATTAACAAATTCGTCTTGAGCATTAAATATCTCATAATTAAGATGACATGTGTGTCTAATTTAGTACATTTGTTTATGATATTTACTAAATATTTCTTATCTTCCTCACTGTCAAAAGTGGAGCTGGATCCATAGCAGAGTTGCTCCTTCCCTATCGTCTTACGTGAGTAACAATGTGTATTCGATAGTCTTGCATACGCTTTGTACTGGTCTATTTATCAATTTTTACCATCAATTTATGTCTCATTCATAAAGGATGGATCTACTTCCATGACCCAACATATCTGCTTCCAAAAGAAGTTGAAATAGTTAAATTCATTAATTTCCAACGCCCAACTACATATGCGTGAGCGAAGTGGGCCAAAGTTTCCTTGGTCATTTAATTATTTCATTTAATACATCATGCGGATAGACTTACTCTCGAGCCATTGCAATTTCATCCTCTTTCATATGTTGTCAATTTTTTATAAATTAGAATTATAAATCTTTAGATCACAATTATATATAAAAATTAGGAGCTATCTACTCAACATCTGAGCTTTATGAACTCTGGATTCTAATATATTTTTTATGAACTCATTTCGATAGTCTTGCATACGCTTTGTACTGGTCTATTTATCAATTTTTACCATCAATTTATGTCTCATTCATAAAGGATGGATCTACTTCCATGACCCAACATATCTGCTTCCAAAAGAAGTTGAAATAGTTAAATTCATTAATTTCCAACGCCCAACTACATATGCGTGAGCGAAAGTGGGCCAAAGTTTCCTTGGTCATTTAATTATTTCATTTAATACATCATGCGGATAGACTTACTCTCGAGCCATTGCAATTTCATCCTCTTTCATATGTTGTCAATTTTTTTATAAATTAGAATTATAAATCTTTAGATCACAAATTATATATAAAAATTAGGAGCTATCTACTCAACATCTGAGCTTTATAGTAGATATATTAAAATTATATATAATATAGATAAAATTAATATTTTTATATTGTTGGGCTGGGACGGGTTTAACCGAATTTTTCTGAGCCCGGACCAGACCACTCATACCGGACCTATTTCTGAGTCTGGACCAATTTTTAGAAAACCGAGTCTGATAAGATCCGATCCAGATCTGGCTCATTGACATCCCTAATATATGGCAAGCACCGATCTAGTAGACGACACAAACAAGAGAATAAAGTCAATTAATCCTTCCTGAAATAATCACATCTCACATTTACATAAGCGTACGTATCAAAAAAACTGTATGAGTAAGATAGAAGGGAGATCCTCATTCTGAACTTTAAAAGGCAAAGCTCAAATATAATTAGACCTAGTAATAGGTTGACCTACTCAAGCAGCCATTTGAACTGATGATATATACTTGCCCAGTGTTTCTAACTTCTCCCTGATCATCCCGTTAACATTTAGCGACAATTTTAATTGTGAGCATAGTAATGCGTCGACATGGCACTTGGGTTTGAAATTTAAAATTTTGTTGTATTGTTTTGAAATTAGTTTTATTTTAAATTGATTATTCTCAGAAATTTTTTGTATTTTAATTGGAAATTTAAAGTTAAGTTTTCATGCATTTTAGCTTTAGCATTTTGTTATCTTTTACTGGTATAGGGCTTTAAGATTTCTTTTTTTTGGGGGGGGGGGGGGGGGGTTCTCATGCAATTTAAATGTCTATATTTTTTTAAGGGTGTAAATGAGTCGAACTGAGTCGAGTACTATATTGTTTAAGTTTGGATTGTTAATTTTTAATCGAGCTCAAATTTTATCAAATATTAAAAATAGTTGTTCAATTTTAGTCCATTTAAATACTCTAGAGCTCGAGTTCTTAACGATTATCTTAACCAATCTAATTGAATTTGCAAGTTTATATATATATATATATATATATATATATATAGTAGTGTTATAGTACGACAGTGCGGCCCCGCCGTACCATAGCACCCACTGTTGGATCACAATCCAATAGCTGGAAATAAAAAAAATTTGATGGTGTCGACGTGCGCAAGGCACCGTTGCACCCATTGGATGCTCATCCAACGGCAACAGCATGGTGCGGTGGGCTGAAAAAAATAAACAAATTTATTCACGAACTTAGACGAGTTGAGTAGATTATTGATCATACTCAGCTCATTTATGAAAAAAACTTAAAATTTATTTGAACTTGACTCACATCTTGTTAAAGAAGTTGAATTCGAGTAGTATTCAAGTTGAACTCGAGTTATTTGTTGAGTGTATTAGTTGATTTATAACTTTAGTTTTTTTTTTTTGAGGGAGGGGATTTTCATTGGGAGTTTGGATTTTTTATGTTTAAACGTGAATTTAAAGTATGAACAAAGGATATAATGTTGTTTTTAGCCTTTTCTGATTATTGTAATTTTATTTTACTATTTACTACTCCTTTTTTTGTTCTGTTGCTATACATATTTTGTGATTTTTTTTCTGGTTTTCTATTTTTTGTTATTTAATTGAAAGACCTAAGTAAATTGCGGTGTTCCTTTGTTTGTTATTGTTTTCTTATTACTTATCTTTTTGTGATGTTTTTTGTATCTTTTCTTTTTTGGTGAAAAAATATGGAATCCCTATTCGAAAGTTTAGTGTTTTTTTGTCTTTTATCCTCTTGTGATTTTAGTTATTCTAGTCTTTTATTTAAATTTTAATCATCATTTTTCTCTATTTTTACAATTTTTATAGCGGTGTCAATAGGGCCGGACCGCCCCGGAGGCCCAGCCCAATTTTAACCAAGTTTGGGTCGAAAAAATTAACCTGTTTAAATTTTTTGATCTAGCCTGGAAAAGAATAGGGTTGGACTTGGGCTTTGTGAGACCCAACCTACTCAGTCAGAAAATTTTCAATATAAATATAATTATATTATATATAAAATTTACATTAAAATGAGAGTTATATTTACTTTTTCTATAATAAATCTACTAAAAAATATAATCTTTTATAAATTGAATGTTAATATAGATACAAGTAAAATATATATTATTTTTTTAGATATATTATAGTGGATATATTAAATTATATTTAATATAGATAAAAATAATATGTTTCTTATATTTTCGGTCCGAGTTGGGTTTAATCGGATTTTTCTTGGGCCCGGACTGAGCCACCCATATCGGACCTATCCCTGAGCTTAGGCCAGATCCGGACACTTTTTTAGAAAATTGAGCTTGGGCCGGGTCTAGCAAGGCCCAGCCAATTGACATCCCTACTTTTTTTTAAATATACGAAATTCAGAATTTTGTTTTCTGATTCTTTTGTATTTGTTTTGTCTTTTTGGTGACAAATCTGAAAATTCAGATTTGGAAGGTGATATTGATTTCTTCCTTCTTTTCCTTTTGTTGGCTTGTTCACTTTTTTCGGTTGGGAATTTTGTCTTTAGTTTTAAAGAGAAGTCTCAGGAAGCCAATTTTTGCGTATTTGGAATAATTGTCAAATTCTTGGTTGGTTTTGGACTTTAGACCGGATTTGACAAATTGTGCATTTGGGATTTATTTAAAGTCATGTGGACTTAATTTCCCACTGTAAAAATGGGTTAATTTAAATGGGGTTAATAGGGTTAGAGAAACTAAGGTTCATGCCGAACTTATCAACATGGGTTTCACTCGATTGAGGCCTTCACATAAGACGTGGTGAGATGGTAGGATCTCCAAAAGAGTTATGTCTGAGGATGGGGCTGCGCCTTGGTTGATGGTCAAGGTTTTGGGGTTACCATAAGCTCATCTTTACTGAAATTTTTTATTTTGTTTTGATGTTTTATTAATTAATGAGGCCTTCACATAAGACTAGAGATTTGCCTTGCACATTTGCATGTTTTCTGTAAAGTAAATTAATGAGGGTCTTATATTATATCTTTAGTAATTGTAATAGTTTTTATTTCCCCTTACATATATAATACATCCTTACTAAAGTCGACAGTATGCATAGCCACTTTGATCTCCTTTCTAATTGGTATTCTCATGAGAAACACAATTTGATTTTTCATGAAAAAGAAAAGAGAAACACAGTTGTTTCATACCAAAATATAACAATCTTAATGGCAATGTGGCTGCAAGGTGAGATATGCAATTGGAATGCCTCAAGGTTCTATTGACAAATACAATGGCAGAAATCTTCTCACTTTAGTGACATGGTTGGTTGCAAGCAGTATCAATATCCGTTTTGATTACTATGCCAAAATCATCTAATTTGGGTGTTTGGTTGCACATAGTATTAGTTTTAAAATCTCTTCACAAAAAGACTAAAAAAAATAGGAGAAATTTGTTGCCATTGGTGACACTAGAAATTATGTGATCTTGGAGAATGGGACACTATATATTCTTGATGTCATTGGTGGTGATAGATGTCTCTTCTCCAAAAACTATGAAGTTGAACACAAGTTCCTCGGATGATATGTTGTCACACAAATGTTTAAAGATAATGATACAATTAACTAGTTCTTTGCCCGTGCGATGCACGGAAAATTTTAAATATTTAATTTTTAATTAAAAATATTATCTAAGAAAGTTAACATAGATAGTTGTTACTCTTTATAAATATCTTTTATATTGAAATTGGATTGAATTACATGTTTAGTCTGAATATTTTTTTTACGATGGCCGTAAAAAAAATTTGTCCAAGATTCTATATGAATATAAATTTTCAAGTTAGATGTCAAGAAAATACAACTCCCCCAACATCTTTATCTATATAAAAAAGAGACATGAGTATCTTGGTTCTAAAAAGATTATTGTTTTTTCACGAAGTCGCTTTGCTTTCTAATATCTCAATGGGGCAATCCTATGACAGGGGAAATCATGCATTATAAATGTTATTAGACACCATTGTTGATCATGGATGTTATGAAGCTACTATGACTGCTATATATATATATATATATAGTGGGGAAAAATATCTAATGACAAACTAAAATGTCAGAAGGTGCCTTTTTAGCTGTCCTAGACAAATTCAATAATTTTGTGCATTTTTCTGCTTAAGCTTATGTTCTAGGACCCAGCCCCATGTATGCAATGTACACCCAATCGTTGATGTGCTCCTGGAGCCTGAAAAAGCTAAGCACTTTAAAAATTAACCTCCCTAATCATCGCTTAACTATAGAAATTCTATAAACAGTCAAAAACTTAAAAATCAGGGAGGATCTGTGATGGGTGTTAAGAGATAGTAGCTATATAATAGACAGAAAAAACTATATAATAGACAATTATAATATCAAACTAAAAAAAATATAGATAATTAAATCCAACTAAAAAACCAATATCTCGTGAATAGCCAGTCAGAAAACCAAAAAATAGAAATCAGAAAAAAAAACTGAATATCATTATCAACTATTTAAAAATCTGTATTGAAACACCCAGCAAAAATATAATAATTTCTTCTAGTTAAGCCAAGCTGGCAATGATGGCAGTCATGTTATCAAAAAAGAATGTAATAAGACATGTAATTATTTGCAATTTCTCCTTTGTACATATGTCAGAAAATAGCTTACATGCTGCATGTTCAAATAAACAACATGATTTCTGTATATTAAGATTTCATACCTAATGACGAGAACAGAATCACCAACTTTAAGCCGTTTTGCTCCCACAAAGATACTCCAACCAGATATCAGAAGGTGCCTTTTTGGCTGTTCCACCATTGATGAGTTTTTGTGCAATAAATGGAATTGTCTTCATAAAAAACATGCTCAGAAATGCTTGGGAATTCTTTTGGTAGGTAATGTGGAGGTGGGTATTGGAACCTTGGTCACTTAGATGAACGTGGAAGGCCATAACCACTAAGGGTCCGTTTGGTTGTATGTAAAACAGTTTCAGAGGGAAATAATTTCCACGGAATAATTTTTCCGTGAAAATGAAAACGTAATTGTCTATTTGGTTGTTAGGAAAATATAAAGTTGTATGGAGGGATATGAGATCTTATGATCTAATCAAATGAGAAAGAGTCATATATTCCTTGTGTATTAATACTATTCATCAATTTTTTATTTTTATTTTATTTTTTATTTTTCATATTTTTAAAAATAAAATAAAATTAAATAATTAATGAAAATAAGTAATTTTGACAAAGATAATTTAAAGTTGGAGAAATAAAATAAAAATATAATTTGAATGAATAATATTCTAAATATATTTTAATAAAAAGTAAAAAATAAATTAACTATTGAGAAATAATTAAATTTGACAAATACTATTTAAATAAGTGGAAAAAAAATAAAAACACAATTTACGTGAATAGTAACTAAACTGTTACTGTAGCAACTCTGCTTGGAAAATGGCATCCGCGGTTTTGCCGCGGATGCCAATTTCCGGGATTTGTGAGATTCCATTTTTCAGATTTTATTTTTCACCGTTACCAAACGACTTGAAAAATAAAGTTTTCCCGGAAACGTTTTCCTAACATGGGTTTTCCGCTCAAACAAACAGACCCTAAGCCACTCTTTATGTACGAAAATCCTTGAGAATTGTGTGTAACAATGCCATTTTGGTGGCAGCAAAATTCTTTAAGCACCCTTATGAAATTTTGAAACCTTGTGATACACCCTCTGGAAGTTGCCAGCAAGCAGGTAATGATATGCTTTGTTAGTCTTTCACTAATAGGCCAACATGGACATCTCCATGTGATTGATATTAAATAACTAAAACCTTCAATTTATCTCTGTGAGGGCGGTGACTATCAGATAATATACTATCTCTATCAGATACTTCATCTCTGTGAAGGCGGTGACTATCAGATACTATACTATCAGATCCTATGCTATCTCTGTGAGGGCGGTGACTATCAGATCTTTGGATGAATCTGCTATGCTATTTCCTCTGTATAAAAGCCCAACCACTATTTCAATCTTTTCTGAATCCACGGTCAATAGCTGCTTTGTCCCCATTGAAAATTTATATTTCCAACATTAGGTTTAAACTTGACGTTGATATATTAAACTCTGATATATTGTGACAGACTCCTTTATTTCCAGTAACTCAGACCCACACTATACAAATTATATATATATATATTGGGTCATGATTGGACATCTGATGTCTTTAGAACTTCAAGGGGAATGAAGACAGGAAAATCAAATAAAAAAATCATGTGAGGATATATGTGAATTTTTCACCTGCATGTTAAATATGGCAGGATCAGCATAAAAGCAAATAAATGTGAATAGACAGAAAGCAAATAAATTTGAAATGTCTTGCATATACAATGCAAATGGTTAAGAACAAATCTCATATGCAGAAAGAATTGGCCTCCACCCATCACTGAATCTGCTATGCTATTTCCTCTGTATAAAAGCCCAACCACTATTTCAATCTTTTCTGAATCCACGGTCAATAGCTGCTTTGTCCCCATTGAAAATTTATATTTCCAACATTAGGTTTAAACTTGACGTTGATATATTAAACTCTGATATATTGTGACAGACTCCTTTATTTCCAGTAACTCAGACCCACACTATACAAATTATATATATATATATTGGGTCATGATTGGACATCTGATGTCTTTAGAACTTCAAGGGGAATGAAGACAGGAAAATCAAATAAAAAATCATGTGAGGATATATGTGAATTTTTCACCTGCATGTTAAATATGGCAGGATCAGCATAAAAGCAAATAAATGTGAATAGACAGAAAGCAAATAAATTTGAAATGTCTTGCATATACAATGCAAATGGTTAAGAACAAATCTCATATGCAGAAAGAATTGGCCTCCACCCATCACTGAATCACCTCCCCCCCCCCCCCCCCCCCAAAAAAAAATCTAATGACAATAATTTTTGTCATGCTCTTCTCCTGATAAAAATGAAAGAAAGTAAAACATCCCATTGCAATGATAATAGTTGTTGATGGATGACCGTATTAATCATTATCTGATAGAATTCAGTGGGAATATTACCGCATATGACATCCTTTTAATGCACATGATATTGAATACATCAAAATTTTTTAAAAAAATGAACATTTTATTATAATCCCAAAGGGGCTATATAAGGACACACATATTCAATCTACCTGAATCACAGAAACTTTCACTTTGCAAAAATTGGTTATGTGAACTTACATAAGTTTTATGGACTCTTTATCTTTCAAATGCAATATATCAACTGGAACACCAGGTTTGCATGAACCCATGAATTCTCTTTAAGCACCAGACCACTTAGAAGTCAGAAAAAAAAAAAAAAAAACACATGATGTACATTGCACCCATTTCGAAGATGATACACACTACCAAATTACTACTTAACTTGTAAAAATCTAATGAGAATTCTATCTTCACTCACAGTGATGAATTCTACTAAATGAGAAAGAGAGATATATATTTTCCTCATTGAGAGGTTGAGAAAAATTATAACCAAATGGGAAAATGCTCTGCCTCTAAGGTAGCCAATGAATCAAAATAGTGCAAATAAAGACAATAGTGATAAAGATGCTATATTCAATCGCCCAAGATATATGTTTTCTGGCTACATTACCTTGATGATATTCATGTGCACCTTTTAGGATCATTATTCCTAATGTATCTCACATCATCCACTAAAGATAACTTGACAGTGCCATGGATGTGCAGGGGTTCTATACAAACTATAGCAAAACAAAGCAAACTATATATATATATATATATATATATATATATATATATCTTATCAACCAAACTAAGTGAACAAATCACCACAAATCATAATCTTAAAACTCATAACATAAAAAACAAATGAGCAGAACCAATTAATTGCCCCTTTTTAAAAGGCCTCAAACGATTACCCTAAACCAATGGGCAGAACCTATTGGAGTCTAAAAGTAATAGCATGTTTAACATGCACATTAAACTATCAGTTGACAAGAAACATATTCTGCTTTAATATGTTAATATGACATGAAACAAACGATTAGGGTGTTCACATAGAGCTTATACAATACAGAAGGCGTAGAAATGATCTATAGAAGCTGAAATTTCATACTTTTGGTATATATAAATTAAGAACAAAAAATGACTGACTTACTCTGTTGCGTTAGAGATTTTCACTTATAGAGATTTTCATTAGCTGGGAATTAGCAATATATCTGACTTACTCTTATGCAATTAATGTTCTTCAATTTAGATGCATTGCTATGTAAGCCTTGATGAATTTTTACCAAAAGTTACACTTTGTTGGGCTTCTGCTAACCACTTGGGTCTATCATTTTACAGTGG
The DNA here is from genome assembly GCA_014218235.1 of Colocasia esculenta. Classification (NCBI taxonomy): domain Eukaryota; kingdom Viridiplantae; phylum Streptophyta; class Magnoliopsida; order Alismatales; family Araceae; genus Colocasia; species Colocasia esculenta. The sequence goes on from CM024758.1 coordinate 219,749, forward strand.
ATAATTTCTACTTGGTCCTTGGCTGAATATTTGTTCTATCTATGCTACAATGATGGCTAAATCAGTTTAATGGCAATCCTATGCTTGGTTCCTGATGCCCTTTATAAGTTCCAAAAGTGCTTATCGATTTCATGTTGTAATAATATACAACTTGGGATGTAGGTCAGTGTGTGTGTGTTCTTGTGGGTGGGTCGTTACTTAATAATGGGTGAAACATGCCAAGCAGGCATTTGCTGCACTCAATATATTCTTTCCTTGTCTAAATCAAGAACCTCTTCCACTGTCTGGTTTTAAGATTTCTCCTGGTCATGACAACAGAAGCATTGGACACAAAATGTTCAACTGATTTTAGATAATGCATAACCCAATATAGATTTCCTCATTCATGAGTAATATGAGATTTGCTTGTCCAAAACACCAAAAGAATCTCCCACTCTATGTAAAATGGTGGAGGTTATTCTTGAATATCCTTGCCATTTCCAAAATTTGGGATTTGCTGCCTAGTTTTTTCTTCATAAAATACATGCATGCTACTCTTCGCTACATGAAAACAGATGACTAAAATGAAAGAAAAAGTAAAATTCTGCATGTAGCACTCTTGAAAATCTATATGACCTGAAAATAGAGGCAAATATAAACACAAATTGAGGAGTTAAGTAACAAACCAAAATGGTGCATACCATTTCCAAATGCAAAGCATTTAAGGTCACCTTGGCTTCATTTGGTAGAAAGAATACTGAGTGGAAGGTCAAAAATATATTTACAAAGAGAACAACAACACATACCCAGTGTGTCTGGTCCTTTCAACTGGTGGGCAACTTGACTGTAGAACATCTACGTCTTCCTTCCACTTATTCTTTCGTTTTCTTTTACTGGGCAGAATGTCACCTTTAAAAGGCTCAAGGTTGCCTGGACGAATCAACTACAATTGTTAAAGGGAAAATCTGTTGAAAATAAAAAGGAGTTGCATTTTAGAATCTATATTAAAAAAATTGATTCAAAGATCTGTTATTTCTGTAACATGCATAGATTTAATGAGAAAACACTAAATGATTTTATCATGCAACTGGATTAATAACCAAATGTTTCAAACTGTATAGGGTTTATACAAATTCATGTTTAAACAGGGACACAGGAACCTACTCACAATAATGTGTTAGGCTTACAGTATTCTAACTCGATAATAGAATAGAACTCTATAAGCTCTAGAGCACCTACCTGGAAGAAAGAAAATCGACCGATCAGAGAAAGACAGAAACATATGAAGCAAAATTTCAAAAAAAAAAAAAAAAAGCTCAGTTTCTCAAGATACTAATAAAATCATGTTCTTAAGCAGGGGTCCTTGTTGCTGGCCATGGCGATGTATGACCTCGCCACCACGATGCAGAGCACCATGCCTGAATGAGGCGGTCAAGTGTGTGGACCGGTTAAAAATGGGCATCGCTAGTGAGGAGGCGATGAAAGAGCAGCGGCTGATCCTGGGAGGATGGTGACGACGGGGCGTGGAGGGTGATGATGGACAATAGAGCGGCGCCAATGGGTTAGGAGTTTTTGTACGTGGAGGTGGAGCAGGATGCGGAGGGTTGCGGCACCACGGTGAGGTGGTTGAAGACGGCGCTGATGACCAAACTGTCCCCATAATAAATAATTCATTTATTTATATATTAATTTTGATGATTAACAAAACATTACTAATGAATTCTTGAGTTTTGAGGACAGGAAATAAAAGTAAAAAGAAAGTTCAAGACAATCAGGTAAAGTCTCATTTCATGACCTGTCAAAGTCTTTGTATCGACTTCTTTGATAAGCAGAACGATTTCCTCTCTGACCGCAAAGTTCAAACAAGTCGCTGTCGTAACGATTTCATAAGTTACCGTATCGATTTCTTTAGAGATCGTAACGACTTGTCTGTCGTAACGATTTCATAAGTTACCGTATCGATTTCTTTAGAGCTCGTAACGACTTGTCTGTCGTAACGATTTCATAAGTTACTGTAACGACTTCCTTAGAACTCGCAACGACTCTTTAGCCGTAACGATTTCCTTAGAACTCGCAACGACTCTTTAGCCGTAACGACTTCCTTAGAACTCGCAACGACTCTTTAGCCGTAACGATTTCTTTAGAACTCGCAACGACTCTCTAGTCGTAACGACTTGGTAGCCGTAACGATTTCTTAAGTTCTCGTATCGATTTCTTTGAAACTCGTAACGACTTGGTAGCTATAACGATTTCTTCAGTTCTCGTATCGATTTCTTTGAAACTCGTAACGACTTGGTAGCCGTAACGATTTCTTCAGTTCTCATATCGATTTCTTTGAAACTCGTAACGACTTGCTTGTTGTAACGACTTCATAAGTTATCATAACGATTTCTTTAGAACTCGCATCGACTTGCTTGTTGTAACGATTTCATAAGTTATCATAACGATTTATTTATAACTCGCATCGACTTGCTTGTTGTAACGACTTCATAAGTTATCATAACGATTTCTTTATAACTCGCATCGACTCGCTGATTGTAACGACTTCATGTGATAACAGTTTCTTTAAGAGTTCATAACGACTTGATAAGTGATCATAACGACTTGCTCCCTATAACGATTTGTCAGTATTCATATCGTTTTCTTTAGTCATATCTGGATATCTTATTGACTAGTCAAAGTCCACGTAGACATCTCTCTAACGCTTTTGCATTTATGAGATCTGAACGTATCTCTGCATGCATGCAGACCATATCATCCTTTTTCTTATCTACTCTGATTACGTCTTCTATTGTTAAGCTATTTGGTGTTACTATTTTCATGTCTATTGCTACTGACGTTGACTGACATCAGAAACATCTTAGCTGTCTGCTATTTGAGTTTGACATCTGTGCAGACTTCTGAACCAGCTTTATAGTACAACGTTAAACAAATAGAAACCAACGGATATTTCTGAAGAGTTATATCTTTGCGTGCTCAAGTAATCAAAAGACTGTTGACTGGAACCTTCCAAGACTCCAGATATCATTTAGTCTAACGACTACTCAAAAGAGAGACAACGGACACTTCAACGTCTAGATTTTAAATTGAAGATATAAATTCAAGATAGAAGGATAGAAGAAAACAATCGATCAGATATTCAAGTTCTCAATTCTTCTGAAGAAAGTCTAGAGCCAAGAATTGTCATTCCTCTTTGTTTTTGCTCTTTTGCTCTCAGCTAGTTTTGTGAAAATTCTGAGAGAGCCTGCATAGTTCTGAGAGTGCAACCTGCTTAACATCTCCTTGCTCTCAGTTCTAGTTGCTTCAGATCTTTGCTTATCAAAAGCTTGATCTAGGGGCTTGAAAGTCTTTCATCATTCTTTGTGTGGTTCCCTTCGATTGTGAAGGAAGACCTGGTGGCATCCAGGGTGTTGTTCCCTTCGAGTTGAAGGAAGACCAGCTGAGCTGGGTGTTGTAGTTTCATTAGGGGGATTGTTCCCTTGTTAGTGAAATCCTGAGGCATTGCTCAGGGACTGGACGTAGGTCTCCTGTGGAGAGGAGTTCCGAACCAGGATAAAAATCCTTGTGTTGTGTGGTTGTGTCTTTGTGCGCTTGCTATCCTTTCTTCTAACTCTAACTTCTGTTTAAGCTGTTGTGTAATCTTTTTAGTGAACAGGTTCTAATCAAAGATCAAATTTTTAATAACCCATTCACCCCCCCTCTGGGCTAGCTAGCTGGGCAACAAGTGGTATCAGAGCGAGTCTCTTCGACAAAGAAGAAGATCCAACGATCTGAAGAGCAAAGATCAATGGCAGCCCAAAGCAACTTCGAAGGTCAGTCAGTCAACAGGCCTCCCTTGTTCGATGGAGAAGATTACACCTATTGGAAGACAAGAATGGAGTACTTTCTACAAGGCCACGATTACACAATTTGGTCCATTGTAGAAGAAGGTGATCTTCTAGTCACAGATGCAAAGGCTCAGTGGACAGATGAGGACAGAAGAAGAATATCCCTAAACTGCAAAGCCAAGAGCGTCCTTTGCTGTGCCCTCAGCAAGAAAGAATTCAACAGAGTTTCAGCCTGCAAATCCGCAATGGAAATGTGGGAAAAGCTCAGGATTACTTATGAAGGGACAGACAAAGTAAAGGAGACAAGAATCGATATTCTTGTAGCCCAATATGAAAGGTTCCAGATGCAGTCAAGTGAATCCATAACTCAGATGTTTAGCAGATTCACAGATATCGCAAATGGATTAGCTGGATTAGGTAAAGTCTATGGTGTACCAGACATGGTCAGGAAGATACTCAGGTCTCTGCCATCCTCATGGACTCCAAAAGTAACAGCCATTGAGGAAGCCAATGATCTGAAATTAATGTCATTGGAAAAGCTAATAGGATCTCTCATGGCTCATGAAATAAATATGGAAAGATTAGGAGAATCCTCCAGCAGAAGGAAGCAATCAAATGCTCTCAAAGCAAATGATGAGATATCAGAAGAATCTTTGGATAACAGTGAAGACAGCAAAGACAGTGATGATGAAGAAGCCATGCTGTCTCGAAGACTTCAGAAAATATTAGCAAAGAAGAAGAAGTATCAGTCCGGAAGAAGATTTTTCAAGAAAAATAAAGACTTCAGAAAACCAGAAGCAAAGGATCAGAAGAAAGGAGAAGTGATCTGTTATGAATGCAAGAAGCCTGGACACATCAAGGCAGACTGTCCAATGCTTAAGAAAAATGATCACAAAAAGAAGGACAACCTCAGAAGATTCAAGAAGTACAAGAAGAAGGCAATGGCAGCTGCTTGGGAGAACAGCAGTGACTCAGACAGTGAGTCAAGCTCAAGCAGTGAAGGTAAAGAAGCCAACTTGGCTCTCATGGCCAACACTGAAGACAAGGTAACTTCTGACTCTTCTTTTGATTCATGCAATGATTCAGATTCTGATAATTTAGAAAATGCTTTTAATGAACTTTATGAAAAATATAATGAAGTATGCAAATTACTTAAAACTAGTAAGAAAAATATAATCTGTTTAGAAAATACAAACTCAGACCTAAGAACAGAAAATGAAGAACTTGAAAAACAAATGACTGAATATAAAAGAAGGAATGAATTATTATGTGAAGATTTAAAAGAGAAAAATAAGAAAATAAATCATTTAGAAAAACAAGAAGACTTAAGTGGACTTAAAACAGAAATAGAAAGATTAAATAAAGAAAATGATAAACTATCAAGTACACTAGAAAAATTTACTAATGGTAAAAACTCTTTAATATTAAAAGGTGCTAGGAGATCGGGTAAAAAGAAAAATGGATTAGGATATACACCCCCAGATAATGAAGAAACCATAGTATATCCTAAAACATATCCAACACCAAAATTTGTACCCGAACAAGATGTAGCATACAAAGCTGATTTCAAATATATAGAAAAGGTGACTAAGTTATCCTACTGCAGTCACTGCAACAAGTTAGGACATATTAAAATTACATTCCCAACAAGACATAAAAAATGGATATTAAAAAAGTAAAATTAATGATACTAACCAATCAGGACCCAAAATAATTTGGGTACCTAAAGCTTGATGTTTTCATTTCAGGTTAACCCTTGAGCATCCAAATGGTATTTGGATAGTGGGTGCTCAAGGCACATGTCAGGCAACAAGAAGATTTTTGTTAATCTCCAAGCTGAAGAAGGTACAGTCACCTATGGAGATAATGGAAAAGGCACTGTGATAGGAAGTGGGTCTGTGAACATCAAAGGAAAATCAGTTATTGAAGACGTAATGTTGGTCAAAGGATTAAAGCACAATCTTATCAGCATCAGCCAGTTGTGTGACAAAGGCCATCAGATTCGGTTCCAAGAATCAAAGTGCAGTATATTAAAGGATGGTGCAGTCATATTTGAAGCCTACAGAGAAAGAAACTTGTATGTTCTCTATCTCGAGGAACTCAAGAATCAAGATGTCTGTTTGGCAGCCAGCAAAGATCAATCAACAGAGCTGTGGCACAGAAGATTGGGTCACTGCAGCTTGGACGGTTTGAATAAGCTCAGAAAGAGAAAGCTAGTAGAAGGACTGCCAAAGGTAAATTCTAGATTGGATAGCATTTGCAAACCTTGTGCAAGAGGAAAGCACACCAAGAGCTCCTTCAAATCAAAGACTGTAGTAACCACCTCAAAGCCCTTAGAACTACTTCATATGGATCTATTTGGGCCAATGAGGACCACCAGTCTAGGAGGAAAGATTTTTGGATTTGTAATAGTTGATGATTATTCAAGATTCACTTGAGTATCCTTTCTAGAGCACAAAGATGACACATTTGACAATTTTGTCAACTTCAGTAAGAAAGTTCAGAAAGATCAGAAGTTCACAATTGTCTCTATCAGATCAGATCATGGTGGTGAGTTTCAGAATGAAAAGTTTACAAAGTTCTGTGATGATCAAGGAATTGAGCACAACTTCTCAGCCCCAAGGACACCTCAACAGAATGGAATTGCTGAGAGGAAAAACAGAACTCTTTTGGATATGGCAAGAACCATGTTATCAGAATATGATTTGCCAAGATATTTCTGGGCCGAAGCCATTACACTGCATGTTATATCATTAATAGAGTGATGATCAGGCCGATTCTGAAGAAGACTGCTTATGAACTCTACAAAGAAAGAAGCCAAAGATCAGCCATTTCAGAATTTTTGGATGTCCTTGCTTCATCCACAACAATGGAAAAAGGGACATTGATAAGTTGGATGCCAAATCAGATGAAGGCATCTTTATGGGATACACCTCTAAACCCAAAGGTTATAGAGTTTTCAATAAACGTTCCTTATTAATTGAACAATCTGTACATGTTATTTTTGATGAATCTAACCCTTCCTTGAAAAAGGAAGAAATTAGTGACATTGATGATGCAGATGACTTGTCCGAAAAATTAAAGAATACCTCAATTAAGGACAAGGAAGATCCACCATTGGAAGAACTGCAGCAAACTGAAATCCAACATGAAAATCTTCCAAAAGAATGGAGACATCAGAAAGATTACCCTCCTGGAAACATTATTGGTGATCCATCCGTAGGGGTAAGAACAAGAGGTAATGTGATTCCATGTGATTATTTAGCCTTTGTTTCTCAAATAGAGCCTAAGACAGTCAATAAAGCTTTATCTGATGAATCTTGGATATTAGCCATGCAAGATGAACTAAATCAGTTCAAGAGAAATCAAGTATGGTCACTTGTTCCTAGACCATCCAATCATTCAGTTATTGGCATCAAGTGGGTGTTCAGAAATAAACTGGATGAGTCTGAAATAATCTTAAGGAACAAGGCCAGATTGGTGGCTCAAGGCTACTCCCAAGAGGAAGGCATAGATTTCGATGAAACTTATGCACCTGTAGCTAGACTTGAGGCTATTAGGATTTTACTTGCTTATGCATCGGCATTTGATTTAAAACTATTTCAAATGGATGACAAATCAGCCTTTTTAAATGGTTTTATCAAGGAGGAAGTTTATGTTGAACAACCTCCAGGTTTTGATGACACCGAATTTCCAAATCATGTATTTAAACTACATAAGGCTTTATATGGTTTAAAGCAAGCACCTAGAGCCTGGTATGAGAGGCTCAGTACTTTCTTATTAGATCATGGCTTCACTAGAGGTAAAGTAGATAGTACATTATTTATAAAATCTAAGGTTAAACATATACTTCTTGTACAAATATATGTAGATGATATTATTTTTGGATCTACTGATGAATCTCTTTGCAAGTACTTTGAAAAGCTTATGCAGGGAGAATTCGAAATGAGCTTGATGGGGGAGCTAAGCTACTTCTTTGGATTGCAAATCAAGCAAGGGAAGGAAGGCACTCATATCTGTCAAGCCAAGTACACCAAAGAGCTGTTAAAGAAATTTGGATTTGAAGGTGCAAAGCCATTTTCAACTCCAATGAGCACATCAACTAGAATGGACAGTGATCAAAAAGGTAAAAAGGTAGATCAAAAGAATTATAGAGGTATGATAGGGTCACTACTTTACTTAACTGCAAGTAGACCAGACATTTTGTTCAGTGTATGCATGTGTGCTAGATATCAGGCAGACCCTAGAGAGTCTCATTTAATTTCAGTAAAAAGAATATTTAGATATCTGGCTAGAACTCATGATCTAGGTCTCTGGTATCCTAAATCTTGTGAAATAGAATTAGTAGGATATTCTGATGCTGATTATGCTGGATGCAAAGTAGATAGAAAGAGCACCAGTGGCTGTTGTCAATTTCTTGCAGGATGTTTGATATCATGGTCTTCAAAGAAACAAAATTCAGTAGCACTCTCTACAGCTGAAGCTGAGTACGTGGCTGCTGGAAGTTGCTGCACACAACTCTTATGGATAAAGCAACAGCTTGAGGACTTTGGGTTAAATATCAAATCAATTCACTGCTGTGTGACAACACCAGTGCCATAAATCTGACCAAGAATCCAGTTCAGCACTCAAGGACAAAACATATTGAGGTTAGATATCATTTCATTCGTGATCATGTTGCAAATGGAAATATCGAAATATCCTTTATTGATACAAATGGCCAATTAGCAGACATTTTCACAAAAGCCTTACCTGAAGAGAGATTTACATCTCTTAGAAAGGAATTAGGCATGTGCAATTTGTGATAAAAGTTTGCTTACAAGTGGCACATTAAATTTTAGAATTTAAGTAATTTTTCTCTCCATGTCGATAAGCAAAAGATACTTAGTATGTATTGTTGTAACCGCTCTTTCATTAAAGTCGTTTGAATAGTCAAAACCTTTTGTCGTTTTCCACCGCCGTTTGGCGCCTCACTTTCCACGTAGCATTAATTTATTCATAAAATCGATGGCAGAACGATTCGTGTCTCATCGTCTCCCTCTTTCCCCTCTTTTATCTTATCGCTTGAGCCGATGCCCTAACAACTCCATCTCAATCCTCTGCAAATTTGAATCTTCCTCCTACTTCCCGCAAAATTTCTTGAGGATTCCTTCTCCTCACCTTCCGTCTCCACCCTCTGTTGTTTTTCCCACCTGAACCTATGGCCGCTCCGATGATCTCCGGAAGCGTAGGGGGCTACAGCGCTGAATTCCTCACTCCTGAGCAGCAGGAGAGATTTACTTTTGTGAAGACGAAGCTCTGTGGCAATAAAGAAGTAGATGTCGCCAATCTGAGGAAAAATGGAATGAGCAGCTTAGTAGATTTGATCAATCAGATGCAGTGGACAGAAATTTCCACCTTTTCAGAGGTAAGCTATCCGGACTTGGTAAAAGCCTTCTTCGTGTGTTTGAGAACAGAGGAAGATGGGTCTCTAGTTTCTTCAGTAAAGGGAACCCTGATTAGGATAGACCCTGAGTTGCTGAAAGTGTTGTTCAATGTAAAGACTTCCGACTATAGTGGGGTTCACTCCGTGGACGCCCAAGTGAAGGGTTTGGGAATTATTGGGCCAGGATTCAAGCTGAGGGACGGCAAGATCAATATAAATCAGCTATCCGCCTTCAACCGTCTTCTCCATTTTATTGTCTGCGAAATTTTAGTTCCCAGAAGTGCAACTTTTTCATCTTGCACAAAGGCCGACTCGGATATGATGTACTGGGCCATTCAGAATCAGGAGATAAATATGGCCGCAGTGATAATGAAAAGAATGAAGTTTGCAAGGGATCAGATTTGGGACACCAAGAGCAAGTTAAATGTGTCCCTGCCTTATGCCCACCTACTTACCAAGATCTTCAAACACTTCGGTGTTGATCTTTCTGGGGCAGTTGTAGAGAAAATGGGCCAAGCAATCAGGTCCAGGAATCTGAAGAAGAGTGGCTTTTCTATGAAAAGTGGTGTCTGGTTCAAGGCTTCAGTGGCTGAAGGTGAAGCCATCTTTATCGACTCTTCAGTTGTTCATCAGGAGATGAGATCAGCAGATATGATTCCAGAATTGCCTGTGGAGCCAATTCCAGCTCCAGCAGTTGAAGCAGCAAAATCTTCAGGCCCCTCCATTGCAGAAGTTCAGTCTGAAAGTGCAGTAGAAGAAGAAAGAGCATCTGTAGAAGCTTCAGGATTTCCAGAAGAATCTGTTGCAGAAAGGAGAATTGAGGATCTCCTCCCGGAGGACGTTAGTCCAGTTGAGGACCCACTTCCCTCAACTTTTGTTGCATCTATCCTGGCCGATATCATTGACTCTATTCCTAGTGGCAGAGTTGCAGAAGAGGTTGTGGCATCAGTCCACGTTGAGGATCAAATGGAAGATGTGCAGGTAGAGGTAGAGCACCAAGCTGTCCAAGGTGACTCTGTGATGGAATCTGCTCCCAGTCAGGGGGAGCAAGTATCAGTTGAAGAAGATGCTCCTATTCAGGGGGAGCAAGTGGGCATTGAAGATCCATTGATTGAGAATGTTCCTGAGTCAGCTGCCACATCTCAGGAAATTCCACCTCCAGCCAGTGTTCCTGTTAGTGAAGGCCCAAGTGCAAGCAATATTAAGGAGCCTGTCACTCAGCAAGGGAAGAAGAAGAGAATTGTTTTCAGAAAGCCAAGAAAGGGCCATAGAAAAGTGAATCTGGAGCCTGTTATGGCATTGTTGAAGGCTCAAGGAGAAATCTTGTCATCAGTTCAGACAAGTATTCAAGGGATTCTTACTAGTCAAACTTCAACTACCTCTGAGCTATCTTCAGTCAGAAATGCAATGAAGTGGTTTAATAAAGAGATGACTGATATGAAGTCGATGCTAGCAGGTCTTTCAAGGCCAAGTGGAGTTTCTCCTGCAGCTTCTCAGAGCAGACCAGCTGCTGTTCCCAGGCCACCAGGGCCTCCAGCTCAAGGGCCACCAGGGCCATCAGCTTCAAGGTCCGCAGGACCATCATCTGCAGTCAGAGAAGATCAAGCCAAAGGGAAAGCACCCATGACAGCCTCTAAGGCCCCTGACACTTCCACCCTTGCAACTCCAACCCTCTCCTCTCCTTCATCTCCTTCTACAGCCCCTCCTGCACCACCAACTGTAAAACACCCTGTGTTTCGCACCCAACCTTCTTTCTCTCTCACTGCATCTCAACCTTCTTTCTCTCCTACTCCCTCTCACACCTCAGGTCCATCATCATTTTCACCCTCATCACCTCTCACACAACCCACTCAAGTTCACCCACCTTCTTCCTTCAACCCCAAACACCTCTTCTATCCTCCTACTCCTCCTTCCTCTGTCACTTTCATTCCGGATAAACCTCCTCTACTTGGTGTCTTTGACACAAATCTGCCGGATGACTTTGAGAGAAATACCCTTTCCACCATTCTCTTCATTGCCACCCATATCCACAGGACTGATCCTCCCAGTCCTGCCAAGAAAAAGAGGAAACTCTCATCCTCTGGTAGCATCTCCTCTTCACTCTTTCCTCCTCTTTGGTACTCTCTTACCCTTGAACCTCACAGAAGATTCCTTTATAAGGAATATATTCAAAAGTGCATCCTCTCCACCATTTATGGTATTCCCTTCCTCAACCTCTCTGAGCACTTAAAGATTGTTCTTCCTTTTACCCAGTTATCCCACTCTCAAAAATCCAAAATCCTTGCGGAGATTGAGTTCAAGACTGAAGTTCAGTGGGCAAATGTCAAGGGAAACAAAGCTCAATACAGCAAGTACTTGACTGCCAGGGCAGAATCTATTACCCATGGAGCTCACTCACTCACTCTTTCTGAGTGGTTCTTTCTCAAGCACTTACTTCAGATTCATCCTGGACCCACATCAGTATGCAGAGTTCTTGGATCAGCAACGGACTTTGTACATTCAAAGGGCCACTCCATCCATGGGTCCCAATTTCTCAATTGCTTCTGGGGTTTTCCAACAGACGTTTGAAGACCTTGAGATCAAGGCATGGGCTGTCATCTCACAGCATGCCTCCTTGTTATCTCCCATGTACTATCTCTCTCCAAATTAATACAAGGATATCTCTCTCTTCTTTGTCTCACAGCCTATCTTTTTGCTTAATGACAAAATGGGGGAGAAAACTAAAGTCATTCTGAAAAACATGTTTAAATTCTGTATGATGTTTAGTATATTTTGTCATCATCAAAAAGGGGGAGATTGATGACCAAACTGTCCCCATAATAAATAATTTATTTATTTATATATTAATTTTGATGATTAACAAAACATTACTAATGAATTCTTGAGTTTTGAGGACATGAAATAAAAGCAAAAAGAAAGTTCAAGACAATCAGGTAAAGTCTCATTTCATGACCTGTCAAAGTCTTTGTATCGACTTCTTTGATAAGCAGAACGATTTCCTCTCTGACCGCAAAGTTCAAACAAGTCGCTGTCGTAACGATTTCATAAGTTACCGTATCGATTTCTTTAGAGCTCGTAACGACTTGTCTGTCGTAACGATTTCATAAGTTACCGTATCGATTTCTTTAGAGCTCGTAACGACTTGTCTGTCGTAACGATTTCATAAGTTACTGTAACGACTTCCTTAGAACTCGCAACGACTCTTTAGCCGTAACGATATCCTTAGAACTCGCAACGACTCTTTAGCCGTAACGACTTCCTTAGAACTCGCAACGACTCTTTAGCCGTAACGATTTCTTTAGAACTCGCAACGACTCTCTAGTCGTAACGACTTGGTAGCCGTAACGATTTCTTAAGTTCTCGTATCGATTTCTTTGAAACTCGTAACGACTTGGTAGCTATAACGATTTCTTCAGTTCTCGTATCGATTTCTTTGAAACTCGTAACGACTTGGTAGCCGTAACGATTTCTTCAGTTCTCGTATCGATTTCTTTGAAACTCGTAACGACTTGCTTGTTAACGACTTCATAAGTTATCATAACGATTTCTTTAGAACTCGCATCGACTTTTTGTAACGACTTCATAAGTTATCATAACGATTTCTTTATAACTCGCATCGACTTGCTTGTTGTAACGACTTCATATAGTTATCATAACGATTTCTTTATAACTCGCATCGACTCGCTGATTGTAACGACTTCATGTGATAACAGTTTCTTTAAGAGTTCATAACGACTTGATAAGTGATCATAACGACTTGCTCCCTATAACGATTTGTCAGTATTCATATCGTTTTCTTTAGTCATATCTGGATATCTTATTGACTAGTCAAAGTCCACGTAGACATCTCTCTAACGCTTTTGCATTTATGAGATCTGAACGTATCTCTGCATGCATGCAGACCATATCATCCTTTTTCTTGTCTACTCTGATTACGTCTTCTATTGTTAAGCTATTTGGTGTTACTATTTTCATGTCTATTGCTACTGACGTTGACTGACATCAGAAACAGCTTAGCTGTCTGCTATTTGAGTTTGACATCTGTGCAGACTTCTGAACCAGCTTTATAGTACAACGTTAAACAAATAGAAACCAACGGATATTTCTGAAGAGTTATATCTTTGCGTGCTCAAGTAATCAAAAGACTGTTGACTGGAACCTTCCAAGACTCCAGATATCATTTAGTCTAACGACTACTCAAAAGAGAGACAACGGACACTTCAACGTCTAGATTTTAATTGAAGATATAAATTCAAGACAGAAGGATAGAAGAAAACAATCGATCAGATATTCAAGTTCTCAATTCTTCTGAAGAAAGTCTAGAGCCAAGAATTGTCATTCCTCTTTGTTTTTGCTCTTTTGCTCTCAGCTAGTTTTGTGAAAATTCTGAGAGAGCCTGCATAGTTCTGAGAGTGCAACCTGCTTAACATCTCCTTGCTCTCAGTTCTAGTTGCTTCAGATCTTTGCTTATCAAAAGCTTGATCTAGGGGCTTGAAAGTCTTTCATCATTCTTTGTATGGTTCCCTTCGGTTGTGAAGGATGACCTGGTGGCATCCAGGGTGTTGTTCCCTTCGAGTTGAAGGAAGACCAGCTGAACTGGGTGTTGTAGTTTCATTAGGGGGATTATTCCCTTGTTAGTGAAATCCTGAGGCATTGCTCAGGGACTGGACGTAGGTCTCCTGTGGAGGAGTTCCGAACCAGGATAAAAATCCTTGTGTTGTGTGGTTGTGTCTTTGTGCGCTTGCTATCCTTTCTTCTAACTCTAACTTCTGTTTAAGCTGTTGTGTAATCTTTTTAGTGAACAGGTTCTAATCGAAGATCAAATTTTTAATAACCCATTCACCCCCCCTCTGGGCTAGCTAGCTGGGCAACAGGCGCGAGCACAGCAACTCCTAACACAGACAGGTGCGAGTGTCACTGGAGGGGCCCTGCTCACGAACGTAGACGTGTAGACGCTGGTGGGGTGCTGACCCGCGCATGGGAGGCCGGGGTCGCGCGGGCAGCCGAGCTTGACTGGGGCTGAGGCGCGGGGGATGGGCGCGGCCGGTGTGGTCGACCCGGTGGTGCTGGCGGGTCGCGGCTTGTGCACTCGCGGACGTCAGAGGCAGGCCGCGGACGCTGCGGTGGGTCCGCACGGCGGTTCTGGTGAGGTTAGCGGACAGGGACGCAGGGGCAGTTTGCCGCAGGTGGCTGCGGTTGGTGCGTGGGGCGGAGGGAAGGAGAACTGGCGAAGGGGATGGAGAAGAAGGGGCAAGCCTGCGTAAGGGGATGGAGAAGAAGAAGACAGCGGCGACATCCCCGGCGAACTGCAGAGAAAATGGGGAAAATCTCTACAGAAAAAGAAGACAGAGGGAGGAAAGAAAAGATTTAGAGTTTAGATTATTTACCTTGCACTGGGAGGAAATAGAAGTTGCGACATCGCTGGTGAACAGTGCGAGGGCGATGACGCAAGGGAGACGGTGCGAGGGTGAGGCTGCGAGGCTGTGAATCTGCTATGCAGAGAGCCGGGGCGAGGGTCAGGGCGAGGTTGTGAGGCTGCGAGGGCGAGGTTCTGCGAGGGCGAGGGCGAGGGCGAAGCTGCGGTGAAGACATGGGAAGTCGTACAACACACCATGTTCACCAGGAAATGGCGAAGCTGCTGTACAGATATGGGAAGGCGAAAAGCCCGGCACCTTTTCACCGGGAACTAAAAGGGTAGCAGTTATGACTGAGTAGTAAGGAGGAAAGAGAGAACTTCGTATGCCAATTTTGGGCGGGATTTTGGAAGAAAGAGAAAGAGACCGTGTAGTGTTAAGACTGAGTAGTAAGGAGGAAGAGAGAGCTTCATATGTCAATTTTGGGCGGAATTTTAGAAGAATTTGAGGCTGCCAGTATAGTGTTAAAATTGAGTTTTATTAGAATAGTATAGATTAAAAAACATCATATAATGTGGACTGGGCATGTGAGTGACAGCCATGGGCAGTAACAATGATTGGGGTACATGTGGACCAGAGCGATACAATTATCAGAAACTCATGCATGTTAAAATGGGTCTTCATGTACGGACGTGCATTAATAAATGACAACCACTGCATGACAAAAAGGAGCCATGCATGCATGTCTTAAATCCAAGCAACTGGCGATCTAATAAGCTGAGTGATGGGAATCCAAGAGCTGCAGCACGGGGGTCAAAGGCCTCTTATTTATTTTGTTTGGTCTATAGAGACTCAATTATGTATTTTATTTTATTTAGAGTCTGAATTAGTTGTTTAATTAAAAATAAATATTTTGATCCTTTAACCTTAGAGTAGGTGAGAGGAGCCACTAAGTCCTCTCTCTTTAAATACACATGTACCCCAAGTTTTGAAGAAATAAATGTAGAAGACGTCGTGCGAGGGGTAAGCCCCTTCCTCTTTTCCTCCCCCTCCTTCCTCGTCTTCTCTCTCGCACGTGAACTCCCTTCCTTCTTCCTCCCTCGGTCTCTCATCCGTGTCGCACGGGAGCAGTACCCCGCAGCTCGACGAAGCCGCCGCATCTCGCCGCTCCCACCGCGCCGGAAACCCACCCCGCCATCGCCGCGCAGCAGCCACACCCACCCCCCTTCTTTCTCCATGCCGACGACCGCGCCCCGCACGGGCCATCCCGAGGTTTAAAGAAAAAAAATCAACGGCTGGTGGACTTCGGCCTCCATCTCCACGTTTGACTTCTGGGTCTCTCTTCCTTTGCTCCTCCATCCTTGCAATCTGCACCTTGTTCCACCACTGCCACCCACTTCATCTCTCTTTCTACTCTCTCTCTTCCCCGGGGCGTTGCCGACCATGCAGATCCTCGCCTGCATCCTCCCCGTCGTGACCTTCCTGTGCCAGCCCGTGTTGGACGCCGTGCAGACCTGCGTAGGGAACCTAGCCCAGCGCTTCCTCGATTCCTTGAAGAACTGGGCCGATGGTCTATTCGGGGATCGAGTAGGCGCGGCTGTGGAAGTCCCCGAACCAGCCTCCGAAGTCGTGGGCGCGGAGGAGAAACTGACGGAGATCCGAAACCATCTGCAAGATGACTCAGTGGGGATCATCGGGATCCACGGCATGGGTGGAATAGGGAAGACCACCATCCTCCAGATGATCAACAACGAGTTCTTCGAACGTGGGAGGCAGTGCTCGTTCGACCTCGTGGTTTGGGTGACCGTATCTCAGACGGTCAGCATCCCCGACATCCAGAAGCAGATTGCCGATCGCCTGAACTTACCTCTGTCTGATTCTGAAAAGAAAAACGCCCGCGTCCTGTCCGAGGAGCTCTCCCATAAGCGGTTCCTGATGCTGCTAGATGATATCTGGGAAGCAATCGACCTGCAGACCCAGACCAAGATCGGGATCCCCGGTCCCAGGACACGGAGAGGATCAAAGTCCAAGATCGCATTCACAACGCGCTTGTCACAGGTCTGCGACCACATGGGTGCTGATAAGATTGTCCAGGTGAAGTCCTTGGATGAGGCTGCTTCCTGGAATCTGTTCTGCAGCAAGCTCCGCACGAAGGAGCTGGTCTGCACCAACCCAATCATAGGGCAGCTCGCCCAGCAGGTCGTCGATAAGTGCGGGGGCCTCCCGCTCGCCCTCATCACGGTCGGGAGGGCAATGGCGAACAGGGAAGACATCCAGGATTGGGACTACGCGGTGAAAGCACTGGACCACTTCCCAGAACGGCTGGAGGGCGTGGATGATCATGTACTCCGCTGTCTGAAGTTCAGCTACGACTACTTGAAGAACGACAACATCAGATCTGCGCTTCTGTTTTGCGCAATGTACCCCGAGGATGCAGAAATTAATAGAAAAGAACTCATAGAGCATTGGATCGGGGAAGGGTTGGTAGATGATGAAAATGACGCTGGCGAAGGCAGTATCGACGATGCTCGTGGAGCAGGGCAAACCCTCATCAACAAACTCCGGGATGCCTGCTTGCTGGAGCCCGGCACGGAGAGCTCGACGGTCAGAATGCATGATGCTGTCAGAGACATGGCACTGTGGCTAAACAGGCACCCCGGGCATGAGAAAGTTGACGGATTCTTGGTGAAGGACATCTTCACAACCACAAACGTTGTAACTGGGACGAAGGGCGGCCGAGAGCACATCAAGAGGATTTGGGTGCGCAGCGGTGAATTAGAGGAAGAAATGTTTAATCCTGATAGGAGTGCGAACAACCGCACCCTTCTGTTGAACAATGTCATTGGGCTCTGGCCTTCGATCCTCCGGACCATCGCCAGCTCCATGAAGGGTACCCTCCGCGTCCTGAACCTGTCAGGTAGCAATCTGAAGGTGCTCCCCTCCGAGGTCGGATTGATGACGGAGCTGCACTACCTCAACCTCTCCTCCACGGGAATCAGGTTGTTGCCCGAAAAATTGGGTGAACTCATCAAATTAAGGCAGCTGCTGTTGAATGACATGTATTATCTGCAAGAGATTCCTCGGCAGGCCATCGCAGGACTCTGGAGCTTGCAGGTCCTGACAATGTGGGGTACCGTCTACGATTGGGAGGACGATCCCAGAGGACATGGCTGTCGGCAATTGGAGGTGGGCGACCTGGAAGCGTACCTCCCCCGCCTCGAGGAGCTGCACATCCAACTCGGCACTCCGCGCGCATTGGAGAGGTTCTTAACGTCTCACAAGCTGTGTAGGTGCACCAGAGGCCTTTGTCTTGCGAAGCTAAAAAGGCAGGGGGACAGATCACAAAGTGAGGAACCACTCTATGGGGAAGGTGGCAGCTTATTGAGGGTCTTCAGTGCCATGGGCAGCTCTCTGAAGCGGCTAGATCTCCAGGGGGACGACGCCCATCCATGGGACGGGGGACTCCGCATCAGCCTCGACCAACTCCCCCTACTCGAGGATCTCTGCCTCTCCTCATTCAAAAGCGAGAAGATGCCAGAGGTGGTTCTTGTGGGCTCCAATATTAATCCCGGAAGCAGCAATGTTAGGTTGTCGACGTTCACTATGAGGAGGTGCGATGGGCAGAAGGTGCTGAAATTGGTGGGGGCATTCCCCTGCCTCCAGGTGTTCATTCTGCGCGATTGCAGCACAATGGAGGAGCTGGTGATGGACGACGATGCGGTGGCCGCCGACATCGGAGAAGGAGGGACCCCAGAGAGTGACAACCGGCCCCTCCGCCTACCTGCATTGACATCTATCAAGGCGATCGGGTGTCCGGAGCTGACACGGCTTCCAGTAGATGCCGCCGGCGTCCCCAAGCTCAAGATCGTACGAGGTGAGCGGAAGTGGGGGGGACGCCGTGGACTGTGATGGCAGCGGGGCCATAACATCAAACCCGTCTTTCAGAAGCTGTTTCGCTCAATGGACCCGGGGCGATGCTGATGAGGTAAACTTATCTTAATGTTTAATAAGAATATATATATATGCGGTGTTTTATTACAAATATTTGTTACTCCTGCACAAAGCGGCAATTGGCAATTGAGAAAGTTTTGACGCCGTGGATTGCAGTGAAGTTTATTGGGTCACTTATATGTGATCCAGTAGTGTCTGTACTTCGAGCTTTTTTGTCCATTACTTTAAGTTTGAGTTCCTTGTAATAGTTTTATTACAGGAGTAATAATGGGTGCTTTGCAGTCTTGCACACGCTGTGACACTGTGTACTGTTTCTATGTATCAATTTTAATCGTCGTGTGCGTCTATCTACTTCCATGGCCAAATGAATCTGCTTCCGAAAAGAAGTTGAAATAGTCAAATTAATTTTTTTAAAAAAGTACAATTTTGAAGGCCTATATAATATATATATATCTATATATATAGTGGGACACTCGTGCGATGCATAGCGTTTGATTATAAAATATATTAATAAAATATATATTATTTTTATAAATATATATATTTATATAAAAAATTTGTTAACCTAACATAATTTAAAAATGTGAAGATGAATAGAATGATTAAACAATATTTTTTATCATAAATTATCAATATTCTTCTAATAGAGATATTAGAGATATAAATATTATTGATCATTTGGTAATCAAAGTTCAATGACTTTCTTATTATTTTATTTTTCAGAACAAAAATAATTTTTAATAAAATATACTTGAACTAATATAGTACCAAAACAAAAACAAATTTCTCACTTTTGAGGCCCTAGAATGTGAAGTACAAATCAATGAGAATTTAAATGTAGAAGATTATATGCATAAAAAAGTCATAATAATAATACCATTTATATCTTGCCCACAATGATAGATTTTGCTTACAGTCAATGGCTCAAGCAAGAAGAATGACTCATTAAGCTCCAATCAAGGAAAAAAAATTTTAAATTGATAATGAGAATGAGAGATACATATAATCAAGTAATTGCAAGAAATTACCTACCATGTTTGAGCATGCTCACAAATTTTCAAGAACCTAAAATAAATTACCTACCAAGTTTTAATATGAAAATAATAACATTTCAATTAGTAAAGTACTGCTAACTAACCTTTGGCCAGAAGCTGCATGCATTATTTGATTGTGAATCTTGCTTTATTAGTGATTTGGATATAGCTTCTGGGTTGAGCAATAGTCAAGTGCTTTAATGAATACATGGAACATCCGATTCCCTCCAGCACCATCCGATTACCAACAAAAAAAACACAATTGTTCCGTACAAATATCTCATCCGATTTCATTCAAATATCTCATCCGATTACCCTTCAAATTTTCTCATCTGATTACCACTACCAATATAAAATAAATTATCTCTGAACCTAACACCAACTCATTTGGTCGCCCAACATTGAAGTACATATAATAAAAAAATCAATTAAAGTGAAAACTCAAAACAGCCCTTTCGGCTCAAAAATCCAACTATAACTCCGCTTGCCATCATGCATGTTTCACGGATAACCAAGAATAGAGGAACATACATATCTAGATGAGCTAGTTGGCCGTGGATTAATTCACAGGTGCAGGAGAGAGAATATTAATTGGCCATAGATTAATTTCATGATAGCATGATGATCACACATCTCTATCAAGTTAAAGACATTTTAATTAAATTATCAGAAAAATGAGAAATTAAAAGTAAAATAAACTATCATTGAAGAAATGTTAGTTAGGAAAAAATTTTATAAAAGTTTTAAATTATTTAACTACATAAGAAATGTGAATAAAAAAGATTGTAGCTAAACACTGTACTCTCTCCATTAGTTTTTAAATTATTATACCTATTTTTATTTTTCATTTATTATGAGATTATACAACTATTCATCTTTGTTACCCAGACCAAAGGAGCAAAAAGATATAATACATAAATAAAAATATAAAACAAAGCATTTCATCTACCTAAAATTTCAGAATATGCAAAAACAATATATGAATATAATAATTTCTAAAATAAAGTAAAATTATATTATTTTATATTTAAAAAATTATAAGTCAAAAGAACTAATGTTACATAATGTGATTTTTATAAAAAATTTAAACTAGAAAATAAAAAGATAAATATTCAAGTACAGCAATACTGAAGCGCTACAGTATATAGCGCTACAGTAACAGATATTTATAAAAATTATAATTTTTATATTATTTGGTTTATATTTTTTAAAAAACTATAAATCAAAACAATTAACATAGTAGAATCAGATTTTTTTAAAAAAAAATCAGACAAAGAAAAAAAATAGGAAAATTTTGAATGAACAGTAATTACTGTAGCGCTGTGTGTGCGTGTGTGGAGAGAGTGGGAACGGCACCCTGTTTCTGACCTCCGCAGTGGATCTTTCAGTCGCTCCCCCAATGGCCCCGCCTCCGTCGTGGATCTTCTGACGACTAACAGACATAAGTTTCAATGACAGTACTCTCGTAAATCTCCTTAAACCAACACCGATCAACGATCCATGAACTATTTTCTGAGTTGTTATACTCTGTTTAACGTATAAATTCAAAGGAAGAAAAAAAAAACGAAAGCTTTACTGTTATGGAATTGTGTTTGTGTGATGAACATGCAGTTAGGGAGGTGTCATGTCCGACAATGGTTGGTCGCAACAGCCACCACATGCATCATACTACCACATTTGAAGGAAGAAATCTGAACCATTGTCTCTGGGGATTCTCGAAGCAGATCAGATCCCTCAGACAGAGACACTACCCTGTCTCCACTGTAGGGGAGTCCCCGGAGCTCCCCTGCAAGCAAAGCCGACTTCCCTCGGCGTCCATGCCGGCTATGCGAAACCCCAAGCTTGAGACGATCGTCCAGGCACTTTGGTCGTCACTGCAATCTGCAAGACAACGACAGGACCACTGGGGAGCCATCACCGACGGTTCTCAGGCACAGAGCGGATCCCGCGGACAGGATGGCAGTCCCGTTGCCGCCGTAGCTCCACTTGCTCCGGCTGCGGCAGTTACCCAACATGACGTTGCTGGCGTAGTCGGCTAAGAGACACTGCCCGCTCAATGGGTGGTAAATAATCAGGTAAACTGGAACTTGAGAATCTGGGTCTACAACCATGCAAGTTTCAGGTTCTTAGCGACGAATAAGTTGCAGTGACCGATCGATCAAACAAAGGATTAGTGGAAAGCCCTACCTTGTAGCATGTCTTGGATGAGACGGAACCTCTCCAGGAACCTGGGGTTTCATGTTTATACGCCATACGTCTCCGCGAACCCGGGCTGCCCATTCCGCCAGTAGTAGCTTCCCTGCAGCGCCCACATGCCCCAATCAAGGTCCCTTTCCGCCGCGAAGGCTAGGAATCAACTCAGGGACCGGTCATCGGCCCAGTTCGTCCCCCTCTGGTCCACGCGGAATTTGCTCACGAACAGCGTCCAGCTGTTGCCGTCGTCCCCCTGGATGACGAAGCCCTTCTGAAGTGGAACCTGTAGCAGCAGAAGAGGTGGTTGTGTCTGATGCTGCGCCATCCAGAAAATGCTCGGCGGAGTCAAGTGGCGAGGCATCCAGAAACTCGACTCCCAACACTTTACGAAAGGCGAAACGTTGGCTTCAGGCGGAGCAGGGACATGTTGTAGGCGCCGGTGCAGGGGCCGCATCTCTCAAGCAGAGTTTCGTATCTCCGGAGGCTCTCGATGAGGTTGGGAGATGGCTTGTACGGCGACGTCCTCCACCGGTTATAAGGAGGCTAACTGGTACCAGCTCCTGCAGGATTCCTCGTCGAAGCCGGCGGCGAGGAGGCCGCCAAGCAGCTTGTCCTGCGCAACATCGCTGCTGCCTGGTGACGGTGGGATGGTAGGCCCTTCTGAAGCGGAACCTATAGCAGCAGAAGAAGTGGTTGTGTCTGCTGCTACGCCATCCAGAAAAAGCTCGGCGGAGTCAGGTGGCGAGGCGTCTAGAAATTCGACTCCCAACACCTTACGGAAGGCGAAACGTTGGCTTTTCACCGGGAACTGAAGAGGCAAGCAGCGCGGCGAGAAAGAAGAAAGAGATTACGCGAAAAGAACAATAAAAAAGACACATATCTCAGTTTTGGCGGGATTTTGAAGAAGTCTGTTGACAGCTGTACTTCTAAATTTGAGAATTATTAGTATAGTATAGATTATATATAAATATAAAATAATGCTATGATACGGCGGAGTCTTTGGGTACGGCCCCGCCTTATTATCATCAGTTGTGGATCATTAGATTTTAATCTAACGGTCTGTTTAAACTCACCGAGTACCGAGCACCAAATACTGAACACTGAGCATCGAGCAATGAATATTTCGAGCACCCGAACACCGAGTACGGATGTGTTGTAACGTTTCGCCGTTGGATTGAAATCTAACGATTCATGCTATGCTACGGCGGGGCCGTATCAAAAGGCCCTGCCGCACCATAACATATATATATATATAATATATATATATATATGCATGAGAAATACTATTGTGCGGTGGGAACTTTTGATACGGCCCCGTCGTAGCATAACACGGACCGTTGGATTTCAATACAATGATGATGTGCGGTGGGAACTTTTGATATGGCCCCGTCGTAGCATAACACGGACCGTTGGATTTCAATACAATGATGGAGCGCTATAGGACATCCGTGCTCGATGTTCGGACGTTCAAGTGCTTGAAATGTTTGTTGCTCGGTGTTCAGTGCTGCTCAGTGTTCGGTACTGCTCGTTGAGTATAGACAGACTGATGGATTAAAATCCAACGGTCCGCACTGATAATACAGAGAGACCGTACCAAAAAGTCCCACCGTATCATAGCATTACTCTATATACATATATATGGCTCGGGGAAAAGTGGGCGAATTTTCTTAGTCACTTAATTTTTCTGATTTAATACATCATGCGATACACCTACTTTCGAGTAGTAGGCCCGCTACCCGCCAGCCACCATTGCAATTTCATCTTCTTTCAAATGTTGTCAAGGGAGATCCTCATTCTGAATTTTACGGACATGTTTGATATTAAAGTAGATTAGTGATAAAATAATGATATCTTCAAAATTTTGAGAATATCTTTATTATATTTTCGATATTTCTTAATACCAAACATGTTCTAAAAAACAAAGCTCAAATATAATTGGACTCAATAACAAGTTGCCCTACACGATCCAGCAGCCATTTGAGCTTATGATACTTGTCTAAGCAAATAGTAAATGTTTCTAATCATGTATCTCATCTGTCAACATTGAGCGACTATTTTTAAGTTATGAGTATATAATGCATCCAAATGACACTTCGATTTATCGCCACGCTGTGGCATGGTAGATATCGGGAGGGGTTGGGGGGCAATGAGTATTATCTTTTTATTAGGGTATTTATCACTTGAAAATGGGAGATTTCTCTCTCTTAGTCTATAAAAGTAAGGCCCTTTCTTCAGAGCCAGGGGAGCCCGGTTTTCACCCCGAAGGGCTGTCAAAATTTCCTCTGATCAACACTTAGTCTCGCAGCCCTCCCATTCCCCTCATTCTTCACCTATTCCACACTAAGCCATGCAAGTTTCTTCATCCATGAGGCTTGGAGCTTGAAGAGGGCAACCCCTGCAGCTACCGCAGCAACTGAGGACTTCATTCAGCACCAGGGAGTCACCCTATATGGGGCTCTTTCTTCCTCCCCTTCATTCTTCCTCTTTCATGCATATTTATTGCTTTGTTAGATAGGAATCATTTCTCTTTTCCTTCCCACGTTTCCCACATACCCAAGGGGTTTAAAACACCCCTAGGTCAGTTCCCACCATGATTCACCTCCCCTTGTCAATTTTGAGTGGATATTATACTTAACTAGTTCTAATAGGGTTTCTTTTGGTGTTTTTCGTTGCTTTGGCAGGTACGCAGCTAACATCTCACGAGGAGCTCTTGTCCTCTGGCCGGCTGGAGGACAGGAAGAAGGTCCACACCAACTTCTCTCGCACTGCAGAGAACGCGACCAAGGATAGTGATGCGACAGACGAGATGCGCCCCCTATGGGCGTCGCGACTCCAGTATCATCGCGACGGGGTCCTCCGACGCGATTACAGGTCAGCACCCAGTTCTCTTTCCTTCTCCTGACTTAGTTAGCCTTCTTCATTCATATTCTCAGGCAACTAGTTACGTGGCGATCACATCCTCCTTTCCATGCTCCTTTAGTTGATCCATGCTTGAGTGTACTTGGGGGAGCACAATCCCCGTGAATACAATAGCGTGTAACGAGATAGCGTGTATGGTTGCACAGCAGTGCACTGGTTATAATAACATGTAACGTGTGTTTGGTCGATCATTTTATCAACCGAGAGAATATAGTATTGTGATTGATTGATTGATTGTCATAGATTAAATCTTGATAGTCCTGCGTTAGGTGTATGTCATCACCCAGATCATTAGACCCCCGCGAGTTATAGCCTCTCAGGTGCTCCTTCCAAGGACCAGATCGGACCCTTATAATGTTGCATAGCATAGTCATGTTTTTATCTTAGACAATCAATGTAATGACCAAATAGAGTACCAAGAATAGATGAGAGTAGTAGACGAATAGACAAGAGTACTGAGAGAACGTGAATAGATGAGAGTAAAGAGATAGTAGACGAGACAGGGTCAAAATCCTAAAACAACGTTTAACACACGATAGTAACAGTTGCACGGCACTAGGTTGGGTACCGGCAGTCAGGTAGAAGTCACCACCGCCCATTAGCCGTGCTAAGAACACAGGCCAGATGGTCCGGCGTGATCCCAAGGTAAGAAGGAAACACACTAAGGCCGTTGGATCGTACTGATCCCTAAGGGTACTGTAATGGGTTTTAAGGGTACAACTAGATCGTCAGCAAAGGACGTGCGCCAATGGAAAGAAGACTTATGGAGGCCTTGACAAGGAGTCCCTGGTCCAGTCAGGAGTATTCTCGGTGGAGAGGTGGTCCATGCCAAGAGAGTGTGAATAAAACAAATGTCTGTCGTGCCTCAAGTGCTCGAAGGCCAAGGGAAGCGATCACGGTATTCAAATCATGCGATTAAAACGAAGGCAAGTGCCATAATCAAATAGGGGAATTTAGTAATTAATTTCACTTAATTACCAGATATATTATTGAGTAATTTAACAAGGTTTAATGGCAAACATGATTGTTTAATGTGTGCAAGTGTATAGAAATCATGAGGGCATGAATAATCGTGGACATGACTTTTAAATAATAAATTTCATGCAATTATTAATAATCAAATTGTTACTGTTCATAATAGTTCATGATTAGGGTTAAACATGGGTCATATAGCTTAATTGACAGGGGCATGAGAGTAATTTCATGTTCTGGCCGAAATCTGGAAATCGCGGCGGGCCTACCCGTCGGGATTCATGTCGCGACGGGACCGCCCGTCGCGACCGCTGACCCGGCCGACCTGGCACGGGCCGAGAGGGAATCACGGCGGCACGGTCCGTTGCGTTCTCAACGCGGCAGACCAGCCGACCGCGACACCTTTAATATCGCGGCGGGTTAGGCCGCCGCGATACCAGAGGGCCGGCCCGACCCAGAAAAGGGGGTTTTCCCTTTTTCCCAGGTGGTTCCATCTCTCCGTGCATCATACAGGTTCATTCAAAAATACATATAAAATCATAGGAACATCCAAAAATCACGAACTACTTTTAAACAAAACTAGACATGAGATCTATCACTGAGCATGGGTAATTAGAAAATAGACATGGTTTGAGCATGCTTTAATAAGGTTACTTTTCGATGACCTAAACATGCATAGTTCATAGAAAACGAATTAATTCGCAAGGTATACATGATGGAATTTAGGGAAACTAGGGGCGTTTGAAAGCTAACATGATGTAGTATTTATAAAAAAAAATTGCATGGCATGGGATCATGTACATGCGTGGATTGGAAACAATCATGAAGGTTTGGGTGCAAGGTATGGACAGAATTTAGAACATTTAATACTACTTCATGGATCAACGAAAAATAGTGAAGCCATGGGGCTTTCAAAGAGGGTTGCAAGGATTGCCTAGGGTTAAAGTTTCACGATTTGTGCTTGAGAGATTGCCTACCTTTTTGCGTTGTAAAGAATCCTAGGGTTTATGATGAGGAAGAAGATGAAATCTCCCTTGTTCCAATCCTTCCTCTCCTTGCTCCTCGTCCTCAGCCTTCTCTCCTCGTTCTCCAGAGCCCCAGCAACGAAATGAGGTTTGATAGGACGAATTAGAGGCCTAATAAGTTGTTTAAGAGTCCAACCTAGTTAAAACTCTTCTCTTCCATCCAAACTCCGAATTTCCCATTTATCTTCATATTTTCTTGCTATTATCCACCTAATAAGATAGATGAGAGGTCCAATTTCGGGGGTAATGAGTTAGGATGGGATGATGACTCTTTTTAAGATATATATGAGTCATATTAATGTCTTAATTATCCCTTTTTAATTAAGAGATAATATAGCTACGAATTTTCCTATTTAATATGAGTCTCTTATATTTATCTCTATTTCCTCTTATCTAAATCATCTTTTTAGATTAGGATA
Source organism: Colocasia esculenta (assembly GCA_014218235.1). NCBI lineage: Eukaryota > Viridiplantae > Streptophyta > Magnoliopsida > Alismatales > Araceae > Colocasia > Colocasia esculenta. The sequence continues at coordinate 246,847 of CM024758.1, forward strand.
GAGCCCTATTGAGTTAGATTAGGGTTAGGACTCTTTTTAAGACAATTAAGAGTTAATTTAATCATTATCTCACCCTTTTTTCATTTATTAATATTTTAGGTACGAATTTAGCTTAATTATCTTCCATCCCAAAATGGGCTCTTGACTTTTTGACCCATTAATTCATTTATGGACCATTTGTTTAACCTATTTTCTAATTTAACTTAATAGGTTTTAATTATCCTTTTATTTGAGAGTTTATTCATGTGCCAAAATTGTCCAGTGGTCCAATTCTCATAATGGGCTATCAACCCATATTGTTTTAAAATCTACTCATACGTTTATTTTGATTTATAATTCACTTTGGCTCATATAATACTAGGTTTTCTGACTTATTTCTTAATTACAATAATAAATCGCATAAATTCTTAAACTTAGTTCAAATGATTTTTCTATACCTAAATTTTTTGATGGGTCATTAGAGAATATTATTTAAAACATAACTACTATTTTTACGACATTTTTATATGAGTTTTTACGCATGCGATAATAATACATAACTTACTAACTAGTTTGAATTTATTAATTGATAAAATTTTAATTTATATATATTTACAATTTAATAATTTTTCTGGGGTACGTCTTTACTTCCCTTTTCTTATGTACCTAATAGGGTGTTTGGTTACAATTTTTATCTATTTTTTCTTTAAATTTTAAAAAAGAGAGAAGACATACGCAAAGAGGTGTTTGGTAAGTAGTTTTTTTTTTAGTGTAAAATTTTTACCCTATGTAAATGTCTTCCAAAAAAAACAAGTCCTAACCTGTTTTTATTTTAAAAGCACACACTCTCTCTCTCTCTCTCTCTCTCTCTCTCTCTCTCTCTCAAGCCCCCCCCCCATCCTCGACGGCCCCCTGCCGCCCACCCCTCCCTACTCCGGCGGCCCCCAACCCCCCCCCCAACCCCGGCGCCCCCCCTGTCCCCCGCCCCGCCAGCCCCCAGCGGCCCCCTGCCGCTCCACCCAGCCCCGCCCCCCTGCGGGCGCTCCTCCCCCCTCCCTCCCACCCGCCTCCCTCGCCCTCCTCCTCCTCTCCCCCTGCACTGCGGGGCACCCCCCCTCCCCCCCGCCCCCCCCACCGGCCCCACAGCGCCCTCCCCATCGGCGCCGTACCCGCCCCCCTGCGGGCGCTCCTCCCCCCTCCCTCCCACCCGCCTCCCTCGCCCTCCTCCTCCTCTCCCCCTGCACTGCGGGGCACCCCCCCTCCCCCACCGGCCCCACAGCGCCCTCCCCTCCGGCGCCGTACCCGCCCCCCTGCGGGCGCTCCTCCCCCCTCCCTCCCACCCGCCTCCCTCCCTCCCCTACGCCTCCCCCTCATCCCCCCCCCCCCCCGCGCCCGCGCTCCTCCTCCTCTCCCTCTGCGCTGCGGGGCACCCCCCCTCCCTCACCGCGCTGACGCCCTCTCCTCCTCCTCTCCCCCGCCGGCTAATCCCCCCTCCCTCCCCATATTGTTTTCCGCACCAAACGCATTGGACTGGTTTTTTTTAATTTTAAAATTTATGTTAAAACAGATACATCATTAAATTTTGAGTGAGAAATAGCTTTTTTTTTTTAACTTGTTTCCAAACACCCCATAAAGGTTGTATTACATGTTTTTCTCAACATTAGTTCATATTACTTTCTTTTCTTTTATTTTTTTCAGATTTTTTTAATTAAAAACCATGGTATAGGCATTTTTCTCAACATCATTTCTTATCACTTTCCTTTTTAATTTTATTTTCAGAATGTCTGAATGTTAGTAGAACTAGCTCAAACTGTGAGCTAGTTCGAACTGTAGATACTTTTTGAAGCTGGCCAGTTGTCCTCATGAACAAGAAGTTTAACTAGAAATGGTTTCATAAACGTAGCTGAAACTATTGATGATCTACCACGTCCCAGTGAAGTGCAACTTTCAGCAGCTTTGAGGATTATGTCAGAGATGGAAATTCATCAGCTTCATTTAACTGAAATGGATCTTCAAATTCATCATGTGGAAACAGAAGCTTATAGTGCTGTTTTGAGGGCCTTCATCGCACAATCTGATGTGCTATCATGAGTATGATTTGCCTATCATCTATTGTGGCTAATTATTTGTATTTATAGAATGATTCCCAGAAATGTTAATGGAAGTATTTTGTGTTAAAAGAAATGTAATGTAAGTTTTAAAATTAGATTTGAAAGAAGCAATCTTTTCATGCAGTCTGAAAGTTCATTTTTCATTCTTAACCAGTGTTTGTTTATGACTGGATTTCTCCACCTGCTTTATAGGGTAAGGAGGCACTTGATCTGAACTTAGAAAAGAGCTCAGAGTTTCAGATGTCGAACACAGAGAAATCCTGGCAAAAGTCGAAGCAGACAACTCAATCAAAACCTTAAGGTTGCATCTTTACTTCCCTTTTCTTATGTACCTAAAGGTTGTATTACATGTTTTTTTGCCATCATGAATGAGATTGCATGTAACTTTAGTTTATATTGGCCTTTTTAATACATTTGAAGCAGGAAGCAGCAAAAGGGTGCTGGGCCTCCGGAGGAACAGATAATATTCCTCGTAGAAGGTTGAAAAGTGCCCATACAACTCTGTCGTCATCTCCAGGACACCTACCTCATGTTCAGCCTTCATTAGGTGCTGTAGCATCAGCAATGGTAATGCCTAAAAAGCAATGCCTAGATGTTCTAGTATTTGTGGTTGCCTTACTAGCCTTGATGTAAATATTCATTGGCATTTAATTGAAACTTCTCTTTTATGTGGTGAATGTGTTGAGCGGGAAATGCCCATTGGGCCCCTGCAGGGGGGCCGCCTCCACCGCCTTGGGCGAGTGGAGGGGGCGCCGGCCACGCCAGCGCCCTGGGCGCTGGTGGGCTGGCAACTCGCCAACGCACCTGGGGTGCATTGGCGAGTGCTGCTGCTGCCACGCAGCTCTGCCGCCTCTCCAGGCGGCAGAGGCTGCCGCCTCCCCACTTGCCGCCTCACTGCCTCTGCCGCCTCCCCCTCGCCCTCCTCACACCCTCTCCCTATAAATACCTCGGCGGAGGTAAAGGGAAGGAGCATCGCAGCACCCCAAGTGCTTCCATGGCATGCATGTGTGCATGCAAGTGTGTGAGGAGTGTTAGTGTGTAGTGCATGAGTTTACATACAAGTGTGTCTTGTGTGTAAGTGAGAGTGTGCTTACAAGTGTATCTTGTAAGTATAGGCTTCTCTGTGTGAGAAGATACTGTCCCAGGTGTGGGACATCGGGTGTTCTCTATCGGGTATCGGCTGACGGAGGTATGTCATCGCCAGTCCTCGAAGTTAAGGTGTGGTGCTGTATAGACGACTCTGGTAGCCATCTATCTACTTCTGTGGGGATACTCTTGTTATTATGTTTCCGCTGCGAGGTATGTCCTCTTACTCGTTTACCAACATTGGTATCAGAGCCAATTGGTTGGTTCTGATTTTTCTCTTTCTCTTGTAAGCTGTATAGATGTAGGTTCCCCGGCATAGTCGGACCCTGAGTTGACGGATCATTTCGAGGATTGGTTCTCGGATGTTTATCTGACGTTGGTCGATGTCAACTCTAGTGTGCTGGCAGTAGATTATAGACAGGCGTTGGACCTGGTCGACGCTGCGATCAGCGGGACGAGTGTACCAAGTTCAGATGCGCAGGCAGTGGCCAGCGACACAGCTAACTCTGAGTTCCAAGTAGCAGTGGTGGATGCAGAAATTTAATTTAGTGGGGTCACTCCAAAAGTTAGGGTGCACTAATAGGTTTTGTGTTAAAATCTAGTGGGGTCACTCTACGTAGAAAATTTTTCAGCCAACCCAATTTAACAGAAAAAATGTATACCTATTAATAGAGTTTCAAATTTTAGTGGGGTCACGTGACCCCACTGACCTCTTCATAGGTCCGCCACTACCAAGTAGTGCCTTCACTTCCTGGAGTAGACACACCAGATAGTCTGAGTGTCTATATACCTTCTCCTCTGACTGTGTCAAATCCTTGGTCCCCACCTGTTTTTGAACAGACCCCTTGGGAACCATAGCCGGTAGTCTGGGAGCTGCGTGTGCCAGTTGTGCCCCTCCTTGCACCATCTCTCACTATCACCCTTAGGACTACTGATGGAGAGTTAGTGGTTGCAGAGGGTTATATACAGTTTTTATAGAGAGATAGAGATATCCGGTCATGTACTGCGCTAGTTTTAGAAGCGCAATTTTGGTTTTCCCTTTTTGCGCGTGAATATGTTCACACTTGCATCGGAAATTGTACATGTACCCTTTTTATATGTTGATATATAAATATGTTTTATATATAATCAAGCATGTGTAAAGTTAATATGTTTTGTACATATTTTTTTTAATGTTATGCAAATTAGTTTTGCATGTTTAAAGTTAGTATGTTTTGTACATATTTTCTTTAATGTTATGCAAATTAGTTTTGCATGTTTAAAGTTAGTATGTTTTGTACATATTTTCTTTAATGTTATGTAAATTAGTTTTGCATGTTTAAAGTTAGTATGTTTTGTACATATTTTCTTTAATGTTATGCAAATTAGTTTTGCATGTTTAAAGTTAGTATGTTTTGTACATATTTTCTTTAATGTTATGCAAATTAGTTTTGCATAATCAAGTATGTTTAAAGTTAGTATGTTTTGCACATATTTTCTTTAATGTTATGCAAATTTGTTTTGCATATGAAATAATTGCTCGAAATTATTTTAATTATATTGACTTATTTTATATAAGTGGGAGATGATTGTAATTGTCTAGTTTTACTTTCAATTTTACTATATAAGAAATGTTCAATGTAATTAGTTTGGATTTCTAGAAGCAATAGAAATAATGTATAATGTAAAGATGTCAAACTCTTTTTCTTCTTGCTTTGATATGTAGTGGTAAATTATGGCTGTCAAAAACATTATTGTTGATCTTAATAAGGATGAAAAGTTGAATGGCACAAGCTATGATATATGGCATCGTAAAATGCAATATTTGCTGGATGAACAAGATGTGATTGATCATCTTACGATGTCCTTGTCACCGCCCATTGAGGGCAGTAGCAAAACAGACCAAGAAGCTTATGTAGCTTGGTTTAAGAAAGATCGTGGTGCGCACTTTACTTTGCTAAGCGCTATGGCCGACGATATTATTGGCGAGTTTAAGAACTGCACCACTGATAAGGATAAAACTTTCAAGTGCCAAGGTGGCAACAAGAAAGACAAAATCCGTTTGAAATGTTTAAACTGTAAAAAGCGAGGCCATTTCGCTCATGAATGTCCTGACCAAAATGGTGACTCACTTCCCCAGCTCTCCATGTACGTTTGTCTGTACACATGTTTTGACTGCTCATCCTAATCCTGTGTGGATCGTGGATTCAGGAGCAACAAAACATATAACGATGGATCGAGCGGGTTTTGTGGATTATCATCGGATTCCAGAAGGCATGCAAAGAGTCTTCATGGGCAATGGTGCCAGTGAAGAAGTCCATGGAGTCGGTTCATACCAACTCTGTTTTGCGAACGGACGTACGTTACTTTTAAGTGATGTACTTTATGCGCCTAGAATCCAATATAATCTTTTGTCAGTTTTAACTTTGTCAGCAATGGGCTTTTGTTTATCCTTTTCTGGCAGTCTTGTAACCATTGTCTTGGATGACGTCCTTTATGGACATGCATTGCTACGTGATGGTTTTTATATCTTAGATATGATTGACAACTTTTCTAATTCTTCTTCTATAGTAATGCCTGCGTTAGCTCAAAAAGATTTAGATTCTGTGACATGGCATGCTCGTTTAGGCCATATTGGACAAGATATAATGGCTAGATTAGCTAGAGAAGGCCTTTTAGGGTCGCTCGCTAAGGTCAACTTGCCCATATGTGAGCCCTGCTTGGCAGGAAAAGCATGTCGTCAGCCTTTTGGAAAAGTTGTTAGAACCTCCGAACCATTGGAATTGATCCATTTTGACGTCTGTGGGCCCATGAGTGTTAGAGCTCGACATGGATATTACTATTTTCTCACATTTATTGATGATTTTTCGTGGTACGGATATGTCTATTTGATTGCTCATCGCTATGAAGTGCTGGATTGTTTCAAGCATTTCTTAACCAGAGTTGAAAATCAAAAGGAGAGGAGTGTCAAAGCTCTTCGGACAGACCATGGACGCGAATATCTGTCAGATCAGTTCCGAGCATTATGTGAAGAAAAAGGTATACGTCGGCAACTCACTATTCCATATACGTTGCAACAAAATGGTGTTGCAGAACGAAGGAATAGAACAATGCTAGACATGGTTAGGTCAATGATGGCGCAGGCAAATTTGCCAATCTTCTTTTAGGGAGATGCTCTATTAACTGCTGCCTACATTCTTAACCGAGTGCCATCTCAATCAGTTCCTTCTATCCTATATGAATTATGGCATGGCCACAAACCGGATTTAAATTGTTTACGTCCATGGGGATCAGCTGGATATGTTCATCACACGACAAGTAAGTTTGGGAAACTTGGCCCTAGAGCTCAAAAGTCTATCTTTCTTAGATATCCTGAGAGCTCAATAGGTTATGTCATGTATGGACATCATCCAGATGGAGGAATGATAGAGCGTGAGGTCCGAGATGTTGTCTTCTTAGAGAATGAATTTCCTAGTCTTGGCGACAATGAGAAGAATCTTGATCTTTTTGAAATAGATGAACAATTGAACATCCTACCATCTTCCGGCGAAGGGAGGGAATGTGTTCCCATACCAATGTCTGCCGAAAATGATAGGATGGTCAGTCTAGTGGGAGTGCGTCCAGTAGGAGTGCACCAATAGAAAGTCAAGATTCTTTACGTCGTAGCAAGCGTAGGAATGTTCCTCGTCGTTTTTTTTTTAAATTGACAGTGAGGTACTTCTTTGTGAACCCACGGATGATGAAGAGCCTAGATGTGTTCAGGAAGCTCTTGCGTCATCATCTAGGAAAGAATGGGAAATTGCCATGCAAGAGGAGATTCTATCAATGTCATAGAATGAAGTCTGGGAGTTAGTGTATCTTCCACCGGAGCGTAAAGCGATTGGAAACAAATGGGTTTTCAAGCTTAAACGCATGGCTGATGAGACTATTGACAAGTATAAAGCAAGACTTGTGGCGAAGGGCTATATCCAAAAGGAAGGTATAAATTATGATGAAACCTTTTCACCTGTGGTGAGTTTCTCATCTGTTCGACTTATTCTAGCCATTGTCGCGCATCTTGACTTGGAATTGTTTCAAATGGATGTGAAGACTGCATTTCTTAATGGAGAACTAGACGAGGAAATATACATGGCTCAACCAGAGGGTTTTGAGACTAAAGGAGAGGAGCAAAAAGTTTGCCGCCTCAAGCGTTCAATCTATGGATTGAAACAATCGTCTAGACAGTGGTATATGAAATTTCATATGGCTATTATCTCATATGGTTTTGAGATGATTGAAGAGGACCACTGTGTGTATGTTAAGCGAGTGGGAGATAGTCTCCTCATTTTTATCATTATATGTTGATGATATTTTAATGGCTGGAAATGATATGGAGTTGATCGATGCCACTAAGAGGTGGTTATCTTCCGTCTTTGAGATGAAAGATATGGGTGAAGCGAGCTATGTGCTCGAAGTGAAGATTGTGCGGAATCGCTCGAAAAGGTCACTGAGTTTGTCTCAGGAGACATACATTAATAAGATCCTAAAGCGTTTCCGAATGCACAATTCTAAACCCATTGATACTCCACTTGATAAAGGATGTGTCCTAAGTAATTGTCAATGCCCCAAGAGTAAAGAAGAAATAGAAAGTATGTCTAGTGTGCCATATTCCGCTGCAATTGGAAGTCTAATGTATGCTATGTTGTGTACACGGCCAGACATTAGCTTCGCAGTGGGTTTGGTAAGTTGTTACCAAAGTAACCCTGGTCCCATGCATTGGAAAGCCATTAAAAGGATTTTACGGTATTTGTGAGGGACGACAGATTATGCACTACGTTACAAGGGTGGCAACCTGAAAATCATCGGCTATAGTGATGCGGATTGGGCTGGTGATCGAGATGAGCGAAAGTTCACTTCAGGCTTTGTGTTCCTGTTGTCTGGTGGAGTTATCTCATGGAGTAGCAAGAAGCAGTCTTGCATTGCCCTATCCACGATGGAAGCCGAATATGTTGCTTGTTCTGCCGCTAGCCAAGAGGCGATTTGGTTGCAAAGTTTGTTGCAACGTTTGGCAATTACACCTCATCAGAATGAGGGTGTACTGTTATATGTTGATAGTACCTTGGCATTGGCTTTCGCCGAAGATCCCCAATTTCATGGCAGAACGAAGCATATTGATATTCGTTACCACTACATTAGGGATTTGGTGGCAAAAGGGTTAGTGGTGCTTCGTCAGATTAGTTCTGTTAGAATGATAGCAGATCCACTAACGAAACCTTTAGCCAGAGAGGTTTTGTGACCCATTGTGGATCTATGGGTCTTTGTAAATTATAGTAATTTACAATGTTTTGACATCATTAAAGTTTTGTTCATCATAAAATGTTATGTGAACAAATGATTGCTTTATACATTGTTAGAGTGTCACCATGCTAGGAGGATCAGCCCTCTCACACAGGTGATCCGCCTTTGGTGCTTATTGATAGGGAGCAAAGATGAGGCAGTTGATGTTGTGGATTTCTAGATGACTAGAGGTCGAACACAATATCCCGAGTTTTGTTAGTATGCCGCCTCGGCTGAGGCCGAGATGAAATCTAAATTAGTTCAGATTGACCATGTGGATTATTGATGCAATCCTGTGAAGCCTGTTATATTCGGATATGTGAGTCGCAAAAAGGCGCTAAATGGGAGCGACTGGTTTGCGGGACTCTGGTCAATTGTATTTGTTACAATTGGACTTGTATCCGTGCGATGTTATTTGACACACCCATATGAATGGAGGAACATCGCAGTATGTGAATCATACCATATGTGTAATATACAACCGCATATGAGAATGATGAATGGTTCTCTCTTCATCATTGTGTGAGCTCATGAATCACATTTGTCAGTGATTCCTAATGTACCCCTAGTGACCTGCAGCGATGCGCCATGACAAGGAAGCTTGATGTCGCTACTTTAGCATGTTACTTAGGGCGATGGTTGATACCGTCCAGCGGAACATGTCTAGGAAAGAGGTTGAGACAAATTGAATTGGCATGAGCAGCATAGGGAAGGTATCTTGTTATTTCACCATGCTTAATTACTCATATCCCGGGAGGCTCAGTTGCCTATGTGGTAATAGAGTCATGAGTGTTATACTTTTGGATTTGATACTGCCTTCTGAGAGATTCAGAGTATCAGAATCAGGTGAATATTAAGAACCTGAGGTACATATTGAGATTAAGTGTTCCGTTAGTAAGATGACGACTTAATGGAACATTTGTTGATGACTCGGCAAATCTCACAGAGGTTGCACGCCTTATTTTTGGTATGACCGTTGATGTCGAATGCCATAGAGAACGTTGGGTGCGCCGTCAACCCTGTGTGGGTAAGTGGGCAGTGAACCCTAAATGGGCAAGTGGGAGCTTGTTGAGCTGGAAATGCCCATTGGGCCCCTGCAGGGGGCCCGCCTCCACCGCCTTGGGCGGGTGGAGGGGGCGCCGGCCACGCCAGCACCTTGGGCGCTGGCGGGCTGGCAACTCGCCAATGCACTTGGGGTGCATTGGCGAGTGCTGCTGCTGTCACGAGGCAGCAGCAGCACCGCAGCTCTGCCACCTCTCCAGGCGGCAGAGGCTGCCGCCTCCCCACTCGCCGCCTCACCGCCTCTGCCACCTCCCCCTCGCCCTCCTCACACCCTCTCCCTATAAATACCCCGGCAGAGGTAAAGGGAAGGAGCATCTCAGCACCCCAAGTGCTTCCATGGCATGCATGTGTGCATGCAAGTGTGTGAGGAGTGTTAGTGTGTAGTGCATGAGTTTACATACAAGTGTGTCTATTGTGTAAGTGAGAGTGTGCTTACAAGTGTGTATTGTGAGTATAGGCTTCTCTGTGTGAGAAGTTACTGTCCCAGGTGTGGGACATCGGGTGTTCTCTATCGGGTATCGGTTGACGGAGATAAGTCATCGCCAGTCCTCGAATTTAAGGTGTGGTGCTGTATAGGCGACTCTGATAGCCGTCTATCTACTTCTGTGGGGATACTCTTGTTATTACGTTTCTGCTGCGAGGTATGTCCTCTTACTCGTTTACCAACAGAATGCTTGCCTAATACTTGTTTCTATTGAAGCTTGGAGCATGTCATTGTCTATTCATTCATGAGACACATCCCTCTATCTTCTATCTGTATTATTCTGTGTAATTAGTTTGATCCCTTTTCTTTTATGTAGCTGGAGAAACCAGGCTAATAGCAACTTCCAGTTTGTTCACGCCCTTTACTAAAACTTGTAACTTTTTTAGATGCCTCTCTCTTATGTTCCGTCAAGGGGATGCCCCAAGCTATGTTCCATACAATATATTATGTAATCTTACAAGTTGTATGTAATTTATAAACTCTCATATGATGCATCATTCAACAGACTAATCCTGCTGGAGCAGGATTTGCTAACGGTTCTGATCCTCACCCTGAAAGTGCGGGTACTAAAGAAAAATGGTGATTCATCTGAATCAGGTTGGATCAACTGAAATTGGCTGATTGGCTGGTCCAATCCTTCAGCTGATCATTTTGGTATTTTGGGATAGGGCTCCTGTTTTTTTGGGATTTACATAAGAGGAAGTAGACACAAGTTTGATACTTTTTTCTTACAATTTTACCCATTGGCTGACACATTGGATCAGATTTAACCCATCCATTCAATCCAAGTTGGAACTGGACATATCAATCTGGCTGTCCAATCTGATCCTGCATTCCCTGTGCTGCACTATGAGTTGAGTTGAAATAAGTTGATATGGGTCCTTGAGGCATACAAATAATTTTAATCTTTCTTTGTCAGGATAAAAGTTTCAGACCTATAATATGCAAACTGACTCAATTTTTTCAAATTCCACGTCTAGCACTATTTTTGATATGACCAACCTTGACCTTATGTGGGGTACCAACTGCTCCCCCTCCACCCTTCAGGAAAAAAAGGGACAAAGAAAAAAAGAGAAACCTGGAGAAAAGGGAAAAAAAAAAGTCTGGGAAATTCAGCAACTCAATGAAGGAAATTGCTGGTTCCTTTTTGAAATCGTCTATGGGCACTTTGTCCTCTGATAATACATGTCAGGTATGGATGTTGTTCTTGTGTATACGTTAAGCTCTATTACAGTATACATTAAGCTATTGTAACAGAGCTTAATGTATATTGTAATAGAGCTTAATGTATAGTTGTAATAGAGATTAATGTATATTGTAACAAGACTTAACATAAGTTGTAATATAGCTTAATATATATTGTAACAAAAGTTAATGTATATTGTAACAAAGGTTAATGTATATTGTAATAAAGATTAATGTATATTGTAATAGAGCTTAATGTATACTGTAACAAGACTTAACATAAGTTGTAATAGAGAATTATGTTTACTATAATAGATGATAATGTTTACTGTAACAGAACTCAATGTATATTGTAACAGGGAATGATATTGACTGTAACAAGACTTAACATAAGTTGTAATAGAGAATTATGTTTACTACAATACTTAATTAAATATATTATATGTTATATTGTAACACAAATGTAGTTGTAGCTTAGTGGTAAGGGTATCTCATGTTGTCTTTGTGAAGACCTGGGTTTGAATCCTAGCACTTGCAAACAAATAAAGTTTTTTTTCTTTTGTAAGAGCTTATAGCTGTAGTCTGTAACAGTTACAAATGCTTACTGTAATAGATATAAAGGCTTACTGTAACTGATACAAAGGCAACTGTAACGAATGTAAGTGTGCATAAGGAAAGAAGGCTTACTTTAACAGATATAAAGGCTTACTGTAATAGATATAAAAGCTTATTGTAACTGATACAAAGGCAACTGTAACGAATGTAACTAGGGAAAGAGCAGAAGAAAGAAGGGCAAAATAGGAAAAAGTTGATGTTAAAAAGATGACTCGTCTTCCAAGACTTATAAATGCTGAGAAACAAAAAGTAGGGATTAGAAACAAAAAGCAGGGACTAGAAATTAAACTAACACAAAAAGTAAGGACTATATGACTTCTGATCTTCTGACAGGGAATACAAATTAAGTCTAACCCTCTGACAAGGACCTCTAATTAATTTTCCCTTCTTTCTTTTGAGTTGTCCTGCAGAGTCTTTAAAGCAAAAATCGTTTTCACTTTCTTGTCTTCTAGTCATAACTTGTGCGTGCAATCACATATGATGTTTATACGCTTAAAGTTAAGCAACTACATTAAATCTAAAATAAACCAATTCTCTCGTAAGTTTATATATTCTAAGACCTTTTGGTTAAGTGAACGAGAAGTGGGCCAACTTTTTCTTGGTCACTTAAATCATGTTTGATATCGTAATAGATTGAGAATAGAGTGAAAATATTTTTCAAAATTTTAAAGATAGTTTTAATTTATTATCGATCTATTATAATATTAAATGGCCCATTAATTATTTTATTTAATACATCATGCATATAGACCTACTTTTAAAAAGTAGGCCCGTTGAACACCGCATGCCCTCCGTCGTCGTAATTTTCATCCTCTTTCAAATGCTACCAATATTTTTTTTAAAAAAAATAGAAGTACATATTCTTGAGAAAATATACTAGCTTTAAATGTAGTTTGAGAAATTTATTAATCCATCTCGTGCGATTCATTACACTATACTGTGCCACCATCTCTTTTTAATTTTAGAGCCTAATTTCTTATTTTAAAGTCTAACTTTTTATTTTGATATCTAAATTTTTATTTTGATGTTCAAAAGTTTCTTTTATAGTGTAGTGAGCTAAATTGAACATCATTGGATGTCAAAATAAAAATTTAGACGTCAAAATAAAATTTGAGTTTCAAAATTAAAAGTTGTCTCTAAATTTTTATTATTTTTTTAAAGAGGACATAGTGCGGTGTAGTGAATCGCACGAGGTAGAACAATGAACTACTCAAAGTACATTTAAAGTTGACATTATCATACTGAAGTTAGTACAATAAACCTTTCTCTACATTTTTAGATCACAAAGTATAAAAAAATTCTTACGATCTATCTATTCAACGTATGAACTTCATGAACTCTAAATTTTGATATAATTTTTTTGAACCTATTTACTATTTCTATAAGAAAAAATAAAGAATAATAAAGAGGGTCCATCTCCACTACAAGAAAATGCGCATTTAGAGACCGACATTTTCGATCTCTATTCGGTCACTAAAAGACTCAGAGATCGAATAGTGACCGAATTCGTCGGTGAAGAATTTCTGGTCACAAATCTGTGACTGAAGGTTTCGGTCACTATTTAGTGACCGATTAGTGACCGAAGCCTTCAGTCGTTGAAAGTCGTTATCAGTGACCGATTTCATTTGGTCACTGTGAAGGTACCTACCTTACACCTTATTTCCTTCTTCTTTGTTTCCAGAAAACCAAGTTAGCCCTTTTTCCTTCTACAAAAACTCCTCCCTTCCTGGCGTTTCTTCCTCTCCCAATGCTTCCACCACCAACCCCTTTCTATGTACTCTTATATATGTGTATATATATATATATGCTTGCACATGCATATAAGCACTTCCACACTCTCCCACGTAGCTATCTCATCATTACCTCCACTTCCTTCTAACACCTCACACACTCCCATGTGTGACACTAACAAGCACACACTTATACGTATATATGTGCATGCCGGAAGTTTATCCCTTTCTTTGACATTATTTTATCATTTCTTTTAGTACACACACATGTATATATTTATACTAATAAATATATATACTTTTACATATACCTACCACTACCTACACATGTTCACATTTAGATGCAGGTTAAATCTTACGTAAACAAGTTATGTAACTAGATTCATTTAGGTCTCTTTGGAACCTTAATTTAATATGTAAATGACATCCAAATAAAATAAAATTTCGGTCACTATTCGGTCACAAAATAGTGACCTAATAGTGACTGATTTTGAATCGGTCTCTAAAACATTTATTTAGCGACTAATTAATTTCAGTCACAATTCGGTCACTATTTTGTGAGTGAATAGTGACCGAAATTTTCGGTCTCTATATCGGTCTCTATAAGCGCTTTTTCTTGTAGTGCTCAAACATCGATGCAGACCCTCAAATGTCTTGGAAGTGAAGATCTAGATAATGCCTCTCATTCAAAGAAGCGGAGATCTGTAAAATAAACGTTATACTTACGACAATAAATCGTAAGTGTAGCTTGTAAAACCGTAACAAATATATTTTACTTACGGAATGTCTTACGGTTGTAAATTGTAAGTACACCATAGGCACAACAACCATTGTTGTAGCTTACTTACAGTTTAAAAACCATACTTACAGCATGATCTATGCCATCGGTCAAATAACCGTAAGTGTAGATCTGTATGTAATGAGAAACTTCATTACATGGTTTTAGAACACCTACACTTTTAAGTTGTAGCTACTTAACTAATTACATTTACTAGACTTTTTTACTTTGAAAGTAATATCTATAATGATCTCCACGATAAAGATACAAATCTTGTATACCATATGTTGTGCTAGTTCACCTACACCACTAAGCCATTCTATCACAAGAGAAAAGAAACATCTTTCACAAAATTCCTGCCATATAATGTCATTTTTTCATCAATCCATTCAACTACATATCACATTTGTCCTTCGAAAGTCACACAAATAGATTGACAGACAAACATATAAATTTGTTCATCCACAAACTACATCTTTCCATCTCATATTCATAAAAAAAGGAAAAAAATATAACTGTAGAGGCTATTTTTAGCCTCCTAGGCCCATGGGCCCATCAAGACCCATCCAGGCACAACAGCTATGGCCCTCATGCCACGTGTCGTCGGCTTCAGCCAATAGGCTGCCGAACACGCTTCAGCTACTAAACCCAACGGCAATTTCCGAACACCGCCCAAAGCTGCTCCAACAGGATGTATCCTTACCGAGCAGAACAGGCGACTCCTACTCAAGCCCGCAATCACCAAGGCACCCGAGCACCGGGCACCGCGCAGTCTCTACGCCCGACGACCTCCAGGTCTCCAAGGGTGATCTCCGGATACCCCCCGGCCTGTTCGGTCTAACTCACCGAGCAGACCCTGTTCGAAGCACGATGCAGCCTCGTCTGCACAAGCTATGCCTCCGGGCACCAGACACCGAACAACGGGCTCGGCTACCGAACAGCAGGTCTAGCCTACCGAACATGCAACCTGCTCGGTACCTTTCGCTCAGGAGAATCCAAGCAACTCCTCACCCCCTCGCGGCGGTTATAACGGCCACGCTGCACGCGCCCCACGTTCAAGAAGCGCATTAACTGCAGAGCTCCTCCACGAACGTCTCAACACATAACTCCCCGCCAAGGGTGCCAACCAACGCATCCTTTCCAGTGTCATGAAGGGACGTCCATCTCTCTAAGACCTCTATAAACAGGCTCAGGTAACCTCCATGCAGAGATACGTCGTCTTGGACGCTCACACTTGCCCTCGAGCGACACATCATTGAACCTTTCTTCCTCAAGCCTTTCAAGTCTCATACTGACTTAGGCATCAGAGGGTTCTCCCCTGTTCTTCAGCCGGGCCCCCCTTGATTCCGTTCTGGTTTTACAGGCTTCCGTCCGCACCGGTGTTCGTCTTCCCTATCTTCTCCAGTGGAGGCCCGCTTGGCTCCGGCCCAAGCAGGAAAACACCACCACATTTTGGCGCCGTCTGTGGGAACGACAACAGCCATGGCTCGCAGACGTTCCTCTCACCAGAACTCCAGCAGCAAAGTGACGAGGTCTCGACAGCCACGCGAGGACTCATGCGACAGAGTCCCCCCTGTCGACGCCGCCGTCGCCCCCGCTGGTGCACCCGGCGACGGTTCTGCTGCTGCACTACCTGCGACCGCCCTGGAGATAGCAGAGCTCCGGGGGCAGATGCAACATCTGATAGGAGTCTGTCAGGGCCTCCAGGCCCAGTTGGCCAGACAACCAGCCCTGATGATTCCCCCGCCACCGGAGCAACTAGAGAAGTCGTCTCATCGACGGTCTCGTGCCCCTCCAGTGCCGCTGAAGTAGCATGCAAAATCTCCCCCGTTCGCATGCCGAACACCGGTGAGGCAAGCCAACTCACCCCGCCATGCCGTGGTGGTTTCGGCCCCCACGCGTTTCGACGACGATTCCAGCGCCCACGCGTCCTGGCACAAGGGCTCAGCTCATTTTCACCAAGAATTGGTCAAACGCCTCCGTCGCATTGCTGACCTCGAGCGCCGCATGGACGCGATGATTCAGAAGGCAGACTCTTGGGGGACGACGACCTGGACTTCCACTCCCCGTTCATCGTGGAGATCCTGGAGGCCTGGGTCTCCCCAAAACTGTCTCTACCTTCCATCGCGCCCTACGATGGCACCACTAACCCAGCGGGCCACCTCCACGGGTTCGAGTCGCACATGGTGTTCCACGGAGCATCAGACGCGGCCAAATGCCGGTCTTTTCCGACCATGCTGAAGGAGGCTGCGCGGGCATGGTTTCAAGCCCTCCCCGTAGACTTCATCTCTTCCTTCCACCAGTTGAAAAGGTCCTTCCGGGACCACTTCCTAGTCGGAAGGTCTCATCCGCGCACCGCGGCATCTCTTCTGTCTGTTCGGAAGAAGAAGGACGAAACACTCTGGGACTACATCAAGCGGTTCCGGACAGAAGCACTTCGCATCCCGTGCCTCTAAGTCCCTTCAGCCACCAGTGCCCTTATCTGAGGCACTCGCGATGGCTTCCTTCAAAGGATGCTCGGAGTGCAGCAGCCGTCGACCCTTGCCGAGCTCCTCTCCACTGCCCAGCGCCACGTTGCGTGCGAGGAGAGCTTAGCTGCCGGCCGAGCCGACCAGGTGAACTCGCCCCGAAACGGGAAGGACCTTACAAGGTCATTCGAGTTCTCGGAAGAGGTTTCTACAAGCTGTCTACCTTCGGCGGCGAAACCATACCGAGAACCTAGCATGTAAATCTAAAGGCTTATTATTTATAAAAGCCTCTCTGTTCAGCGTCCTATCGGTTCATATAAGGGCGAACGGTAGCTCCCCTGGTCAAGAGATCTTCAGCTCGGAAGACCAGTGCGGTACCCATCCTAAGACAGAGGTGTTCGGTACAACCCCGGGTCGCCGAGCTCCTCAGCTCGCAAAACCTGCGCGGTACCCACGAGCCTCTAAACTCTCTAATCCATTCCATCGGTATATGTAAAGGACGAACGGTTTCACCTCTGGCAAAGAGCTCTTCAGCTCAGAGGACCAGCACGGTACCCGTCCCAAAACAGAGGTGTTCAATACAACCTCGGGTCGCCGAGCTCCTCAGCTCGCAAAACCTGCGCGGTACCCACAAGCCTCTAGACACCGACGAATTCCGATTCGAACAGAATGTGACTAAGAAAGAACCCCAGATCCGTCTGGAATATAGAACCGGACTTGTACGCCGCTATGCCCCGAGCCTCTGCCTCATGAAGCATCACGGTGACAGCCTCCTTTTCGACTACAACAACCTTCAGCTTGGAGGCCTTCAAGACAACACTAGCTCGGGCTCGCAGTGTCGGCTCTCCTCCTCTCGCCTCGCCGGTTGCATCGTCGTCCGAGCACATCTCAGTGCACTGCAAAAGTGATCCCAGTCATGCAGTCTGCTTTGAACTCCGCGTCCGCTTCAGCCGCCCTGGCGGCCCGTTCGGCAGAGGGTGCAACCTCGCATGCCACCAGTTCGGCAGCCACGCTTGCCAAAGCGGCCTCTAGATCTCCGACCTCACTTACAGGCGCTCCTCAGAAGATGTCGCCTCTTTGCGATCGGACGGTTCCTCTGCCGCAGACACGAAGTCCCTCATCCGACGATTCGGGCAGACGTTTCCCCTCTCAAGTGCTCACGATCACATCCGAGCAGACTTGAGAGGGTGGGGGGCAAGTGTAGAGGCTATTTTTAGCCTCCTAGGCCCATGGGCCCATCAAGACCCATCAAGGCACAACAGCTATGGCCCTCACGCCACGTGTCCTCGGCTTCAGCCAACTGGCTGCCGAACACGCTTCAGCTACTAAACCCCCAAGGGTCCCAGCGACAGTTTCCGAACACCGCCCAAAGCTGCTTGAACAGGATGTATCCTTACCGAGCAGATCAGGCGACTCCTGCTTAAGCCCGCAATCACCAAGGCACCCGAGCACCGGGCACCGTGCAGTCTCTGAGCCCGACGACCTCCAGGTCTCCAAGGGTGATCTCCGGATACCCCCCGGCCTGTTCGGTCTAACTCACCGAGCAGACTCAGTTCGAAGCATGATGCAGCCTCATCTGCACAAGCTATGCCTCCGGGCACCAGACACCGAACAACGGACTCGGCTACCGAACATCAGATCTATCCTACTGAACAGGCAACCTGCTCGGTACCTTTCGCTCAGGAGAATCCAAGCAACTCCTCACCCCCTCGCGGCAGTTATAACGGCTATGCCGCACGCGCCCCACGTTCAAGAGGCGCATTAACTGCAGAGCTCCTCAACGGACACCTCAACACATAACTCCCCGCCAAGGGCGCCAACCGGCGTGTCCTTTCCGGTGTCATGAAGGGACGTTCCGTCCCCCTCTCTCAAGACCCTCGCCTATAAACAGGCTCAGGTAACCTCCATGCAGAGGTACATCGTCTTGGACGCTCACACTCGCCCTCGAGCGACACATCATTGAACCTTTCTTCCTCAAGCCTTTCAAGTCTCATACTGACTTAGGCATCGGAGGGTTCTTCCCAGTTCTTCAGCCGGGCCCCCCTTGATTCCGTTCTGGTTTTGCAGGCTTCCGTCCACACCGGTGTTCGTCTTCCCTATCTTCTCCAGTGGAGGCCCGCTTGGCTCCGTCCCAAGCAGGAAAACACCACCACATTTTGGCGCCGTCTGTGGGAACGACAACAGCCATGGCTCGTGGACGTTCCTCTCACCAGAACTCTAGTAGTAACGCGACGAGGTCTCGACAGCCGCGCGAGGACTCATACGATAGAGTCCCCCCTGTCGACGCCGCCGTCGCCCCCGCCGGTGCACCCGGCGACGGTCCTGCTGCTGTAGTACCTGCGACTGCCCTGGAGATAGCAGAGCTCTGGGGGCAGATGCAACATCTGATAGGAGTCTGTCAGGGCCTCCAGGCCCAGTTGGCCAGACAACCAGCCCTGATGATTCCCCCACCACCGGAACAACTAGCGGAGTCGTCTCATCGACGGTCTCGTGCCCCTCCAGCGCCGTCGAAGTAGCATGCAAAATCTCCCCCGTTCGCACGCTGAACACCGGTGAGGCAGGCCAACTCACCCCGCCATGCCGCGGCGGTTTCGGCCCCCACGCATTCCGACGACGAGTCCAGCGCCCACGCGTCCTGACGCAAGGGCTCAGCGCATTTTCACCAGGAATTGGTCAAACGCCTCCGTCGCGTCGCTGACCTCGAGCGCTGTATGGACGTGATGATTCAGAAGGCAGAAGGCAGACTCTTGGGGGACGATGACCTGGACTTCCACTCCCCGTTCATCGCGGAGATCCTGGAGGCCTGGGTCTCCCCAAAACTGCCTCTACCTTCCATCACGCCCTACGACGGCACCACTGACTCAGCGGACCACCTCCACGGGTTTGAGTCACACATGGTGTTCCACAGAGCATCAGATGCGGCCAAATGCCGGTCTTTTCCGACCACGCTGAAGGAGGCTGCGGCATGGTTTCAAGCGCTCCCCGCAGACTCCATCTCTTCCTTCCACCAGTTAAAAAGGTCCTTCCGGGACCACTTCCTGGTCGGAAGGTCTCATCCGCGCACCGCGGCATCTCTTCTGTCTGTTCGGCAGAAGAAGGACGAAACACTCTGGGACTACATCAAGGGGTTCCAGACAGAAGCACTTCGCATCCCGTGCCTCAACGTCCCTTCAGCCATCAGTGCCCTCATCCGAGGCACTCGCGATGGCTTCCTTCAAAGGACGCTCGGAGTGCAGCAGCCATCGACCCTCGCCGAGCTCCTCTCCACTGCCCAGCGCCACGTTGCGTGCGAGGAGAGCTTAGCTGCCGGCCGAGCCGACCAGGCGAACTCGCCCCGAAACGGGAAGGACCTTACAAGTGTAGACGGTTCGTTTCTGCGCCGTCACCGGATCTCTCGGGTGCTCGCGGACACCGCCGGACTCTTGTTGGCGATGAAGGGGTCGCCGGTTGACCACGTTGACCCTCCGGTTGACTGAGTTGACTAGAAGGAGAACGAGGAAAACAAGCGAAATGAAGGGGAGTTGGTGATCGCCAGGGCCTTACCTGTGCCCAAGGAGTGATGTGGTCGCGTTGAAGTGGTCGCCTCGCGCAGCGGATGGAGACGAGACCTCGTCTTCTCCTACTTCGGCCGGCCAAAGGAGAAGAGCTCCGTAGTCTTCTGCGGGTTGTTCCTTCCATAAAATAAAACTCTATAAGACTAATGAAGAGTAGTAAAAGCTCGAAAATGTGGGAAAACAACCCAAAAGGAGAGTCCCGTACCCGTTGCGGACTTGAGAAGAGGGTGGCCAATGCTATGACCACCCTTCTTCCCTCCGTTTTTGGTTGGGAAACCCCTTTCTAGGTGTGTAGGGTAAGGACCTACGAGCCTAGAGTGAGTGGGAAGGTGTGTGCAACATGTAAATGAACTAAGAGTAAGTAAGAGAAGAGAAAGGGGAGGTGAAGGATCTCGTTTGCAGGTGATGTAGCTCCTTGTGGGGCTCCTCCAGCTCGGAAAGAAGCTCTCTGGACGTCCTAACTCATGAGAGAAAGAAGAGGATCACTTGTTGAAGCTTGGGTGCAATTTTCTCTCTCCTTCTTCAAAGGGGCAGCATGTGGACGTCCAGCCTCTCTCCCCTGGCTTAGAGAACCCTAGGGACTGTTATATAGACAGTGGGGTCGGAGTTCAGAGGCCTTGGATGCTCAAGTGTGAAGAAACACACTTGTACACTTGGCAATCCTTGGATAAATGCTCCAACCAATGGGGAGAGGCCACATGGGATTTTTACTGGATCAAGGGAGTGCCAAGGTGGCCCATATGCCCGTTAGGAACGGTCCCATGCGGTGCATGGGCGAGAGAAAGGCGCTAGTGGCTATATTCTTGGGGTAGTTGCACAAACCAAGTAAACGAGGTTGACGTCCAGCGATCAGGCCGCCAACCGCATGCAGACGTCTGTCTGAGTCAGCGTCAAGGGGGCTTGCCGCCAACCAGTAGTCGGCGGCCATCGATGCTGCCGTCTACATGGAATCCGAGGCTGGTCAACAAACGGTCAAACGAGGCTTAATGGGCCAAAAGAGCCTTGCGGGAGATAGGCCAAATTGCGCGTCTACAAATGCCCCTCCGAGACATCCGGTCTTGCAAGGGAGCAGAGCGGACTGAAAGGTTGGTGTCTTGGTAAACAATGGACGCGGAGATTTGATGAAGGACCATCTCCGAGGATAGAAATTCTAGCGAACCAAACGAAAGAGTCAGGCTAGAAACAGATGATGTATCATCTGAGAGACAAATAGGGGTAAGAAAAGGGTGATCTACCCGTGTAACTACAACTGCGACCCAATGGCAGGGTCCCTGGCATGGCCGTGTCGGACTTTGACTAGTTTCCGGTGTGTCTGAGTCAAAGGAGTTGTAATATGACGGTTGAATCAGGAGTGTCTCATAACCGAAGCTCGTGGGCTCGCTGGCCTAATCAGGACATCGGTCCCGAATTTAGGAGGTCACGGAGACAAGGAGTTGGTTGATCTCTCAAAGGATTATCAAAAGATTCTGACTGGAATCACATGCTTGGAAAGCCTGAAGTTCGAAATTAAGCTCGCGACTGGCGAAGGCTCAAATGAACTCAATAAGGCTGGTTGACTATTTGTTGAAAGCACGGTGGGACAAGTGGAGAAGGGGGGCAACAAAGACCCGATATCAACTTGGATATTCATGAAGGGCGGACCCGATAGGCTACCTGAGCTGGGGGAGCCATGGAGCAATCATATGATCGAGGAAAATCACCTTTTTTTGTGTTAGTAAGAGAATGTTAGCAGTGAAGATGCATGCTGGTGTGGGTTGCCTATCTAAAATGCAAGTTAGCACCAGAGGAAAATTCTAAAGGCCATACGAATAACTGAGAGATCGCAAACCCATCATGGTTTTGGTGAAGGGAACTCAGGGTTCACGGTCGCCAAGTTATTCGCCTCTGGTGGGGTCCTATGTTAGACATACCTGTAACGCTCAAGGTTGCATGAGCGTTCCGAATTTTTGAAGCGCAACTTGTGCTTAAGATATCTGCAAAACAACTTGAAGCACAAGATAAAAGGGTGATGGCCATATAAAGAATAAGACATTGAAAGTATCTGAGAAGTAAACGTCCACATCGATGGCCGCCAGAAACAGGTTAACGTCCACGGATGTTGCCGCTAACCTACTACTGACGTCCATCGATCTGGACGTCTACCTGACAGCGGATCAGGCCGAAAATATAGGTGATGGGAGTCCATGAGGACTCTACCATCTCCTACCTCCGTCTCTCCCTACTCCTGCTGCGAACCAGAGAGCTGAAGGATGAAAAAAACACAGCAAGATGGCCTCCTCATCGACCGAACGATCCACAGGCGCAAACCCCGGAGTTCTGAGTGAAGTTCCGGGACACCTAAGCACACGTCTGGCCAACGGGGAGGTAAGCAATGATTGTTTCTGATTCTTCCTGGGCTAAAAATGCCCCGAACATGGTTCTCACAACACCCCACCCTCATGCAGGAAATCCCTGCCTTCCCAAGCCAAGGCCAGGTACGGGCCTTTTCCTGGCTTGTGAACCTGGTAAACGCCATTACGCTCGACATGCGGGGCTATGTTGGCATGTGGAATTTGAATTTCATGGTGGTTCTGGCCAAAAACATGAAAGATATGTGGTGGGGGTTCGATGCTTTGGGGGCGCTGATAGAGAGATGGCACCCACACACACATACTTTTGTGTTCCAGGCGTTCGAGGTGAGCGTGCTACTGGAGGAGGTGGAGCTTTTCCCGGGATGGACACGGTGTTTGGAGTACGATGCTGTCATTCCTCTTCTCTCGTGGGAAGAGATTTTAGCAGACATCGTACGAGACAAGAAGGAAGTGCTAAGGATGACAAACAAGCACGGGATCTTCCTGGACCGGCTGGCCTGGTGGCTGATCCAGCATGCTAGGGAGATTGGCGGAGAGAGAGCAACGCGAGGACTGACGCTTTGCCGGGCCGGGGTATTCTTGTTCCCCACGAGCGGCGATTTCATCCCTTACGAGCACATTGGAGTACTTTCTCTGCTGTGGCGCAGGCAGTCACTTGCCCCTGCAGTGCTGGCTCACCTATATAGTTCGCTCACCATTATGAGCCTAGGCGGACGCACCTGCGGGCGTTTGTTTCTGCTCTAGGTATGGATAGAAGCTCATTTAAAATTTTATTTTGCTGACAGTCAACCTACCCCCTCCAGAATCTTCCTTTGGAGTTCGATATACTGTAGCAGGGCATGGTATGAGCCGGAAGATGAGATCAAGTGTGTGACAGCACACTTGAAGAGCAGAGATGCCTGGAGGGATCATTTGGCATACTTGGTAGTGGATGACTTCATTCCAAGGCCACTCTTCATGAGGACCATTGCGTTCAGAGCTTGAACCAGGGAAGATAGAGACTTATGGCTGATTGGAGTTGACCTGATGGCGGTATACCAGCCACATCGGTGCCACTGTCAGCTTGGGATTCCACGGGGAATTCCAACTTCATCCAGTTGCACTGATATGATAGTCACCGGACGAAACGAGAAGTTGATGAAGAAGGCTATGAAGACTTGGAATAAGTACACAGTGAGCAAGAAGGTGGGACTGGCAGTGCAGGAAACCCCGGAAGACATATGGCAGTATGAAGATTTTACTGACACCATTTGCCCCATTTCTTGTGATTTCTTTATGGCCCGCAGGGCAAAATGATGTACTTTCCTGATTTGAATAAGTGTAACACAAATTAGATGAATAAAAGTGGGTTGCATTTGTGTTGAATTGGCTTGAATTGCTTGACTTGTGGAATGTGTGTACATGAAATGGCCTCAAAAGGTTCAAAGGAGTGTGTTGTGAGGACTGAGTGCGGGGGTATTGGCGTCCACATCGATGGATGCTAAACTAGGTAAACGTCCACAAGACTGGTCGCCTAATTCAAACTTAACGTCCAGACATGGCCGTGGACCAAACTTCGAGGTCTGACATTGAAGAGACATTGACGTCCATACCATGGCCGTTGACGGTACGTCAGCGTCCAGGGCTTGACGCCAGGAAAAGGTTAACGGTCTGACCTTGACGTTAAACCAGAAAACTGCCTTTTTTTTAACCGACACCTTCCCCCGGGCGCCACTTCACCTTCCCATGCGCCGGGAGCCCTTTCTCCTTCCCTTCTTCCACTCTTCAATTGCTTTGGCCCCTTTGACCCCTCCTTTGACCCCTCAATGAGGACAAGAGGGAAGCGGACTGTTCTCCGGAGTCGCCGCCAACCGGAGGAGGAAGAGGAAGAGGAGGTTGCTGCGGCGATGGACACGGTGGAGGAGGAAGAGGAAGAGGAAGAGGAGGCGGCGGCGATTGACGCACCGGAGGGGGAGGAGACCGCTGCAGATGACGAAGGAGGAGATGAGACGGAGGCGGAGGCACCTCGACGGCCCAGGGTAGGCCCCTAGAACCCTCCAAATTCTGTGGATGTGTGTTTGTAATTTGTGAAAAGGAGGGAAAAACAGGGGAGGTGCCATCGGTTGAGACAGGAACTTGACGTCCACATCTGTGGACGTCGATCTCCTATCAACGACCACCCCCTTGCCGTTAAGGTGAACTGGACGGCAAGGGTTGGACGTCGAAACCAGAAACTTAATGGCCAACCCTTGACGCCAATTTTAGTAAACGGCAACCCCCTTGCCGCCAACTTTTGGTTAACGGCAATCGAGGCTGACGTCAACTCTTCTGTGCTTTCTGCAGGGCAAGGGCCGAATGAGGAGCAGGGTGACTTGGGATTTGTACTGGGCGTGATACCGGGTACTACCGGAGGCCCAGCAGACTAGGGTGGCTCGGATGGGGTTTGGACATCTGCTGTCAGTGCGTCCATTCCACGTGAACGTACCGTACCTTGAGGCGCTGAGGGAGCGGTGGGAGGAGGATTGTAAGGCATTCATCATGCCTTGGGGGCATATGATACCTACATTGGAGGATGTAGCGTATTTGACAGGACTGCCGGTTCAGGGCGAGCCGGTAGTAGGACAGGAGAGGAGCGACTACTACGATGACATCGTAGAGTTGCTGGGACCAGAGTTCGTTGCAGGGAGGAGGAGACCGATCCGGAGCATCCTGCTTGGATCGTTGTCAGAGGCGGTGGGCTTGAGAGGTAGGAGGAGGGGGCCTCTGGAGACACTAGATGAGTTCTATACAGGGATAAGGGGAGCCCTAGACTTGGGGGATAGGAGCGAGAAGCGCTCGGTCCGGATCTTCGTCACTTATCTGTTCGGGCGGCTCCTATTTGAGATGCAGTCATCTCAGATGAACTGCAAGTTCGTACTGCTCTTGAGGGACCTGGCGCAGGCGGGGAGGTATGCTTGGGGCGCCGCGATGCTAGGACACCTCTTCTCACTTCTCCCCAGCAGCTCGCGGCGCTCTCAAGAGCACCGGGGGGTGCCCCTTCCTTCAGGTACACAAATTCTTTTAATGCTCATCATTGATTTTTTATTGATTAACTGCCTGACTGACCATTCTTTTTGCTGCCTTGCAGATCTGGGGGTATACGCGCTTCCCTATGGGGCGCGGGACACTTGCAGAGGGGCACCAGACAATGGTGCCTCTCATGGCGAGGTGGGAGGTGGCCCCGGACCCCAGGGTCACAGACAGGAGGGTAGGGGACGTGCGCGTCGCACTCGACCACTACCCGCACGAGCAGGTATGAAACCTTCAGCTAGCTCAAGCTCCTTCAATTGCTACTGCATTTGATGTTACTGACCAGTGTTTTCTTGTTCTTCTCAGGTGGTTTGGACCCCCTATGTGGGGGAGGTGGACGCCTCGCACCCGGCGGTGGCGGCAGGCCGTCCTTTGTTTGACCGGCACTTGCTCCTCCTCTGCTTAGGGACCTGTGAGGTTTTGTACTTGGAGCTAGTGGTACGGACCCTTGGTTGGCACCAGCCAGCCATGGAGGTACCGTCCCTAGGCAGGGAGGGGCACTCCCGCCACCGGTTCTTTGCGGAGGACCGCGACTGGGGGCTAGAGCACGGGAGCACGGTTGCCTATTGGCAGGCTGGAGGCGACCCGGTGGTGCGAGTGACAGACCTCCTCGACAGTTCAGCATACATGGAGGACTACCGAGCACGCTACGCCGGGCGACTCCGGCTCTACCGACGAGTGGTAAGTGAAACTTCTAACCTTAAGCCTTATTTGATTCTAACCTTGAAGTGTGAATGACAGATGCCGGAGTCACAGGCCGTACGCCTTTTGGAGGGGCGATTGGCCAAGCAGGAGGTGGAGTTGACGAGGCTCCGCCCCGAGGTCAGGGCACTGGTAAGTAGCATCTCGACCTATCTTGAAATGGATTTGACTTGATTGCTGACCAAGATATGTGAATGCAGAAGGGAGAGCTAGCGAGAGTGCGGGCGAGCCGCGACGCGGGGGCGAGCTCGTCCGCACAGCCGGCCGGAGGGGACCTGGCGATTCGCCTACAGGGGGCCTTGGACTGGGCGGAGGCGAGGGTCCGGGAGTTGGAGACTGAGGTAAGAGACTGCCACACCCTTTTTGCACAATTTGATTTGATTTGATTTGACCTTGACATAACTTGCCCCTTTATGTGCAGCGGGAGGGGAGCGGAGTGGCGACTCTCCAGGCGCAGATGGAGACTCTGCGGTTGGAGATGGAGACAGAGGTAAGGCACCGAATTTCCTCCTTCCTGGCATGTATACATAACTAACACCCCTTGTATTTGATGTGCAGCGGCGGACCATGGCGGCTGCCATGGAGGAGCTAAGGGATGACCGGGCTACCATGAGGGGTCGCCTGCTCGAGGCCAGAGAGAGAGAGAGAGAGAGAGGCTGAGACAGCTCGGGCATGGATCGCCGTGGATTACGAGATACTGAAGGACCGGGTGCTAAAGAAGCGCCGGGAGCAGCAGCGGCAGGCCCAGCAGCGACGCCCTCGAGGACTGGATCAACGTTCACCTCCCTCGATAACATCGTGTCCCTGGGGGACCCCTCCGTGGTACGAGGAGGGTTGCAGCGGCCCGAGGCGTCGACGGCGTCGAGGCCTCCTCTCCCAGACCGGCGTCGGGAGAGGGAGGAGGAGGAGGTGAGCAGCTCACGTAGGCAGAGGCCTAGTGAGGGGGAGCGGAGAGAGGAGTGACTTGTACCACTAGGGGTATGCCCCTGTCATGATATGTATATGGACCTGATCATCATAGTGGAATATTGTGGACTTTTGTGAGCTTTTGTGCACTTGAGCGTTTTGCTTCTGTTCTTTGATTCCTGCATTCCACAACACTTAAAGAGAACGGGTTAGTGTAGATCTGTTTTTTTAGCCCCTTGCCTACGATGTACCTTTCTTGAGATCTGGTCAAGGGGCTAATTTCTAATCAAAGATAGGAACATAATAAAATAACTGAAAGGGAAATATGCACATGTATTTTTTATTTTGTTGTTTTCTTGATTTTTTTGTTGTTTTTGTTTTTGATAAGAAAATAAGGAGAATGTTAGTATATATACATGTTACTACTAATTTTTTTAGATTTTTGAATTTTTCTAAATTTTTTTTGGCTTTTGAAAATAAGGGAGAAAATTCGGGAGAAAATATGTACAACGTGAAATATACACTTCAAAAGACTCTCTTTTTGTTGTTTTTTTTTACATTTTTATATTTTTATATTTTTGGACTCTAAGACACATATTCAACATATGTTGTGGTATAGGTCTACACGATCTACTTAACCACAGAGGCCAAGAGTAAGGAGGGACGTGCATGAATTCTTTGATGTTGGAAATTGCCCCTAGCCTTCTTGATATTTTCCACTACGGAGAATCTTATACAATCAAATCGCCCATAGAGGGAGAATGGGAAGAAATGTATAGGAAGTCACGTAGGGCTTTGGTTCAAACTATTTTTTGTTTCCGAACCGACGTCTCGTATTAAAAAGACTTGGTCAACCATTGTTTTCAGGGGGATTTTTCATTTTTCATTTCATTTCTGATTTCTAGGGTGGATGCACGTACTTTTTGCTACCTCCTTGAATTGGTCAGCCTTTTCCCGGGTACGTACTTTTTGCTACCCTTTTTTGACCTTTTGACTTTTCTTTTCCCCCTTTGAGGCTTGATTTGACATTTTGCCCCTTGCTTTTTATTAGTTGCCCCTGTTTTATGGTGACCTTGTCCTTTTAAATGAGAGTGGGTGGTCCCCTACTCATAGTTTGTTCCGTTTCCAGACACGACCGAGTGGGAAAAGAATAGGGGAAACACATTGACCGGATGAGACCGCCCGAGTGTACTTGTGATTTTCCAGTTAGGGGTAGTACTCCAACATCGTGTGGTGCGTGAATAAACCCTTCCTTACTAATGACCAATTGGAAAAGTAGGAAAAGTAGACCCACACCTTAACAAGTGATGAATGACCGACTTGACGAACTGACTGACTGACTAAGGGTAGAATTTCTTGAGGTAGACTGCATTCCAAGGGTGGGTTAGCTCAACTCCCTCGGCATCCACTAACCTATAAGCGTTCCCTGAGTATGCCTCTTTGACAACGAACGGACCCTCCCAATTTTCTTGCAATTTGCTCCTGGGACCTGGTGCCTTTAAGATTTTACGCTTAAGGACCATCTCACCCACTTCGAATTTTCTCTCAAGAACTCTCTTAGCATAAAAACGTGCAATTCTCTGATGATAGACTTGAGCGTGGTCGGCCGCTATCATCCGCCTTTCATCCAAGAGTTCAAGTTGTGCCAACAAGGCTTCCCGACGTTAATCAGGATCAAGTTCGGAATCCATTTGAACTCTAAGCGAAGGGACGAAGATCTCATATGGGAGTATCACATCCGATCCGTATGTCAAAGCATAGGGGTTTGCCCCGTAGGAGTGCGGACGAAGGTGCGATAAGCCCTAAGAGCATCAACTAAGCGATCTGGCTAGTCAGCATTGTTATGAGATTTGCATGTTTTCTTTATGATTTTAATGAGAGTTTTGTTAGTAGCTTCCGCTTGTCTATTACCTTGTGGATAATATGGTGATGAATGATGCAAGTTAATGTCATATTTACCACACATGTCACGAAGCTCCTGTGAAGTGAATTGCGGTCCGTTGTCGGTGACGATGTCTCGAGGCACGCCAAATCTTGCAAGGATGTTGCGCTTGATGAACTTGACGACTGTTGAAGCTTTGACTTCTATGAATCTGGTTGTACCCAGAGAAACCATCCATAAATGACAACAATTCGAAACCGGCAGTATTGTCCACTAGGACATCTATGTGTGGGAGAGGGAAATCGTCCTTTCGGCAAGCACGATTAAGGTCACGGAAATCTATACAGATTCTAACCTTACCGTCCTTCTTCATTACAGGAACGATATTAGCTACCCACTGTGGATATAGCACAACCCTAATAAATTTGGCTTTGTGCAACTTGTCAACCTCCTATTTGATCTTGAGTGCAAGCTTAGGATGTAGCCTTCTCAACTTTTGCTTGACGGCCTTTGTGTCAGCTTTTAGGACCAACCGATGCTCAACCAAAGAGGTGTCGAGTCCCGGCATGTCCTCGTAAGACCAAGCAAATCCGTCGGAGAATTCTTTAAGAATGGCTACCAAGGCTTCTTCTTCTTCAACACTCAAGTTGGCACTAATCAAAACTGTCTTCGGGGATTCTTCAGTGCCAAGGTTGACTTCTTTAGTGGGCTCGTCTGCAGCCATGGTTGGCTCGTCGAACCTCTTTGTGCCATCCACATAGGAGGTCACTGGGTCCTCTTCTCTCGACCCAAGATCTCCCAACTCACCCTCCTTATCAAAATCTAACAAATAAACTCCTAAACCGTCATCTACTGAGTCACCTTCCTCAAAGTCAGACTCGACGAGAGCAGGGTCCTCAAGAAACTCCAGGACTTGACTTAACTTAGCACATCTCTCAGCCAAGGCCATGACAAAACGGGCAGGGACTTGCCTACCCTTCTCCTTGCGCACACATGGCTGAGAGGAGCTAGACTCTCCTAAACCTAGACCCGACTCTAAGCTAGAATCTAGACCACTATTTACAGGACCGCTATGTACAAAACTATGTACAGGGGAAGTGCCCCTAGAGGAGCAAGAGGGAGAGGGATTTATACATGAAAGCGTCGGCCCCTGGCCGAGCGGAGGAGACTCCAGAGCGGATGGGTGCTCAATGGAGACCTCGGATTTCCAATTTTCAAAATTGGCATTTTTTTTTTGGAGTGAAGGCCAAGAACCATGAGTTGCTGACTCAAGGCAACCTCGACTGGCGAGATGAGGGATGGAGAGAGGACAGGAGGAGAAAGAAGGGGATTAGAGGTGGATGAAGAAACTGAATTGCGTGGCGGGCACATAGAAGTAGAGGGAGATGGAGATGATGGTGGTGAAGATGGGGAAGAGGGGAGATTGTAGATGCGCGATTTGGCCCATCTCCCACAAGGCTCTTTTGGCCCATTAAGTCTCGTTTGACCATTTGTTGACCAGCCTCGGATACCATGTAGACGACAGCATCGATGGCCGCCGACTACTGGTTGGCGGCAATCCCCATGGACGTTGACCCAAGTTGGCGTCCACCTCCATGGACGTCTGCATGCGGTTGGCGGCCTGATCCATGGACGTCAATGTTGTTTACCTGGTCTGCGCAACTACCCCGAGATTCCAGCCCACTTGCACCATTCTCTCGGCCATGCAACACATGTAGCCGTTCCCAACGGGCATATGGGCCACCTAGGCACCCCATTGACCCAGTAAAAATTATATTTGGCCTCTCCCCATTGGTTGGACCTTTAATGCATGGATTTCCAAGTGTGCAAGTGTGTTTCTTCACACTTAGCATCCTAGGCACTCTAGCTACAAGCTCCACTATCTATATAACCCTCCTTGGCCTTCTGAAAGAAGGGGGGAAGAGGCTGGACGTCCTTATGCTACCACTTTGAGAGAAGAGAGAGAAACTTACACCTTACCATTCCACCATTCACCCTCTCCTTTCTCTCTTCATTCGGGACGTCTAGAAGGGTTCTTTTGGAGCTGGAGGAGCCCTGCAAGGAGCCAACAATGCCAACAACGAGGATCAACTCCCCCCTCTTCCTCTCTTTCCCTTCTTCTTACTTTAGTATCTTGCATGCTACACACACTTTCCCACACACTCTAGGCACGTAGGGCACCTTCCTACACACCTAGAAAGGGGTTTCCCAACCAAAAATAGAGGGAAGAAGGGTGGTCATAACATTTGGCCACCCCTCTTCTCAAGTCCGCAACCGGTACGGGACCCGCCTTTTGGGCTTTCCTCTCTTCGTTTTGAACATTTACTACACTGCATTTGAATCTAATAGAGCTTTGTTTGTGGCAGGAACACTGTGAAAGTGACCGTGGAGCTCTCTTCCTTTGGCCGGCCGAAGGAGGAGAAGTTGAAGCCCCATCTCCGTCCGCTGCGCGAGGCTGTTACAACAACGTGGTCAAAACACTCCCTTGGGCACAGGTAAAGCCCTTGCGATCACAAGCCTCCCCTTTCATCTCTGGTTTTATTTGTTTCCTCCTCAGTCAACCTAGTCAACCGGGGAGTCAACGAGGTCAACCAGCAACCCATCATCGCCAACGAGAGACCAGCGACGTCTGCGAGCCTCCGGAGGACATCCACAGTCGACACGGGGACACGGCGGCGGCGAAACGGATCGTCCACAGAGATCAGAGCCAAAGAGTGAGAGGAGGCCAAAATCGTCAAAAATCTCCTCTATTTCTACCACCTCATCCTCTTCTTCTTCATCCTCACTCTCAGAGCAAGGTATTTCATCTATCAAGGGCTCCCTGGTCCCCAACTGGGTGGGCCCCTGGACAAAATGTGTAACGCCCCGACGTGGAATATCGGAGCGGGATTACAGTTATTAAATAGTACAGAGCGAGAAATAAATACAAACCATTGCACAATGGAATAATACCAAATAAACTCCAATTTCATTAATAATCCACCATACATCATTACATCAACGTATCAGAGCCAGAACTAGGGCCCCAAGTACTTTATTTAAAATCAAACTATTACATTATGGCTAACTGGCTCACTAACTCATAACTATACTAACAGACTACTACTAGATAGCATTGGTTGTTGAATGGTCACTCTTGAGCATCTCCCTCAGTCCCGTCCTCGTATGTGTGGTCGTCTCCATCTGACTCACCTGAACACATTAAATAAATACGCAGGATGAGCGAATATCGCCCAGTAGGACTTAATATCTCATGAACACAAGCATGCTTTAAATAGTTAATGTCTTAATGGCAGGTTAGCTGGAGAGTAAAGTCACATAGAGCATGTCACGATAACGAGAGAACAATTGCAACTGGCACAGGAAAAATAGTACAACGAGAACGATAATAGAATGGCCATGTAACGATATAACATGTAAATTGCACAACGGTGCACTAGTAACGATCACGCTTGCACTTGTAGAGATAGCACTTTGATTGTCAAGATTAATCTAGATAGTAAACTGGCACTGGATGCATGCCGTAACACATCATATGATCATTTTAACTCCCATGGGCACTGGCACTTTTCAGGGCGCTCCTCTCAGGACCTGATCGGGCCCTATTGCGCTGGCATTAGTCATTTCTTTATCTTAGACAATCACACGAATGGCCAATAGAGTACCAAGAATAGATAAGAGAGTACTAGACGAGATAGATGAGAGTGTAGAGAGAACGTGAACAGATAAGAAGATATAGATAGTAGATGAGATAGGGACAATTTCGTAAAATGACGATAAACACATGATAGTAACGGTTGCACGGCACTAGGTCGAGTACCGGCAGTCTAGTAGAAGTCACATCCGCCCCTTAGCCGCGCTGTGTACACGGGTCAAGTGGTCCGGCGTGAACTCAAGACGAGAAGGAATACACTAAGGTTTGGATCGTACTGATCCCTAAGAGTGTAACGGTTTTTGGGGTACAACCAGCTCGTTGACTAAGGACGTGCGCCAAAGCCAAGAAGACTTACGGAGGTCTTGACAAGGAGTCCCTGGTCCAGTCGAGAGTATTCCCGGTGGAGAGGTGGTCCAAGTCAAGGGAAAAGTGTGTAGAAAATGGGTCCGTCGTGCCTCGAGTGCTCGAAGGCCGAGGGAAAACGGTAACGGTAAATAAAATGCACAAGTAAAAACGGAAACAATTGTATTTAACAAAATAGGATAATTTAGTCATTTATTTCAATAATTTACCGAATACATTATTGCAATATTTATCAAGGTCAAATGGCAATTTATAATGTTATGTGTGTGCAAGTGTAAAAAAATCTTGAGGATGTGACAAGTCGTGCTCACGGCTTTTAAATTAACAAGAATTACTTAAATATTTTTAAATAAAAATATTCAAGTCGATTATTAAGTTTAACAGTACATGGTTTAACTTGTATAAGGGTTATATGACAATTAAAGCAGGGGTATATGCATAATATAAGATTCTGGCCGAAACTTAAAGAAGGCGACGTGGTGCATGGGCGCGTTCTTCATGGTGTCGCGACGGGGTATCCCGACGCGGTTCTGTCTGCGGCGGTGCGGCCTGGCGCGACAGGCGAACCGACCGGCCAGGCCCGGTTCGGGTTTGGGAATGCGGTGGAGAGGGCCGTCACGTTCATGAGGCGGCCTGAAGGACGACCGCGACACTCCTGTTATCGCGGCATATCGCGCTGCCGCGATAACAGGGGCGGTCCAGGTTTTCCCCTTTTTCTCTAGGTGGACTCTTCTTGACACAGGGTCATTCTAAATTCAGTATAAAATCGCATGGTGATCCAAAAAGCACGAAACTAGTTTTAAATGAAATTAGACATGTATATCTATCAACATGCACGATTAATTTGAATATAGACAAGGTTTAGACATGCATTGATCAGGTTACGTTTCAGTGACCTAAACAGGCGCAGTCAGGGTTCAACGAATTAATTAGAGGTGTATACATGATGAAAAATTACAAAACCAAGGGCGTTCAAAATATAATAGGATGTAGTATTTATTATAATTTTATCATGATCTGAAGTCAAGCAAAAACGGGGTTCGAAAGCAATCATGAAGGGTCAGGTGCATGTATCTGATTGAGCTTCAAAGAATTAATTCTCTCTCATGGGAGATCGAAATAGAATGAAACTAGAGGCGTTTGAAAGCTATTACATGCTAGTATCAATGAGAATTTTCTCATAGCATGGGAACAAGTATGTGAAAGGTATTAGAGAAAACATGAGATTCGGGTTCATGGTAATAGCAGGATTTCATAAATTAAATTCACCCAAATGGATGAGGGGAATACAACGAAACATAGGGCTTTTGAAGAGGTACATGAAGGCTACCTAGGGTAATTATTTCATGATTTTTTCTTGAGAGATTGCCTACCTTTTGGTGTTGACAAGAAAGGCTAGGGTTTGATGACGAAAACGGGAAGAATATCCAAGCTTGTTCAAGCCTCCTCCTCCTTGCTCTTCATCCAGAACTTCTCCTCTTCGTCTACTAGGACTCCAGCCATGAACTATGGGTGGTAGGGAAGAGATTTTGGGTGTTTTGATAGCCTATAGAGTTCTAAGTCACCTAAAACTCTTTCTTTCTCATCCAACTCCGAAAATTGACTTTTATCTCCCACTTTCTCTTATTTATCTACCCAATAGAGTTGGGAAGGGTTCCAATTTCGTGGGTAAGGGTTTAGGGTAAGTGTAGGACTCTTTTTAGGATAGATATGACTTATTTTAATAGTTAATTTGACCCTTTTCTATTTATTAATTAATTAGGTACGAATTTCACCTAATTACTTCTCCTCTCAAGATGGGCTATCACTAATTGGGCCCAATCTATTTGGTTTGGGTTATTAGAGTAACCCATTAATAATTTAGCTTAATGGGTATTGCATTAATTCCCTTTGTTTTCATTTATTCACCCTTTATTCTAATTAAATCATTTTATCTCATTTATTTAAATAATAAATTTTTATTTTATTTGGATTTTAAAAATCCAGGGTACTACATCCTCTCCCTCTTAAAAGAATTTGGTCCCCAAATTCACTCAATCGTAAGAGGAAGAATGACTTACTGAATAATTCCGGCGCATTGTAGCTTCGGGCTCCCACGTGGCCTCTTCAACTTCGTGATTTCTCCCCAATATCTTCACCACGGGTATGGATCGATTCCGAAGCTGTTGTATCTTCTTGTCCAAAATCTTCACTGGCCTTTCTTCATAGGTCATATCTTTGTTTAACACGATATCATCATAACTGATTACGTGTGATGGATCGTACATGTATTTCCTTAGCATGGACACATGGAAAACATTATGTATCGTAGAGAACTGGGGAGGTAGTGCTAGTCGGTACGCCACCTCGCCAACTCTATCCAATACCTCGAATGGACCTATGAATCTCGGTCTCAGCTTGCCTTTCATCCCAAACCTTTGAAATCCTCTGGTCGGGGATACCTTCAGCATTACATGATCTCCAGTCTGAAATTCTAAGTCCCTTCTTCTTTTGTCTACATAGCTCTTCTGCCTGAACTGAGCTATCTTAATTCTGTCTCTGATAATTTGTATGTCTCTGCTAGTGCTCTGCACCATGTCTGGTCCCAGCCATTGCTGTTCACCTACTTCATTCCAGCATACTGGCGATCTGCAACTCCTGCCATACAGTGCTTCAAATGGTGCCATTTTAATGCTGGCCTGATAGCTATTGTTGTAGGCAAATTCCATTAGAGACAGTTGTTCATTCCAATACCCTTCAAAGTCTATAGCACAAGATCGTAG
The DNA here is from genome assembly GCA_014218235.1 of Colocasia esculenta. Taxonomy (NCBI): domain Eukaryota; kingdom Viridiplantae; phylum Streptophyta; class Magnoliopsida; order Alismatales; family Araceae; genus Colocasia; species Colocasia esculenta. The sequence continues at coordinate 282,863 of CM024758.1, forward strand.
CATGTCCTCCACTATCTGATTTGTTCTTTCGGTCTGTCCATCCGTCTGTGGGTGGAAAGCTGTGCTAAAGTTGAGTTTCGTGCCTAAGGCAGTCTGGAGTCCCTTCCAGAATCTAGAAGTGAACCTGGGGTCACGATCTGAGACAATGGATACTGGTACTCTATGTAGTTTGACTATCTCTTTTACATACAAGGCTGCAAGCACATCAACACTCCAGGTACTTCGAATTGCTAGAAAGTGTTCAGACTTTGTCAATCTATCCACAATGACCCAAATAGCATCAAGTCCACCACGAGTTCGAGGTAAACCCATGATGAAATTCATGCCGATGCTTTCCCACTTCCATTCAGGTATGTCCAAGGGTCTAAGTACACCCGCAGGACGACGATGTTCTGCTTTTACCTGTTGACAAGTGAGGCAGTGCGCGGCATGCTCAGCTACCTCACGCTTCATATTTGGCCACCAAAATGACCTTTTCATGTCTTGGTACATCTTGGTTGCACCTGGGTGAATTGTGTACTTGGTCTTGTGGGCTTCATCCATCAGTTTCCTTTTTAGCTCTTTATTGTCAGGCACACATGTCCTGGCTTGGAATAATATTCTTCCATCTTCAGTGATGGAGAAGTCTGGCCTGTCAGCTATGGTCTCTCTTACTCTGATTAGAAACGGATCATTAGCCTGTTGCTCTCTGATCTCAACAAAAATGTCGGGTTGAGCTCTAAGATTAGCCACGATCATCTTATCACTCCTCTTTTCAATGTTCAGGTTCAAGTTGGCGAATTGTTCTAACAATTGCATCTCGCCCATGACTAGACAAGATATCGAAGCTACTAGCTTTCTGCTAAGTGCATCGGCTACTGCATTACCTTTGCCTGGGTGATATTGAATGTTGAAATCAAAATCCTTCAAGTACTCCAGCCATCTTCGTTGTCGCATGTTGAGCTCCTTCTGAGAGAATAAGTATTTCAAACTCTTGTGGTCGGAGTAGACAATAAATTGTTCCCCATATAGGTAATGCCTCCAGATTTTTAGTGCAAATACCACAGCAGCTAGCTCTAAGTCATGGACAGGATAGTTAACCTCATGTTGCTTCAATTGCCTTGATGAATAGGCTATTACTTTCTCATTCTGCATTAATACGTAGCCTAGACCGATTCCAGATGCATCAATGTAGACTGAGAATCCTGCGCCTTCGACTAGTAATGCGAGGACAGGTGCAGATGTCAACAATTGCTTGAGTGTCTGAAAGCTCTTCTCGCACTCCTTGCTCCAGACATAGGGATTCTCTTTTCGCGTAAGACGCGTAAGAGGTACAACTATCTTGGAGAAGTCTCTTTTCGCGTAAGACGCGTAAAGTATTCGGTCCCAGTTCGGTCCCTAAAATAGGGACTGAATAGGGACCGAATGTGCGGTCCCTATTTAGGGACCGATCTAATTCAGTCCCTACAAATAGGGACTGAATTGGGACCGAATCATTTCGGTCACTATTAGGGACCGAAATGATTCGGTCCCTATTCGGTCCCTATTTTAGGGACCGAACTGGGACCGAATACTTTCGGTCCCTAATTAGGGACTGAATTTATTCGGTCCCTATTCAGTCCCTATGTAGGGACTGAATTGGGACCACCTCATTTCGGTCCCTATTTAGGGACTGAATATTCAGTCCCTATTCGGTCCCTAAAATAGGGACCGAATAGGGACCGAATCATTTCGGTCCCTATTTAGGGACCGAATTATTTCGGTCCCTAATCGGTCTCTGTTTTTTAAATATTTTTTTTAAAATATATACAATTTTAGGAAAATAACCTGCTTAAATAAAATAAATAATATCCACAACAATAATAATTATCCACAATAAAAACGTCTACAACACAAAAATAATAAAAATATCCACAACAAAACAATAATAAAATGTCGACAACATCAACAATAATAAAAATATCCACAACACAAGAATAATAAAATGTCCACAACATCAAAATAATAAAATGTCCACAACATCAGAATAATAAAATGTCCACAATAAGAATAGAAATATCCACAACATCACAATAATATAATGCCAACAACAATAATAAAAATGTCTACAATAATAATAATAATGAAATGAAAATCATGATGCCTCGTCTTCGTCTTCATCCTCGTGTCCTCCCACTCTACCCGATGAAGGAACCTACAATACATATATAACAATAATAAGTTAAAATTAAATACTATTATAAGCAATAACTTATTTTAGAAGCATAAATTAAATAAAACTATAAGCAATGGAGGTCAATTAGATGAGTATTTCTAATTTTGGACCATGAAACCGAAGTTCTTCATTTTTTAACTAAACTAACTTGGTTAAGACGACTTGGCGCGTTGCGGTCAAACCGGGAGTCCGAATTGAACTATGTCAGTTTCCACAAGTCACACTCATCGGCCCGACCGTGCTGGAACAAACCGGAGGCCAATCGGAAGAGTATTTCTAACATTGGACCCTCAAACCGAAGTTTTTCATTTTTTAACTAACTAACTTGGTTAAGACGACTTGGAGCGTCGAGGTCAAATCGGGAGTCCGAATTGAACTCCGTCAGTTTCCACAAGTCACACTCATCGGCCCGACCGTGCTGGAACAAACCGGAGGCCAATCGGAAGAGTATTTCTAATTTTGGTCCCTCAAATCGAAGTTTTTCATTTTTTAACTAAACTAACTTTGTTAAGACGACTTGGAGCGTCGAGGTCAAACCGGGAGTCCGAATTGAACTCCGTCAGTTTCCACAAGTCACACTCATCGACCCGACCGTGCTGGAACAAACCGGAGGCCAATTGGAAGAGTATTTCTAATTTTGGTCCCTCAAATCGAAGTATTTCATTTTTTAACTAAACTAACTTGGTTAAGACGACTTGGAGCGTCGAGGTCAAACCGGGAGTCCGAATTGAACTCCGTCAGTTTCCACAAGTCACACTCATCGACCCGACCGTGCTGGAACAAACCGGAGGGCAATCGGATGAGTATTTCTAATTTTGGACCATGAAACCGAAGTTCTTCATTTTTTAACTAAACTAACTTGGTTAAGACGACTTGGCGCGTCGCGGTCAAACCGGGAGTCCGAATTGAACTATGTCAGTTTCCACAAGTCACACTCATCGGCCCGACCGTGCTGGAACAAACCGGAGGCCAATCGGAAGAGTATTTCTAACATTGGACCCTCAAACCGAAGTTTTTCATTTTTTAACTAAACTAACTTGGTTAAGACGACTTGGAGCGTCGAGGTCAAATCGGGAGTCCGAATTGAACTCCGTCAGTTTCCACAAGTCACACTCATCGGCCCGACCGTGCTGGAACAAACCGGAGGCCAATCGGAAGAGTATTTCTAATTTTGGTCCCTCAAATCGAAGTTTTTCATTTTTTAACTAAACTAACTTTGTTAAGACGACTTGGAGCGTCGAGGTCAAACGGGGAGTCCGAATTGAACTCCGTCAGTTTCCACAAGTCACACTCATCGACCCGACCGTGCTGGAACAAACCGGAGGCCAATTGGAAGAGTATTTCTAATTTTGGTCCCTCAAATCGAAGTATTTCATTTTTTAACTAAACTAACATGGTTAAGACGACTTGGAGCGTCGAGGTCAAACCGGGAGTCCGAATTGAACTCCGTCAGTTTCCACAAGTCACACTCATCGACCCGACCGTGCTGGAACAAACCGGAGGGCAATCGGATGAGTATTTCTAATTTTGGTCCCTCAAACCGAAGTTTTTCATTTTTTAACTAAACTAACTTGGTTAAGACAACTTGGAGCGTCGAGGTCAAACCGGGAGTCCGAATTGAACTCCGTCAGTTTCCACAAGTCACACTCATCGACCCGACCGTGCTGGAACAAACCGGAGGCCAATCAGATGAGTATTTCTAATTTTGGTCCCTCAATCGAAGTTTTTCATTTTTTAACTAAACTAACTTGGTTAAGACGACTTGGAGCGTCGAGGTCAAACCGGGAGTCCGAATTGAACTCCGTCAGTTCCACAAGTCACACTCATCGACCCGACCGTGCTGGAACAAACCGGAGGCCAATCGGATGAATATTTCTAATTTTGGTCCCTCAAATCGAAGTTTTTCATTTTTTAACTAAACTAACTTTGTTAAGACGACTTGGAGCGTCGAGGTCAAACGGGGAGTCCGAATTGAACTCCGTCAGTTTCCACAAGTCACACTCATCGACCCGACCGTGCTGGAACAAACGGAGGCCAATTGGAAGAGTATTTCTAATTTTGGTCCCTCAAATCGAAGTATTTCATTTTTTAACTAAACTAACATGGTTAAGACGACTTGGAGCGTCGAGGTCAAACCGGGAGTCCGAATTGAACTCCGTCAGTTTCCACAAGTCACACTCATCGACCCGACCGTGCTGGAACAAACGGAGGCCAATCGGATGAGTATTTCTAATTTTGGTCCCTCAAATCGAAGTTTTTCATTTTTTAACTAAACTAACTTGGTTAAGACGACTTGGAGCGTCGAGGTCAAACCGGGAGTCCGAATTGAACTCCGTCAGTTTCCACAAGTCACACTCATCGACCCGACCGTGCTGGAACAAACCGGATGGCAATCGGATCAGTATTTCTAATTTTGGACCCTGAAACCGAAGTTTTTCATTTTTTAACTAAACTAACTTGGTTAAGACGACTTGGCGCGTCGCGGTCAAACGGGGAGTCCGAATTGAACTATGTCAGTTTCCACAAGTCACACTCATCGACCCGACCGTGCTGGAACAACCGGAGGCCAATCGGATGAGTATTTGTAATTTTGGTCCCTCAAATCGAAGTTTTTCATTTTTTAACTAAACTAACTTGGTTAAGACGACTTGGAGCGTCGAGGTCAAACCGGGAGTCCGAATTGAACTCCGTCAATTTCCACAAGTCACACTCATCGACCCGACCGTGCTGGAACAAACCGGAGGGCAATCGGATGAGTATTTCTAATTTTGGTCCCTCAAACCGAAGTTTTTATTTTTTAACTAAACTAACTTGGTTAAGACGACTTGGAGCGTCGAGGTCAAACGGGAGTCCGAATTGAACTCCGTCAGTTTCCACAAGTCACACTCATCGACCCGACCGTGCTGGAACAAACCGGAGGCCAATCAGATGAGTATTTCTAATTTTGGTCCCTCAAACCGAAGTTTTTCATTTTTTAACTAAACTAACTTGGTTAAGACGACTTGGAGCGTCGAGGTCAAACCGGGAGTCCGAATTGAACTCCGTCAGTTTCCACAAGTCACACTCATCGACCCGACCGTGCTGGAACAAACCAGAGGCCAATTGGAAGAGTATTTATAATTTTGGTCCCTCAAATCGAAGTTTTTCATTTTTTAACTAAACTAACTTGGTTAAGACGACTTGGAGCGTCGAGGTCAAACCGAGAGTCCGAATTGAACTCCGTCAGTTTCCACAAGTCACACTCATCGACCCGACCGTGCTGGAACAAACCGGATGGCAATCGGATCAGTATTTCTAATTTTGGACCCTGAAACCGAAGTTCTTCATTTTTTAACTAAACTAACTTGGTTAAGACGACTTGGCGCGTCGCGGTCAAACCGGGAGTCCGAATTGAACTATGTCAGTTTCCACAAGTCACACTCATCGACCCGACCGTGCTGGAACAAACCGGAGGCCAATCGGATGAGTATTTGTAATTTTGGTCCCTCAAATCGAAGTTTTTCTTTTTTTAACTAAACTAACTTGGTTAAGACGACTTGGAGCGTCGAGGTCAAACCGGGAGTCCGAATTGAACTCCGTCAATTTCCACAAGTCACACTCATCGACCCGACCGTGCTGGAACAAACCGGAGGGCAATCGGATGAGTATTTCTAATTTTGGTCCCTCAAACCAAAGTTTTTTATTTTTTAACTAAACTAACTTGGTTAAGACGACTTGGAGCGTCGAGGTCAAACCGGGAGTCCGAATTGAACTCCGTCAGTTTCCACAAGTCACACTCATCGACCGACCGTGCTGGAACAAACGGAGGCCAATCAGATGAATATTTCTAATTTTGGCCCCTCAAATCGAAGTTTTTCATTTTTTAACTAAACTAACTTGCTTAATGTAAGTTTGAGGCGTCGACCTCAAACCGGGAGTCCGAATTGATCGACGGCGGTTTCCACAAGTCACACTCATCGCCCCGACCGTTCTGAAAAAAATCGGAGGCCAATTGGATGAGTATTTCTAATTTTGAACCCCCAAACCTACCTAAGTTCTCCCTTTTTAACTAACCTAACTCGCTTAACAAGAAATTGTGCGTTGATCAACCCAAATTAAAGTTAAACTAAGTTAACTAAGTTAACTGTTAAAATTAAACCTCTGAAATAAAATAAATTTACTCACGTGAGGGGCGTGTGCTGATGTCGATGGTGCTGCCTGTGGAAGAGGTGCTGCCTGTGGAGGAGGAATGTTGATCTGGGAGAAGGCCTGGGAGATAACCTGGGAGAGGGACTGGGAGAGCTGGGCCTGTAGTGCGTCGGTCACCTGCATCTGCATCTGGGCCAGACGAGTCTCCATCGAATCCGTCAGACGAGACTCTAAGCCCGATATCCTACTGTCAATGAAGCCCATCAGCTGTCCTGGAGAAGTACCTGGAGTACCAACTCCTGCGTGGAATGCACTGGTCTGTGACCCTGAGCTGGATCCTCCAGATAACACCCGGCTCGTGTTGATGCTGTGCCCAAAACCATACACATGGCCTTTCTTTGGGGGCCCCGATGCCACAACCCATACCTCAGGATCTAACGGCGGCTGCTCGTCCTCCCCGACGTACTTCTCTGTCATTTGTTGGCTATATGACTCCTGCAAGAAACCAGAAAAAACGATAGTAGTTAATATTCATATTAATGTGAAAAATTAAATAGTGAATATCTTCTAAATACTTACTGCAACCACTCGGGCTCTATCGCTAATGTATACATCCGTTCCTTTTTTCTTGTGTGTTCTATCGAACACCTCGGAAAATGTCGGCTGCCTTTTTAGCTCCTTCTCCTATTTCACAGAAAAAACATGACATAAATGAGTACCTTTATAAATAAAAGAGACCAGAAATGGACAAATTACTTACCAATCTGGACTGATGGGTCGCAAAAGAGATAGACCCACCAGTATGCATGTTTGCTTCTGGATTCGTAGCCCGATTAACTTTCATTATTGAGGATGTTTGTTGCCATCTCTCTGCAGCCCAGATGTTGCAAAGAGTTTCCCAATATTCTCCCCTCATCCAACTGGGCGCCCGCTCCCTCCAAAGAGTCGGGTCTGCACTCTGAGAAAGTTTCTCTGCATTTTTTCTCGCGTTATACATCAAATGCTTGAAATTTGATCTTGCGGTCATCGTCCATACAAATCGAGACCGCGCCTCGTCCGTACGACTCGTGAATCGATGCTGGCTCTATATACATAAGAGTTAGTGAACTGCATGTATGAATACGATAAGAATTAAATTACAATACGAAATTACATACCATGAACATCTGATACAAGTGCTCCTGGACCTCCATCGGAAAATCATTGAATCTATGAATTGGCCCAGGAAAATGTGCTTGTAACGTTCTTGTGATGAATTGAGATGCTTGAGTAGGCTCTATTTTATCACTGCAATGATGTAACTGCATAATGTCAATTTCTGAACTAAATTCACTTCATTGCCCATAAGAAATACATACATGTTGATTACGTACCCATTAATCCAGACCTCCTGCAGAGTGCTCTCATAAAAACTACCTCTGCCCTCCTGCAGACTACCAGCATCCTCTGGCACCGAACCTGGAAAATAATGATGAACAACATGAGTAATGTACAAAAATACTAAATAATGACTACAGAAATACCCTAACAGTTAAATATACAAATCTACTGGTGCATCTGGAGAATGTGTAGAGTGACCTGAGCATGTGACATTTTAATGGCATCAGAATTAATGCATACATTAAAATATAACTTTACATATACATACCAGCTACTACAGGAGGAGACTCGGAGGATATACCAACAGCTGTAACTAGAATAGAACGCATAAGTAATGAGGAAGATGAATGCACAATAAAAGTACATTTGTAAATATACATACCTGCAGGCACGGTAGGAGCAGAAGAACTAGAAACTGTAGCAATTCTAATAACATTAATAATATATAAAAATAATTATGACAAAAATACTTGGAAATTGAAATATACATACCTGCAGGCACGCTAGGAGATGCAGAAGAAGGACCAGCAACTGTAACAATTCTAATAACATTAATAATATGTGTAAATAATGACTAAAAAAATACTTGAAAATTGAAATATACAAACCTAGTCTGCTAGGTAGAGGAGGTGTCCGCTCACTCGAAGGAGAAGCAGAAACTGTAACAATTTTAATGGCATTAACACTACACAAGTACACATAAATAATATACAGAAAAAAATACACAGCTGATGACTATATTAGAAAAATATACATACCAGATGCGGGGAACAAAGCCCTCCCACGAATGCCCCTCCTAGAACTGCTACCAGATCTTCCTCCACGCACCATATCTTCATAGAGAACATAAAATCATAATGTTACTAGTCAATTGCTTATATTGAAAGTGAGCTGCTTTAAATATACTCTACAAGTGTGAAAAATTTCTACCATAGTTTAATTGATATCCATTTCCTCCTTAGATGATGACGATATGTCTAATTCAACCTCATCTTCATCATCATCTTCACATTCATCACTGGTATATTCCTCTTCCTCACCAGAACTTTCATATTCAATATCTGTACGACGAGCACTACTGTCTTTCATCTCACGTGGATCGACTTCTTCGACCTCATTTCCGTGAGACAAGGACATTGGTGCTTCGGATTCGTCTTCTCCAATATGAGTTGTCAACTCTACATCTTCAACAAAGTCTTCTTGAAAGAATTCTGCGTTGATCTCTTCAGCTGTCTGATCAGTCATGTCCAATTCATAATCAGAGAATAGTCTTGACTTAATTCTGCAAACTACCCACCAATCATTTCGTTCTTTGTTTGTACATGAAGGATAGCTTGTATAATACACTTGCTGGGCTTGTGTGGCTAACATGAATGGCTCATAAGTATTCAATTTTTACTTATGCTTAAGCTCGACAATCCCATGTGTTGTGTCATTTCGAATGGAATTCGGATCAAACCAATGACACTTGAACAAGAATATATGATTGTCTTGTCCTAGATATTGCAATTGTAGGATCTCCTCTACAATACCATAGTAGTCATACTCACTTTCATTGTATGTACTTCCTTTTACACATACGCCACTGTTCATGGTAGATTTATTCTGCCCATAGTCTTTCGTATGAAACCTATACCCATTGACAATAAATCCAGGATAATTCTGTGCAATTTTGGATGGGCCGTAGGCTACCTGACGAACTCTTTCATCAGTAATTAAACCTTCTTGCACCTGCGTGTAGAAAAGGCTAGTTATAAAGTGAAATGAATTTTGTTGAATACTCTTTGACGGTGTACACTTACGCGTTGTCTTAGCCATAAGGCCAATGACTTCTCTCGTTCTTTTTCAACCTCAAAATCAGTGAGTTGTGGATTTTTTTGTATTAATTCTGAATCAAATTGTCTGCAATATGAATAGCAGATCACATTGAATAGGTAGAATAAAGGCAAAAAACTTACATATAAATTTAAATTGTGAGATTAGTACTTACTCAATATAACATTCTAGCTCAGAACAATTTAAAAGAATATATATCTCTGCGGCACATAACTCTCTGTCATCCAGCATTCGAGTTGAAGAACGTCCGAAGGCACGTCCAGGATGAGTAAATATTGAGAGTCGATTTGAACCGACAGATTCTGTGACGGACCGGGGTATTCATGCCCATTAAGGCTCCATATCCAGATCTGCCTCCCGCGAACGGACCGAAGTCTCGCAAGGGATATCTCACGCACGTGTCCAGTAAGAGTACAAAAGACAAACCACAAGAATATAAGACACAAGAAAGTACATGTGCTCATATCAGTTCACAAATTTGTACAACTGTCCCATTACATCAATACATGTCCAATTTAAAAAGAGTACAACTACCTGGGGCATACCCCGAGGGAGCACAAGCTCACACAACACTAACTACTAAACTACTGCTGGTGGTACAAGTCTGACGCAACGCCACTGCAAACCAAGCACACGGCAAGCCCTGAAAAGAACTGTAGGGGAGTGAGCCTCAACAAGTCACTGGCTCAGTAGGGGCTACCCAAAACAACACCGAGACCACAATACTCCTCAACCCCAAAGGGTCTCACTGGCAACACCAATAGCCAAACCATTTCATGCTCACATCATGACAATAAATAACAATTAAACATAATCATGATTATAAACACAAGGTCCTCAAAAGGAAAGTAGGACTACAGGACTAACATAATATCATTAGTCAGCCTAACTACTAAAGTGCCTAAACCACAGTCTCACTGGCACACTGCTACAACAACTAGTTGCCTAAACTATAAGCCACACAGGCAGGTCACTGCCTAAGCTGCAAGCTTCACAGGCAAACCTCAAGCACTTGAATAACAGGACTGCTAGCAAAGAGCTGGTCCTTTATACTCCAAATCACACTACGTCGAATATTACATATGAGGTAATAGAACTGGCTACCACGAAGCCAATCCATAACACACTAAAACTATAATTGGAATCATACTCATGAAGAGTAAAACTCAACAAGTGGAAGGTCTTACACGGCCTCCATAGAGCACAGCTCAACTAAACCACAATACGCCTAGGCCACCAGCCTCATCGGCAAATTACCCACAAAGGTAACATATTTAATAATCACAAACTAATCCACAATAAAAATATAAACAAAGATCTACTTAAAACAGTTAGGATATAACGAGTGGCAGGTCAAACCACAAGACCTCCACAACACACAAGTACCCGAAAAGGTTGGTATACAATGTACCACTACAAAACTACCAAGTAACCCTCAAAGGAAATAGGTACCTGCTACTCTGAGGTACCACAACACAAACACCCGAACAAGGGTATAAGTAGGTGATAAACACCACACTAAACCACAATTATATTATACTATCATTTAGGCACAACATTACAGGTAAAACTTCTACCGGCAAGTCACATAAACCACAACTCAGTCACAACTGTGCCAACACCAGGGCACACCTCAAACGAGTCATACCTCGACTATGTAACGCCCCAGAAATTTAAAATATTAAGAAAATAGAAGTAATTTGGTTAAAATACCTTAGGGTTATTAATAAATTATGATAATTAGATGATAGACTTAAATAGTGGTAATGAACGTTATTCCAGTATCGTACCTCGAAGTGCGTGCCTCCACAGGGTGATACCGGAAAACGACATCGAAATAAAAATCCGAGAACATCATAATTTCCAGAAAAATGTGGAGAAATTAAATATGCAATTATCTGAATTTTTCGACGTACGGATTTTGAGATTAAGTCGACGCGACCATTTTCCGGGTGATTTTTCACCTACTGTAAAATAAATTCCAAAAAATTAAAATAAAATCACCATAATTTGTAAAACCATCATATTAGTCTATGGTTAAAATTTTAGGACAAACGGACGTCGTTTGAACATATTTACTTAAAGAACTTCGGACTGGCCGAATTATGGCCCAATTACGGAAACCATTTATGGGGAATTTGTCTTGCTGACGTATCCTGGGCTACGCAAGCCCATGTCATGATAAGTTAAGGTTCTTACACGTTGAAGGCCGATGTGTGGGTGTGTGATTGCATGCATGAGTTAGGTGTCAGTGGGTGGTTAAATGGGGTTTTACCCCAACACCTGGAAACCAACGTGCCGTTGTGCATGGCAAGATCAATTGGCTATAAATACACCCCCTCCTTCTTCGTTCCTATCTTTCTGACTCCTTCCCTGTTATGCTGCTGCTGTGATTCACGAGACTTCAGTGTGGGTGTGTAGCTGGAGTTGTTAGCTACACCTTGTGCATCTCTTGGTCCTGCTTGAACTACTATTAGAGCTACTACTGGGTGTTGCTGGAAGACAATAAAGCAGACTTCAGTAGTTGTTACTGCTTCCTTCTTTGCTTTTGGCCATCTCCCCATCTACTATTCATGGTGAATTGTGGATTTCTATATCAAAGGAAGAATTCAAAATCAGGTAGGATTCGATCCTCATCTCTCCTCTTCTAACTCATGTCCTTGAATAAACTTTAGAACCTACTGTTTGGATGTTCCAGTTTCTGTTCTAGTGTCATGAACCCCTCTAGCACTTTATGTGTGTTTTGTATTTCTATAGAAGCTACTCCTTGAGTTCACATAATCTCTGGTTGGAAAGGATATTCCTCCAGTAGCATGTGGTAGTAGGTTCCTAGCTATCCATGTGTAGGATTCATCTCCTTTTCCTTAATCCTGTTCTCTACACATGATAAATAACTCGTGTTGAGTAGCCAAGTTGATATAACTGTAATCTTACTAGTTTTCGTCTAGTTTTGATGAATATTCTTACGTTAGGGAGGAAGAGATACTTATTTTACCTCCAGATCATCTCTTCTTCTTCTTCCACCTTTGATTCAAGTTCATGATATAGAGTTCTGGTAGAAGTAAACATATCCTTAGAACAGTGTGAGGATTTCGGTTTAGATGGTTGATAATTCGAACATTGACTTGGATTCATGAAATACCTTGAGTTTTAGTGTCCATCTTATAGGAATTTTCCAATAAACCATTGCTATCAAGTTCATGCTTCCAATACTACACTACATTAGTTTATAGCCGACCAAGTTCGAATTATCAATCTCTTGTTGCATCTCGACTGTTTAGTTTATAAACCACTGTGAAAACTCTATTTAGACTCTTCCATTTGATATCAATCATGCCTTGAATTATAAGATCTATAATTAGGGTGCTTAGAATGGATTTAAACATACTTACGGAAGTTCTGCTGCTTCCTGTCGACAGCCAGCCCAAGAGCTGTCGACAGGCGCATGTTTCCAGAACTCCAGTTTCTGGACTGTGTGGATCTGTCGACAGATCCCTTGCATCTGTCGACAGATACCCACAGAGCCAGCAAACCTGAGCTCTGTCTGTGCCATTTGTCGACAGATCCTTCCTTCCTGTCGACAGCTACTGTCCTGCCTTGGATTTCAGCACTCTTACATGTGTAAATCCTTGTTCAAAGTTCATCCTAATAGCCTACCAAATTACCCTCTTATTTACTTTGATATTTTCTGTCATTCTACCATAAAGATTACCCACTTTGGATACCTTACTCATTATTGAATTATCCTTGAAACCGTCAACTCCAAATGGTACTCCGTTGAGTCCATTCTCCTGTATTCGACAACTAAGTTTATATTACTTGATGACTTGAGAGTTCAAAGGCTTGAACACCTTGTGAGATATGATAAACTTATGATGATGACATTTATTGGGTCCTTGGACCCCACCTAACTGATATGCCTGTGCAAATAGGGCTGGTCCAGTCCTGGGAGGAGCACCCGAATTCATTACGGGCCGTACGGGAGTGATAAGGATACCGGGATGTTTGGCATTGCATCACTATTTCCTGATTATGGTCATCATACTTCCTGTATTGTGTGAACTGATATATGAACCAATTCGTGAGCTATATACTTGAGCATGACCTGAGTTTTACTATCACTGTATCAAGCTACTATTCTGAGATCTGGTATTGCTTCTTTGATATCCGTTCATCCTATTACATGTCCTGTGTGAATATTTATATGACTCCGAACCTGAGCCTTAATATGAATTTCTGAGTATGCCTATGTTTTCATACTACTGTTATACATTCACTGACATGTTATCTTGGTTATCTGCCTGTTCTTGATACCATTCATGTTCTTACCTAAATTATCATGTGTTCCTGATCCTTTGATTTAAGGATTTGAATTCTACTGGGCTAGTTAGCTCACTCATCCTTCCCTTTTCAGGTAATCAAGATGAGGGAGAAGTATAAAATGGCCTGTGTGCAGAGTGGACACCGATGACGAGTCAACCAACCATTTACTGCTTTAGTTGCGTACTTGTAAAATGTTATGAGTAGTAGCTACTCATCCTTACTCCTCACTTAGTGTGTAATGAGGAGCTTTATGTAATAAGACTTCCGCAGACTGCGTTATAATGAATAAACGTTAATGTTATTACTTTGTGCCTGTTTTCTGTCATTTCCCAATAAATAGCCTTTTATTAGGACGTGACAGACTAAGAGTCACAAACTCGCAAGCTACAGTCACTGGTAAAGCACGAGTCGGAAGGGAACGACGCCACCACACGGGAATGGACTACTGGCTGATCAGGCCAATATCCAACCCGGACAACACAACACAAGAACAACCTCTCAGCCTCGCAGTCACGGACGAAAGGTCCAACTGCCGCTCCACAAGGAAGAAGTCAAACAACTGTGGAGACCAACCAACACCACACCTGCAGACACACAACTGCAGGCCCATACCCGGCACCTCTAGAGTCTCTGGCCGGAGCACTCTAAAGTGAGGCACTGGAAAACAGGACTAGCTGGGGACCAGTGTCGACTACTGGTGTCCGTACCCCCAACTACGAGCGCGCTACAAGCGACTACACACCCACAAACACAAGCCGCTGCCCTACTGCCGTCTTTCCCTCAGCCGGACGTACAACTCAAGCACAAGAGTGAGGGTGTCCAGGAAGACGACACAGACCTCAACGGTACCACACTGTACCGGGACAAAATCCCGAGCACAACAAACACACGTGCCTGGCTCACAAAGAACCTGGGGTACCCGACTAGAGAGGCATTCCAGAATAGGCGCCGGACCACCATACTCGGCTAGCGCAAACCACGATATTTACATATATAGCCTTTACTTATAATTCACAATATTCATGTGTTAGGATTAGCTTAACATCGGTCACCATGTGACCCCAAAGCTATCCCACACCAACACATTCCTGAACCACAAACTTGCCTATCATTGGTCATCTTGTGACCTCCAAGCTAACTCACACTAACATATATACAAATCACGATAGCCAATCATATTTGGCCTATCATTGGTCATCTCATGACCTTCGTGGCAACACACACCACTTAACACATAAATCAATATAATATTATTCGAAAGACAACAACAAACCAGGGCCAGGTTTACACACGACCTACACTGCCCAAACACCACAAAATCATGG
Source organism: Colocasia esculenta (assembly GCA_014218235.1). Lineage (NCBI taxonomy): Eukaryota > Viridiplantae > Streptophyta > Magnoliopsida > Alismatales > Araceae > Colocasia > Colocasia esculenta. The sequence goes on from CM024758.1 coordinate 298,049, forward strand.
CTAGGCTCACACAGGAACCTCACTGACCAGTTACTACGACAAATCTTAAGAATTACATTACAACAAAGTGTGTAGTACACACACACACAAACCACGTAAACAACACGTGTATATTACACCCTAGTTGGTGTACCACACATCTACCACATAAACCACATGTCCAACACATGGACAACGCACTCCAAGAGTGCCACGGGTGCTAACGCACCACACATACTACGTAAAGCAATTACGTACATCACACATTATTCACGTAAAACATGCCCATTACATGAGCAGTATGCTCCAAGAGCATATCACGTGCACTGGCTCACACCGGTCATCGCCATGCACACACAAACACACAATACTCATAACCAGAAAAGCTACATAACCCACACTGCATGAGTACATGCACAAGTTGGCGGCAACATCGACTGCCGCTTATAGGAAGTAGACGGCAAGCGATCTAGCCGTTTATATCTCGGCTGATGAGCTTGGCGACAAGCGATCTTGACGCCAAGTTCTCCGGCCTTAAACCCTGCAGAAACCCTAATCCGGCTCTACAGGTTTTCCAACCGTTAAAACTACAAGAAAATGTACTGAAACGGTTCTTTAAACATGCATGAACCCAAAACAACCCAACACAGCATGCTTCGTACATTAAATTACTCAAACCACCCATTATCCCCACACGGTGCAGTTTAATCCGAAAATACATTAAAAACGCTAATTCAAATGGTTAAGTCATGTTTTAATGTTTCTAACAAGCTAACAGGGATCGTCCCCTACCTCAAAACACGCTCAAACCTCCCGCAATCTCCTGGTTCACACCGAATCCTCCGCAAGCTCCCACGGGAATTGCACCACGCCACGGCGTTTCCTCGCGTGATTCGTCACCGCCACATGCTCCACGATCCTCCAAGCATCCTTCAGTACCTGTTGGAAGCTCCAGAAACACGGGGACACGAAGCTAGGGCAAGGGGAAGAGAGAGGCAGGTGGGAAACCTGCTCTCGGGTGACCCTATAACCTGCAGAATTCTCAGGTTGGCGTCAACCCCTTTGCCGCCAAGGACAACCGCCACCCTAAATGTCCACATCTAATGCCGCCAAGATCATGCAGTCAACGGCAACCTACCTGGACGCCAACAAGTCAATGACCACCCCTGGCCGCCAACTCCTACTCAACTGCAGCAGGTCCTATTTCATTTCGGGACCTAACCTGCGCCACACCTACACACACCACGCATCTACACCACACTGGCCTTACAAAGGCCACGCAACCACAACACACACGATCCAAAAAGGATCCGAAAATAAGCGACGTTACAGATTCCCCCCCATCATCATTACGTGGAGGTTGTGTCCGACGAGTTTGAATGTCTGCTTCAAAGTACATTGCACAAAAGTTAGAGATTTCCTCCATAATGTATGCCTCAGCAATAGAACCCTCCACTTTTGCTTTATTTCGGACTTTCATTTTAAGGTCATGCATACACCTACATCCACAATGTAAGAGACAATTAGAAAAGCTATCACTTACGTAAGGTGCAATCGTACGAAGGAAATAGTTCATATTTGCATATACCTCTCAAATGGATACATCTATCTATATTGTACTGGCCCTCCGACCTTTGCTTCATAAGGTAGATGTACGAGTAAATGCTCCATTGAATCGAAGAAACCAGGTGGAAATATTTTCTCCAACTTGCATACAGTGGTGACCACATTCTGTTCGATAGTTTGCACATCCTGAAGCCTGAGTTCTGATGCAGATAGAATCGTGAAAAATCGACTCAACTCAGATAACGCTCCCCATAGCTGCTTCGGCAAGATGTCACGAAATGCAATAGGTAGCAACCTTTGCATGAATACATGGCAGTCGTGACTCTTCATTCCATATATCTTTCCCTCACTAATGTTGACAGAACGAGCAATATTTGACACATAACCGTCAGGAAATCTCAGTTGTTTCAGCCACTGACACACTTGCTTTACTTGTCCTCCTCCAAGCACATAAACTGCTTTTGGTTTACTTGATTTCCCATTTACTTCAACAATTTCTAACTCTGGACGTTTACAGAGCATGGACAAGTCCAAGCGTGCATTCACATTGTCCTTTGTTTTACCTTTGATATCCATAACTGTGTTGAATACATTATCAAAGACATTTTTCTCGATATGCATCACGTCTAGATTGTGCCGCACAAGAAGAGTCGACCAATAAGGTAGCTCCCAGAAAATGCTTTTCTTCACCCAGTTGTGCTCCTTCCCAAAACCTGAAAGGTGTCGGGTACTGCCCATCTGTTGTGTGATATCTAGCAAATTTTCAACATGTGCTGCCATATCATGACCGGACAACCTCTCGAATATAACTTCATCTCGTTCCTTTCTGTTCTTTAGGAATGCATCTTTTTGTCTTCTAAAAGGGTGATCAGCTGGTAAAAACTGACGATGGCAATCAAACCAGCAGGACTTCCCACCATGTTTAAGTACAAACGATTTGTATTATCCATACAATACGGACATGCTAGCCTCCCATGTGTGCTCCAACCAGATAGCATTCCATATGCAGGAAAATCACTTATAGTCCACATCAATGCCGCCCTCATGGTGAATTTTGCTTTCTAGATGCATCATAAGTATTGACCCCCTCAGTCCATAATAATTTCAATTCATCAATCAACGGTCTTAGATAGATGTCTATATTTTTTGTAGGACTTTTCGGACAGGAATCAATAAGGACAGGAACAAATTCTCTCGCTTCATGCACATGCTCGGAGGAAGGTTGTATGGTGTCACGAACACTGGCCAGCTGGAGTAGGAACCACTGAACCTCCAAATGGATTAAATCCGTCAGTGCATAAACCAAGCCTCACATTACGTGACTCCCTTGAGAAGATAGGATAAACATGGTTGAAATGAATCCAAGCTTCGCCATCTGAGGATGAGTCATAATATCCATGTCCCGACGTACTCTTTCTGTATGCCACCTCATATGTCCACCTGTCTTTGAAGACATATACATCCGTTGCAGCCTGGGTGTAAGGGGAAATATCGCAATGACGCATAAGGTATATCCTTTCCCCGAATTGACCCCTCTTTTAGGTTTAAATCTATCATGACGGCAAACTGAACAGGATACCATATCTGCATTCTCTTTGCCATACAATATACAATGATTAGGACATGCATCTATTTTCACATATCCAAGTCCTAATCATTCACCATCTTCTTGGCACGATAAAATTTGGAGGCAGCTTTTCATCTGGAGGTAACATGCTCTTGATGATGAGGAGGAGACGATCAAAGCAATTCTCAGAAATATGAAATTCAGATTTCAAGTTCAACAACTGTGACACCGCTGACAACCGAGTGTGTTTTTGACAACCATCCCACAATGGCTCATCAACATCCTTAAGTAACTGATAGAATCTTTCGGCTCCCTTATTCGGCACATCTTCAGCGTATACAGGATCCACATGTACACTGAATGCCGGACCAGCAGCATCTACAACCATATCCATGTACGTACTTGTGCCTTCCACATTACTAGGCTCGTGCGACCAGAAGTCCTCACCATGACATGTCCAATTCATATAACCTTCAACAAACCCTTTTCTGTATAAATGGCGTTGAATTCCCATGGGGAATTCCACTTCAAATTTTACAAATCATACAAGGACATCGGATGCCACCTTGCCTGTCTACTTCTGCATTTGGATTCCCCAATGCAAACTGAACGAAATTCTCAACTCCGACCCTAAACTCCTAGGACCACCACATGATCAACTATTCTGCGATACATCCATGAACGGTCTGAAGCCATTGCTGTCCTACGCCCAAACAATATCAATATATAAATAACTTTAAAATTCTAAATCACATCCTTCGACGCAACCGAAATGAATAGGAAGGATTTATTATTTAGATTATCATTTTACCCATCTGTGAATATTTGATCGCACTCAGATGACCATTTACTATGTGATTGTATTATTGCTGAAAATTTCGGCAGCATCTCCCCACACCTTTCCGATATACCAAAAATATTATTGATTAAGATATTTCTTAAACACTTACTAATAAGTGGTTAAGAAAATATTCTAAATCAATAAAGGTATATCAGAGAGGAGTGAGTAGACACACCCGAAATTTTCAACAAATAATACAAGCACATAGTAAATGACCACCTAACTGCGATCAAACATTCACAGACTGTCCAAAACGGGACAATTCAGGACTTTGAGTTAGATATACACGTTCTCATCTTTGAAAATAAGACTCGTGCACATCAATCCCAAAGTCTTGAACGGGAGGTTCATTGACACGGGCTTAACACGCTCTCGTGAAGTGTGTGCAGTGTTAAAAAGAAAATAAAAACTAAAGCATGCATATAAACAAGTGCAATAATAACCCACATAAATATGAAAAGAAAATAAAAACAGGGAGATAGTTTATTGAGATTTTATCTCCAATGCTGATAAGTTCTAATAAAATTACCTGCATGCAGTCATAACTTACAATTGGAGAATCCTATTAAAGAGTAAGTACTAATCTGTGAGTTGGCTATCAAGAAGCCTATTAGATTTTACATGCATGTTGAATAATACATATGAAAGAGACTCAAAATCTACCCACCTGTCTGAGATTTAGAAATTCCCAATTGCATAAGTGTTATCATATTCATGGCTTTCTGTCACCAAATTGAAAATAATTGTCTTTCATCTCTAAGCTTATACATTACAGGAGGAGTTAAATGATCTATAGAAGCTGAATTTTGATAATTTTAGTATATTAAATTAAGTACAAAAAAATACCTACTGAGGCAGTTAGAAACTGGATAGAATCTGAGTAGTAACCTCCTTTCCCTGCCCATATGGTAATGAAAGGTATTATTAGTTCCTAGAACTTAAGTTAATAAAAAATTAGAGTGAATACAAAATTAAAGAAAAAGGAAAAGATAGCACCGTAGCTACATTGCGACAGTGCTACAGCGGGAAATTAACAAAATAGAGTTGCAAACTGTGCTTAAGACTGTGCTTAAAACTATCCGAAAACTATGGCATTAATAGAGTTGCAAACTGTGCTTAAAACTCATGAATTTAGTATGAACAAAATAAAAAATAGGATATCTAATTGTAGTTAACCATGCATTTCTGTAAAAAATATAAAAGTAGAAGAAGAAGAACATAGATAGATTTTGGTAGCTCTGCTGATAAGGAGACAGAATCCATGGTTCATCCTGCTTCTGAATCTGCTTAAGAGACTATGGAAAGAGAAACCTGGATCACAATGAAAATTTCAGTCACTCCTGAAATGGAAGGAATTTGACATGTAAGGGACAACATACAGATCACAGAAGCTATCCAAAACCCAGACAGAGCACCACAAGAATTTAGAAGTACAAGCTTAAACATCTCCCAACTTCTTCCAAACTCGAAGGTGATCACCAAGATCAATCACATGGCAGAAAAAGGAATAGGGCTATCGGATCCAGAGTGGCTAATTTTGACTTGCAATGGTCATCACACCTAATTCTGCCTGCACAGCGCCCACCCCCACCCCCCCCCAACTGTTCCTCCCCACTGAAACCCCCAACCCCATCATTGGAGCCCCACCCCCACTACAACCTCCCCACTGGACCCCCCCCCCAACCTCCTTCTGCAAAGTCGCCCCCCCCCCCCACCTCACTGCAAAGCTCCCCCAGGTAGAACCCCTCGCCTGTGACCTCCCCCCCCCCCCACCCCCCGCCGGAACACCCCCTCCCTGCACAGCCCCCACAAGCCCTACTCATACACCGGCTCGCCCGCCCTGCGCAGTCCCCCCAACCCCCCTGCCTGCACAGCGCCCACCCACCCCTGCCTGCACAACCCCCCCTGCCTGCACAGCGCCCACCCACCCTCCCCCCCCCCCCAACTGTTCCCTCCCCACTGAAACCCCCAACTAGGGGTGTTCATGGTTTGGTTTGGTTTGGTTTGGAGAAGATTTTTTAAAAACCAAACCGTCACCAGAGCCAAACCGAACCAAATCGAACCGAAATTTTTTCAAACTGAACCGATACAATTCGGTTGGTTCGGTTTGGTTCGGTTTAACCTGAAAATAAGTGGGCCTTTCACAAACAAGATTTTATTGTCCTACAATTTTAACCTTGTTTTTTCCATATGTATGTTTTGTGAGCACCAATAGCATATGCATAATCAAAAGATATTTCATTCACAAAAATCTACTTATTAAATCTATCTATGTCAACCATACATGAGAGGATGAGCTGAAAAATGAACATTGATAATGTAAGGTAACCTATAAATGTAAAATATAACATTGATAATGGTTAAAACATCTACTAATAATAATATGACAATGAGAAATGAGAATCTACAATAATAAATAACAATTTTAGACTTAAATAATTAAATAAGGAGTGAAAGGAAACAAAATAATAATCTAACCTGCAAGTGTGCGTTGTGCAGTTGTGCTTGTGCTATGGTGAGGGCAGAAAGATGATGATGGTGGCTCTGGTCTGGTGAGTAATTGCTGTGGAGACAGACATCAATTGAAGCATTAAATATTATGATTGATGAAGATTAAAAATATTACTTGAAGACTTGAAGTTAAAGCTGCTCACCAAATATATAGAACAAAAATAAAATCAGATCTGAAATGAATCGATAATTACTCAAAGACTCAATGTTATGGGAGATGCTGCTGCAGTGCTGCTCCCGATCTCCTTAATCAATCTGGAATGAAGAAATCACTAATTATATAGTCATACAGACTAAAAATAAAATATGAAGATTAGAATAAAAAAATAAGGTTGACAAAGACAACAGCAACAAAAAAACCGCAGTCGCCAAACCCACACATGAGAGAATCGTTCAAATGAGAATGGGAAACTGGAGATGTTACCTGTGCTCGTCTCCCTGGACCCTGGCGTGCCGTCCATGACTCCGCGTCGTCTCCCTGGTGCGCTGTTCGGCACGTCCACGCCATCCGCGTCGTCTCCCGGGTGTGTAGTTCGCGTCGTCTCCTAGTCCCTGATGCGCCGTCCGGCCCGTCCACGCCGTCCTCGTCGTCTCCCTAGTCTATCGTCCGCGCTGTCCACGTCGTCTACCTAGTGTGCTATCCGGCCCGTCCGCGCCGTCTCCGGTCTCACTGGTGTGCCGTCCACGCCGTCAGCGTCGACGCCGTCTCCCTGCGCCTGGTGTGCCGTCGACGTTGTCTGCCTGCGCCTGGTGTCGTCGACGTCGTCTCCCTGTCCCTGCCTCCCTGGTGTGCCGTCCGTGGCTATCCCTGCCTCCCTGGTGTGCCGTCCGTGGCGCCGCCTCCCTCAATCCACACAAACCCTCGCAGGAGCAGAGAACGGCTGAACGGGAGAATCGGGAGATGCAGATGCCAAGCAAGACTTGCAAGTTTGGGGCTGAGGCCAGCTTGTGTGCGACCGTGGGTATCTTTAGGGGGTTTTTGGGTGTTAATGGCAGCCATTGGATGAAAGGGTGAGATCTATAAGATGACCATAATACCCTACACAATGTGTACATTTACATATATATATATATATATATATATATATATATATATTAAACAGATTTAATATATATATAAATTTAAAATATATTATATAAAATTCAGTTTTATCGGTTTGGTTTAGGAGATCGCCAAACCGAACCAAACCGAATTTACAAATTCGGTTTGGTTTGAAACGAACCGAAATTTTTTTATTTTCAAACAAATCGACCGGCGGCAGTGGTGAGAGGCGACGGCGACAGAGGGGCTGGGTCGCAGGAGCGATGGCGGTGACGGGTTCGACGACCACGATGGACAGCGTCGGCGGCGACGGGTCCGACGACCACGATGGACAGCGTCGGCGGCGACGGGTCCGACCACCACAGTGGAGAGCGTCGGTGGCGTTGTCCGGTGGTGGCGCGAGTTCGGCGTCGGCGAGAGAGAGAGAGAGAGTCGGGATGGAGGAGAGAGAGGGAGCACGAGTGGGGGGAGATATAGGGACAGCCACTGCGCGAGGAGTCGCCGCCGCCGGGGACCCGAGGGCCGGCGGCCGATGGCGAGCCGAGGATCGTCGGGGAGGAGGCAGGAGGGGTCCGAGGGCGGAGGGATTTCAGATTAGGTCGATTTGGGGGAGACTCGGGAGAGGGTTTTAAATATGTTATTATATATTAGATATGAGACATTAGATGTAAGATCTAATGGTCAGTATAATCTAGTTTCGGATCGAATCTTAAACAGAGCGGATCTCTTATTTCCGCGTCCGCTCCGTTATTATTGGATAATATCCGTATCCGAATTCGCTCCATTAGATATCTGTTAAATGGATACGGATAGACTTAATCGGATACGAATTCGGATCGGATCCGGATATTATCCGGATCCGTTTACAGCCCTAGTCAGGAGTACAACAGATTCCACTCAAAATCGATAGAAATAAAAGGCCAATGCTCGGGCATTTCGATGCTCCACTCAAAATCGATAGAATGGGGATCTCTCACCTGCAGCACCAACACGTCTGGTCTTCTTAGCCAAGAAAGCAGGCGAAAGTCTCTGCTGGTTTTAGAAGATGTCGAAGACACCGACGAAGAAGAAGACGACGTTGTCCAAGAATGTTGCCACGGACGGCGACGACACCTTGGCCGAGGAGGCTCGACTGCTCGTGCTCGGGGCGATGGGAGAGGCCAGAGCAGGGGCTCCGACACTCCGCTGTGTAGCAAAGAAAGAGGAGAGGCCGAACTGAGACCGGGAGGGAGAAGGGCTGCGTGACCATATTAGGGCTTTTTAGGGTTGTTTCGGTCAATCGGTTCGGCTCAATTTTAAGGAAGAAAAAATCGAACCGAACTATTTACCATTAAACCGGTTTGATTCGGTTCATTGACCCGAACTTTAGTTAGTTGAACCGAACCGAACCGAATTCGGTTCGGTTTATCGGGTTGGACCGAGAAATGAACAGTCCTAAGCATAGCATCACCAACAGCAAAGCAGTAGCAGCAGTAAAGCAGTAGTAATAGTAAAGCAGTTGTAGGAGTAGCAAAGCATAGCAGCAGCAGCATGTGCGGGAGGATAAGATAAGGATCATTGGCGGGGTTTAAAGGTGGGGTTTATCCGCATGCGAGATTGCAACGAACAATGGCGATGAAATCTTCGAAAGGATTTCACCTGGGTTAAACACGTAATACAGTTCTTACGTAACCCAAGTTACGCAGGATGAAGTGATTACCTTACGTAATCATTGTGCCATAATTGATATATATATATATACATATATAAAATTCCATATATTTCTTTAATATAATATAATTCTATTTTAATCCTTTTCCATCAACATAATTTTAATTATTTAGGTTATTAATTTATGGGCCTCTTGTGTGTTTATTACCGAGCTTTATTTTAGTAATGGAGGTGTGCGTAATATTCGAACTAATTGGAACGTCATCATGTATTATACACAAATGACCAAGTATTTTTATAAACAAAATCAAGGTGTTACACATTTACAGCCCTAATTTCGATAGATAACAACACATACGATTAAAGTGTGAGTTCGTTGTGTGTGTAGACCTGAGAATTCAGATTAATTATTTAAAATTTTGAGAAAGGTCCATATTGTTCTCCATATTCTGGAAGAAAAAAAGAGCTTTTTATTCGACCTAGAATATGGGTGTGTCGACCTAATTAAGTCACTGGAGACATGAGTTATACGTTGATTTGAAAATTAACAGAGTGTGTCAACCTGAATAGAAGAGAGTGTTGACACTCTGAAGGAAAGTGTCAACTCTCTACAAGGTATTGGTCGATACTATGAAGGGATAGGTCGACGCTATAAGGGATAAATCGGTCAACACTACTGGATAGATAATGGTGACAGTACTACTGGATATATAGATAGTGTTGACACATGAGTACGGATAGGTCAACACTAGTACTGCATAGATAGCGTTGACACTACTAGATAGATAGTGTTAACTGACACTACTAGATAGATAGGTCAACACTACTGGATAGATGTGTTGACACTACTAGTACTATTTCCAAAACACAGTCAGAAAAAAAAGAAGAAGAATAAGAATCATTCAATTCACAAGAACACTTGCCTAGCTAAGACTGAGTATTAGCTAAAACACGTAAGTATACCTAATAATCTTTTAGACATTATTTTATCTTTTCTTTTGTTAACACACACACACAAACACACATATAAATATATATATATATATACTAATAAATATATACACTTTTACGCATACCTACCACTACTTACACATGTTCACATTTAGATGCATGTTAAATCTTACGTAAACAAGTTTATGGTAATTTTTATTTAAAATTTTCCTGAAAAAATATTTATCAAGTATAAATTATCCTAAAAGTAGATAAATCATATTTACCTCATTAACCGTGCATCAAAAATTCTCAATATCCACATTTTTGGTATAAACATATTTTTATGATAATTATGGTAATTTCGAACTAAATTTCATTACCAAAATCCAGTCTCAATTCGGTCTAAAATTCAGTCTCAATTCGGTCCCTATTCAGGGACCGAATAGGGACCGAAAATATTCGGTCCCAAATATAGAGACCGAATAATTTCGGTCCCCATTCGAATAATTTCGGTCCCTATTCGGTCGCCATTCAGGGACCGAATAGGGACCGAATATTTTCGGTCTCTATTTTTGGGACTGAAATTTTCAGTCTCTATTCGGTCCCTATTTTGGGACCGAATAGGGACCGAAAATTTCGGTCTCTAAATCGGTCTCTATATGCGATTTTTCTTGTAGTGCAAGTCAAGGGAAAAGTGTGTACAAAACGGGTCCGTCGTGCCTCGAGTGCTCGAAGGCCGAGGGAAAACGGTAACGGTAAATAAAATGCACGAGTAAAAACGGAAATAATTGTATTTAACAAAATAGGGTAATTTAGTCATTTATTTCGATAATTTACCGAATACATTATTGCAATATTTATCAAGGTCAAATGGCAATTTATAATGTTATGTGTGTGCAAGTGTAAAGAAATCTTGAGGATGTGACAAGTCGTGCTCACGGCTTTTAAATTAACAAGAATTATTTAAATATTTTTAAATAAATATTCAGGTCGATTATTAAGCTTAATAGTACATGGTTTAACTTGTATAAGGGTTATATGACAATTAAAGCAGGGGTATATGCATAATATAAGATTCTGGCCGAAACTTAAAGAAGGCGACGGGGTGCATGGGCGCGTTCTTCATGGTGTCGCGACGGGGTATCCCGTCGCGGTTCTGTCCGCGGCGGTGCGGCCTCGCGCGACAGGCGAACCGACCGGCCTGGACCGGTTCGGGTTTGGGGCCGTCGCGTTCATGAGGCGGCCTGAAGGACGACCGCGACACTCCTGTTATCGCGGTATATCGCGCCGCCGCGATAACAGGGGCGGTCCAGGTTTTCCCCTTTTTCTCTGGGTGGACCCTTCTTGACACAGGGTCTTCTAAATTCAGTATAAAATCGCATGGTGATCGAAAAAGCACGAAACCAGTTTTAAACGAAAGTAGACATGTATATCTATCAACATATGATTAATTTGAATATAGACAAGGTTTAGACATGCATTGATCAGGGTACTTTTCGGTGACCTAAACAGGCGCAATCAGGGTTCAACGAATTAATTAGAGGTGTATACATGATAAAAAATTACAAAACCAAGGACGTTCAAAAGCTAACAGGATGTAGTATTTATGATAATTTTATCATGATCTGAAGTCAAGCAAAAATAGGGTTCACAAGCAATCATGAAGGGTCAGGTGCATGTATCTGATAGAGCTTAAAAGAATTAATTCTCCCTCATGAGAGATCGAAATAGAACGAAATAGAGGCGTTTGAAATCTATTACATGGTAGTATCAATGAGAATTTTCTCATAGCATGGGAACAAGTACGTGAAAGGTATTAGAGAAAATATGTGATTCGGGTTCATGGTAACAGCAGTATTTCATGAATTAAATTCGCCCAAATGGATGAGCGGAATACAACGAAACCATAGAGTTTTTGAAGAGGTACATGAAGGCTACCTAGGGTAATTATTTCACGATTTTTGCTTGAGAGATTGCCTACCTTTTGGTGTTGACAAGAAAGGCTAGGGTTTGATGACGAAAACGGGAAGAATATCCAAGCTTGTTCAAGCCTCCTCCTCCTTGCTCTTCATCCGGAACCTCTCCTCTTCGTCTCCTAGGACTCCAGCCACGAACTATGGGTGGTAGGGAAGAGATTTGGGTGTTTTGATAGCCTATAGAGTTCTAAGTCACCTAAAACTCTTTCTCTCATCCAACTCCGAAAATTGACATTTATCTCTCACTTTCTCTTATTATCTACCTAATAGAGTTGGAAAGGGTTCCAATTTCGTGGGTAAGGGTTTAGGGTAAGTGTATGATCTTTTTTAGGATAGATATGACTTATTTTAATAGTTAATTTGACCCTTTTCTATTTATTAATTAATTAGGTACAAATTTCACCTAATTACTTCTCCTCTCAAGATGGGCTATCACTAATTGGGCCCAATCTATGGTTTGGGTTATTAGAGTAACCCATTAATAATTAGCTTAATGGGTATTGCATTAATTCTTATTCACCCTTTATTCTAATTAAATCATTTTATCTCATTTATTTAAATAATAAAATTTTTATTTTATTTGGATTTTAAAAATCCAGGGTACTACAAAATGCTCCTTTAAAGTCCAGGTAAGAGGTTGATAGGGTATAAACAGGTTTGGATGGACAGGGTCTGGACGGAAACCTAGACCGGCCTTGGCTAACAACCTTCTAATAGCCTGGACACTCTGGACCTCTCCTTGTTCGTCCGCGCCTAACCCGCGGCCATGAGCATAGCCGATATTGGCCATCACTTCCCAACCTTTTCCCGGAGGACAGAGGACATGGGGTTCTTCAGTAGGCTGGGGAGGTTGGCTAAGGTCACAGGGTAAGGGGAAGTCAAAGATTGACATAACTGGTTTCTTCCCCTTATCAGGAATGAAGAGGTGTGGCATCTGCTCTGTGGTGACCGCATTGAGGGTCTCCAAGATGGGAATGCCCTTAATCTTGATCACCCGCCCATTGAGAGGGAATTTGAAGCACTGGTGGGCGGTGGAAGGGACCCCTAGAGTCTGTTCTAGCCAAGGACGACCGAGGATGGCCTTGTAGGCCGGATCGACGTCAAGAACTAGGAACTCAGTGGACATGGTGACAGGTCCGATTCCTAACTTAAGAGCAATTTTATCTTTGGCAACCCTTTTGGAGTTGTCATAGGTAGCGATGGTGGAGCAACTTTTCTCCAGATTCTCTTCCCCTAAACCCAACTGCTTAAGGGTCTTCATTGGACAGACATTAATAGATGCCCCGGTGTCGATAAGAGTGGAGTCCACAGAAACCCCATTGAGGTTGATGGTGAGACAAAGAGGGAGTGAACGACACTCGGGGTGGCAAGATCCTTGTCCGAGAAGGAAATTGAGGGTCCTTGGGTGAGGAAAGGATGGCATTGGTGACTCCACTAGGAGGGAGGTCATCATTAACCATGATTTTCTGAAGAAACTGGAGGAGAGTGGATTGATGCGACGGCGACCTCCGAATCAATTCTAAAATGGACACCCTCGCAGGTGTCTTATCCAAATGTTGGAGAATGTCATATTCGGTGCCGACCGAGGGTGGAGGACCATTATCTTCCTCATCTTGGGATGGCCGCAGAGGTGGAGGAACAATTCGATTCCTGAGGGTGACGTGAACGGCCTCCTGGGACTGAGGGCGGATGAGCTGGAAGGGTCTGGTAAATGGCTCACAGGTAGGGGAAGTGAGGATGGTGGGATAGGCATCCTGTGGAGGTCGAATGAGCATTAAGGGTCTTTCCTCTAGGATGTCATCTACCGACGTGGAAGGCTCCTGAGACTCGGCAGTGGGACATGGGTACCATTTTTCGAAACCTTCTACCCCCCACTGTTGCTCTCTCCTCACAACCCGGGTCCTGAGTATATTATAGTATGCACACTCTCTTGGGTTTTGGAGGAGGAAGGATTGTTGGTTTGGTGGTTGGGGAGAGGGTTACTGAAAATGCCAAGGTCCTTCTTGGTGTACCTAGACTTGGCTATGGCCACCTTGACATCATCCCAGTTGATTCTACCTTGGTCATTCATATCATAGACCCAGTCACGGAAGGTAAAGCAATTGTTGATGAAGTGACCATGGGCCCTATGATATGGACAGTACTTGGAGGTGTCCACCCTTGGATTGATGTTCTCCCTTTGTGGGGGGAGTTGAATTGCATCGCAGGACATGAGGGCGAAGAATACGTCCTCGAGAGTGTCAGGAAGAGGAGGGTAATGCGACTTTTTGGGGCCAGGTCGGGTGTAGCCAGCAGGAGGAGGAACGGCAAAGTAAGAATTGGAGGGATGAGATGGGAATTGGTGAGGGTTGGAAGAAGTGGATGGAGGATTGGAGGATTTGTTCGGAGGCCTCAACGGCTGACTGCAAGCGTTGATGGACTCGTTGACGGTCACCCCCTCGGTGGTAGGTGCCGCGGGAGCCTTACATCCCTGGGCTTCCCTTCGAAGAAGTGGGGCAGAGAGGAGTCCTTGATTTGGGTCTGGACCACCCTAGCTCGGTTGTATAGATGCGCGGATGAGGGGAACTCACTCAACATCAAGATGGAACGGAGAGCAGGGGTGGTGTTGGTGACCAACATGGTGATGGCTTGGGACTCCGGATGGGAATGTCTGCCCTAGACGCCATGGATCTCCACCGATTGGCATATGTGACGAAGTCTTCGTCCGACTTCATCTTTTCTACCACCAAGTCAGAAAGTGTAGGGACTTGGGTGGCCATATATGAAAAATGGGAGATGAATCGCTCGGAGACTATGTCGAAGTTAACGAGGTCCGACGCGGGTAGGGAGGTGAACCACCTCAAAGCTTCCCCTTCTAACGATTGTTAAAGAGGTGCACTAAAAGAACCCGATCGTATAACCATCGGTGGGAATCCATGGTGACCGGCAAGATGGTACTGGGGGTCAGAGGCCGTCGTACTGCGGTACTTCGGGGCCTTGAAACCCGGAGGGAAGTATACATTAGGAAGCTTGCAGTAACTCTGGAGGGAATGAGGTTTTGAGAGGGATAGTGATTCAGCAAGAAGCTTCCTCACGAGTCCCTCCACCTCCGAACGGGGGACAGATTCGGATTGAACGGGGGGTGTGATTTGAACGGGTGGCGACTGGGCAGGAGAGGAGTGAGAATAGGAGTAGGGAACGGAGCGGGGGTAGGGGAAGGAGTGAAGATAGAGACGGGCACCTGGGGTGAGGTGACTGGCCTAGGAGTGGGCCTAGATGTAGAGGCGTTGAAGGGGGATGGGGATGGAGTGGAAGGAGACGCCGCTGCCCGGATGGTATGCTTGGAAAGCATTGAAATAATTTCATCGGGCGAATAGAGAGACATGAGTTTAGAAAACTCGGGGTCCTCTTGAGCACTTTGGGCATGAGTGGGGTTGACCCTCAAGCTGACTTACTCATTGTCGGCCTGGGAGGATGATTGGACTGATTCCTCGGGCTGAATGTTAGTGTTTATCATACCGACAATTTCATTGACATTATCATCATATTCAAATGTCGGTTCATTAGCCATATTGACAAGGTCCAACCAAGTGTCCATTAGCACACAACCTACTGATTTTGAACTGGATTAAGTTGAAGTGATTACACTGTTTTAAGTGAGAAATGTTGATTTCTACCAAACAACGTTATCAAACAACGTCCCCAAACTTTTTAAAGATCAAAGTTGTGTGTTTAACTTGACTTGATTAAAAAGGCCGTCCACTTAAATTTGACTTGAATCCCGGTGAGTAGGTGAGCTAGACAGGGAGGGAAAAGGTCCTCCTGCCCCGTACCGTGAGGGAATCCACGGAATTTAGGGACTTACAGAGTTTTCCTTGGAGCCAACCTGATTTACCCGAGAGGGAATCCCCGAGTAAAAGGTTGTAAACCAAGGAAGGGTGATCCTAAAATGTGAGGGGAGGCTAGAAGAGGTGAGAAAGATGACCCCCCAGTGACTGAGGACCGTTAGTAACAAACAGTAAGCAAACAGAAATAAAAATCACAATAAAACAATAAAAAAAATAGGGAAAAGCATGCCTCTGTGAAACTAAACGTCAAGTAGGTGGACGCACAGTTCATGATCAACAGGTAAACGGCAGGATCGACGGACGCTGACAGACAATAGACGACAAGAGATATGGACGCTAAAAGTCACTAAACGGCAGGAACGGTGGACGTTTACCTGGATAGGCGGCAAGATATCTTGCCGTCTACCTGGTCGCAGTCAGACCACAGTGGCAGAAGCTGTCCCACCGTGATCTCCAGAAAAAGAGCTGTAGACGGTTCGTTTCCACACCGTCACCGGATCTCTCGGGTGCTCGCGGACGCCGCTGGACTCTCGTTGGCGATGAAGGGGTCGCCGGTTGACCACGTTGACCCTCCGGTTGACTAAGTTGACTAGAAGGAGAACGAGGAAAACAAGCGAAATGAAGGGGAGTTGGTGATCGCCAGGGCCTTACTTGTGCCCAAGGAGTGATGTGGTCGCGTTGAAGTGGTCGCCTCGCACAGCGGATGGAGACGAGACCTCGTCTTCTCCTCCTTCGGCCGGCCAAAGGAGAAGAGCTCCGTAGTCTTCTGCGGGTTGTTCCTGCCACAAAATAAAACTCTATAAGACTAATGAAGAGTAGTAAAAGCTTGAAAACGTGGGAAAACAACCCAAAAAGAGAGTCCCGTACCCGTTGCGGACTTGAGAAGAGGGGTGGCCAAATGCTATGACCACCCTTCTTCCCTCCGTTTTTGGTTGGGAAACCTCTTTCTAGGTGTGTAGGGTGAGGACCTACGAGCTAGAGTGAGTGGGAGGTGTGTGCAACATGTAAATGAACTAAAGAGTAAGTAGAGAAGAGAGAGGGAAGGAGGTGAAGGATCTCATTTGCAGGTGATGCAGCTCCTTGGGGGCTCCTCCAGCTCGGAAAGAAGCTCTCTAGACGTCCTAACTCATGAGAGGAAGAAGAGGATCACTTGTTGAAGCTTGGGTGAATTTTCTCTCTCTTCTTCAAAGGGGCAGCATGTGGACGTCCAGCCTCTCTCCCCTGGCTTAGAGAACCCTAGGGACTGTTATATAGACAGTGGGGTCGGAGTTCAGAGTCCTTGGATGCTCAAGTGTGAAGAAACACACTTGTACACTTGGCAATCCTTGGATAAATGCTCCAACCAATGGGGAGAGGCCACATGGGATTTTTATTGGGTCAAGGGAGTGCCAAGGTGGCCCATATGCCCGTTGGGAACGGTCCCATGCGGTGCATGGGCGAGAGAAAGGCGCTAGTGGCTATATTCTCGGGGTAGTTGCGCAGACCAGGTAAATGAGGTTGACGTCCAGCGATCAGACCGCCAACCGCATGCAGACGTCCAGGGATGTGGACGTCTGTCTGAGTCAGCGTCAAGGGGGCTTGCCGCCAACCAGTAGTCGGTGGCCATCGATGCTGCCGTCTACATGGAATCCGAGGCTGGTCAACAAACGGTCAAACGAGGCTTAATGGGCCAAAAGAGCCTTGCGGGAGATGGGCCAAATCACGCGTCTACAACAAGGTCATTCGAGTTCTCGGAAGAGGTTTCTACAAGCTGTCTACCTTCGGCGGCGAAACCATACCGAGAACCTAGCATGTAAATCTAAAGGCTTGTTATTTATAAAAGCCTCTCTGTTCAGTGTCCTATCGGTTCATATAAAGGGCGAACGGTAGCACCCCTGGTCAAGAGCTCTTCAGCTCGGAAGACCAGCGCGGTACCCATCCTAAGACAGAGGTGTTCAGTACAACCCCGGGTCGCCGAGCTCCTCAGCTCACAAAACCTGCGCGGTACCCACGAGCCTCTAAACTCTCTGATCCATTCTATCGGTATATGTAAAGGACGAATGGTTTCACCTCTGGCAAAGAGCTCTTCGGCTTAGAGGACCAGCACGGTACCCGTCCCAAAACAGAGGTGTTCGGTACAACCTCGGGTCGCCGAGCTCCTCAGCTCGCAAAACCTACGCGGTACCCACGAGCCTCTAGACACCGACGAATTCCGATTCGAACAGAATGTGACTAAGAAAGAACCTCAGATCCATCTGGAATATAGGACCGGACTTGTACGCCGCTATGCCCCAAGCCTCTGCCCCATGAAGCATCATGGTGACAGCCTCCTCTTCGGCTACGGCAACCTTCAGCTCGGAGGCCTTCAAGACAACACTAGCTCGGGCTCACAGTGTCAGCTCTCCTCCTCTCGCCTCGCCGGTTGCATCGTCATCCGAGCACATCTCGGTGCACTGTAGAAGTACTCCCAGTCATGCAGTCTGCTTCGGACTCCGCATCCGCTTCAGCCTCCCCGGCAACCCGTTGGGCAGAGGGTGCAACCTCGCATGCCACCAGTTTGGCAGCCACGCTTGCCAAAGCAGCCTCTAGATCTCCGACCTCGCTTACAGGCGCTCCTCAGAAGACGTCGCCTCATCGCGATCGGACGGTTCCTCCGCCGCAGACACGAAGTCCCTCATCCGACGATTCGGGCAGACGTTTCCCCTCTCAAGTGCTCACGATCACATCCGAGCAGACTTGAGAGGATGGGGGGCAAGTGTAGATGCTATTTTTAGCCTCCTAGGCTCATGGGCTCATCAAGACCCATCAAGGCACAACAGCTATGGCCCTTACGCCACGTGTCCTCGGCTTCAGCCATCTGGCTGCCGAACACGCTTCAGCTACTAAACCCCCAAGGGTCCCAGCGACAGTTTCTGAACACCGCCCAAAGCTGCTCGAACAGGATGTATCCTTACCGAGCAGATCAGGCGACTCCTGCTCAAGCCCGCAATCACCAAGGCACCCGATCACCGGGCACTGCGCAGTCTCTGTGCCCGACGACCTCTAGGTCTCCAAGGGTGATCTCCGGATACCCCCCAGACTGTTCGGTCTAACTCACCGAGCAGACCCTGTTCGAAGCACGATGCAGCCTCGTCTGCACAAGCTATGCCTCCGGGCACCAGACACCGAACAACGGGCTCGGCTACCGAACAACAGGTCTAGCCTACCGAACAGGCAACCTGCTCGGTGCCTTTCGCTCAGGAGAATCCAAGCAACTCCTCACCCCCTCGCGGCGGTTATAACGGCTACGCCGCACGCGCCCCACGTTCAAGAGGCGCATTAACTGCAGAGCTCCTCAACAGACGCCTCAACACATAACTCCCTACCAAGGGCGCCAACTAGCGCGTCCTTTCCGGCGTCATGAAGGGACATTCCATCCCCCTCTCTCAAGACCCTCGCCTATAAACAGGCTCAGGTAACCTCCATGCAGAGGTACATCATCTTGGATGCTCACACTCGCCCTCGAGCGACACATCATTGAACCTTTCTTCCTCAAGCCTTTCAAGTCTCATACTGACTTAGGCATTGGAGGGTTCTCCCCGGTTCTTCAGCCGGGCCCCCCTTTGATTCTGTTCTGATTTTGCAGGCTTCCGTCCGCACCGGCGTTCGTCTTCCCTATCTTCTCCAGTGGAGGCCCGCTTGGCTCCGGCCCAAGCAGGAAAACATCACCACAATAACCAATAATGTATTAATCTGTCTAAACTTTGAATATCATTAACCTATGTGAACTTCCTACTTTATGATAGCAATCCATTAAGCATCCTCTATTAAGCATCTTGAACTTGTGAAAAAAATTGTTCAAAAATGTTATTTGAGCATGTATATATTGAAGTTGAAATCAAAGAGCATATTCATATACACTTACATAATCTTTTAACCAAACAACATGACTACCTACAACATCTCCAATCTTTTTTCTTTCTACATCTTTAATAAATAATAGTGCATTTGGTTTGATGAAACCTCGTAAAAGACATCTCCTAAAACCATTTCCATCTCCACTTTCTCCTTATCTTCACTCATCAATATGCCACTAGCAACCTCTTCTCCTCCCACATCTAACAATTTAACCCCTTTACCTTGGATCTATGAAGTATTACAAAAATAAGGGATAAGTGAACAATTGCATCACTTCTTGATAACATATACGTATGAAAGAAGAGAATATACCTGCACTTGATTGGGTTCTAATTAATATTGTAGGAGATGGTTGAACACATGTTGATGAACCATATGGTTTCTCACCGAATGTTTGTCCCTATTGAGCCAAATGAAAAAATATATATTATTTATTCTAGGTCTCATATATAATAGGGTTTAGACTATTTATTAATTAAATAATTTAAGCTATTCATCTTGTTACTTGAAGTACAACAGACTTAATCTTGTTAATTTTGTCAGCCATATCTTTCATAAATTGAGTTAGATAATTTTTTTCCTCTTGTTGTTGTACATGGGTTGATACACCACCCCACAAAGATTTTGGGGTTGGACCTGTGTCAACTCCACGTATGCGTCCTGGCCGATCTTTTCCAAATACTTGTGCATATATATCATCAATTGTAGTAATTGAGCCATTAAGGGAGTGTGGTTGCGTTATTTTCTGATCTTGAAGCTTTGCCTGCAGTTGTTCAACAAATATTTATCACTATAGAAAATAAAGAAATATTGATTAAAACAATTATAAAATGTCATACAATCATAGTAGCACAATCTTCATTAACAGGATCACCAATTTTTTGACCTGAGTCTTGATAATAAGTGCCCACGAACATTCAAATAAGTGTAAACATTTGAAATTTGTAGATTATTCTCTCTTCTTCATTTATATCTATAAAGCTTTTGGTTCCAGCATAATGAAAAATTTTATGATTCTTTTTGTTTTGTTTGTTGATCTCACTGTACCTCTATACAATGCTCACAAATTTTTTTAGAGAATCAAAATGTGAGAAATATACACAATCTAATAACAAATAAAAGATTTCAATAAATTGTAGTTATTACCTTCCACTTTGTGGAACACCAAGTAACTACAACTCTTTTCCATTGTTCTTCATTAACACGTGAATCAATTGGAAACTTTTGTTGACTTGCTTTTAAACTAGGATCGAAGTATTTGTTCTTCAGCTCTTGCTTCCAAGATCTCCATTTTTATTTAAATCTTTCATCACCCACTCTATTATGCATTCAAGAATATCATATTTCCTCTACATGACACAATTTGGACACAATTTGGAAGTAATGGTAAAATGTAAATAAGAAAAAATGACATAAATATGAAGAAAAAATAATCACCTTGATGTGCTCCCACACATCATCTTTACAAGTTGTAGGCGCTGCCCTCTAATTTTCCTTGTCAATAGGCTTATCACTAAATCTTGCAATCGTTCCTAAGAACAATCTTAAGTACTGTATAACTAGTGGTCATTGTTCAAAAAGGATTAAACACATCACTTGCCAAATCTAATCATACATTGCGAGCTTCTGAACCAAAGTTATCTATTGCATACAAACATTTCCAACAAGGCGAATCTGATGGTTGTCTTAAGATGCCATCTTCTTGTCACTCATCTTGGTACCACCTCATGTTTGATGAAAATTTAGAAGACATGTATAGTCTTTGCAATCTTGGGATCAAAGGAAAATGACGCAGAACCTTTTTTGATACCTTCTTTTTGCTATCACCATGTCCTTGGCGTATAGTCCATCAATCTTCTCCACATTGGACATTGCTCGTATGACTCGTACTCTTTCCAATATAATATGCAATCATTAGGACATGCATCAATTTTATGATAACTATATCCTAGATCACTAATAAGCTTTTTCACCTCATAAAAAGAACTTGGCAGTATCTTACCTTGTAGAAGAGCCTCTTTTAATAGCTTCAATAACATATTGAAAGCTTTGTTGCTCATTTTACCCATGCACTTTATGTTGAATAGTCGGACTACAAAAGAAAGCTTGTTGAACTTCTTGCAAGCTGGATACAAAGGTTGTTCCACATCTTCAATCAAATTATTTGGTTTACTACAGCCCCTTTCAACCTCATCACTACATTTGGACTCCACATTTATAATATTTTGCTTACCGAATATATCTTGTAACATATCATGCATACCAACATCCTTTGCAAGTTACTCAGGTAAAGAATTTATGAATTTTCTCCTACTAGAAGTTGAATTGTAACATCCTCCTTATTTGGGGCCAGCCAGCCTCTGTGAGGATCGCGACGTATCGGGTTGTCGCCTTCTGAAGGCGACATGGTGACCGTCGCGTTCTGATTCAGAACGCGACGGGTACCTCGTCGCGTTCTACTCCTAACAGATTCTGGCCGTTGACTGTATTTTTGTCGTCTTGTTGTCGGGATAGCCTAGACACGTGTCATGCTGCATGTAATCAGAAGGCGACATGTCAGTTGTAGCATTCTGGTTGGCTGTCATGCAGGGTGACACGTGGCGCATCTGGTGGTCAGTCTGGCAGTGCCTTTGAGGTCGCGATAGGGTGGCCGTCGCATTCACTAAGTGAACGTGACCACCAAGATGTCGCGTTCTCAGTTCCAAGGCCTATATGTGCAAGGCCAATAGACCAGTCTCCTTCTTCCCCTTTTCTTCTTCTCCTCTTCTTCCTCCGACCCCTTTCTGTGCGTGCAGGTCCGTGAGAGGGTTGTGAGGAGAGATGTTGTTTCCCAGTGTGGTGCTCCTCTCCGGCGTGGTGTTCTCAGGCCTCCTCATGGTGGTGACCCTCTTCTCCGGTGTGTAGGAGGTCGTGGCTTGCTCGTGGATGGAGTGTCGTAGAGTTTGGAGCGAGGAGGAGGTGGCTATGCACACGAGAAGGCTCCAACGGGTTGGCTCTTCTGTTTGAGGTAGGGACCCTTAACTTCCCCCTAGTTCTATCATGCTAGGGCTTCCAACCCCATCTTCCAAGCCAATAGAATGCATGCTAGGTGTGTGGAATGCATGTTTGGCTTCTTGAGCTTGTGTTGGGGTTTTGGGGGGTTGAGTGTTTCATGTGTGCATGTGAGGTTTCATGAGTGTAGATCCCTCAATTTGACATGTATGGGTGTGGATGAGGGTGGTTTGAGCTTCTATCATGTGTATCTACCTTTCTCCATGCTTCCTTCATTCATTCACATACATAAAGTTGATAACTATGTCAAAATAATAAGAACTTACTTCTAATTAAATTTCAAACATCTACATACTTCGCACAGTCAAACACGCCATTTTCCACCCTTTTGAACATGGAATCTTCTTCCATTATTGAGGGGAAAAAATCAGACCAACAACTTCATCTCTTAAACTGTGCATGTACCATAACTAAAAAAAAATGAAGATGTTAAACAGGATCAAGTTCCCAAAAAAAAGTTTTGGCTCCTAATATAAGCCCTCAGGTGGGACAATTGAACATTATTATATAAAAAAATACGATTATTTGTAGACTTTTGTATACCCTATAAATATATGAGAATAGCATAAACTTTTTTAATGTCCCGTGACATTAGCTGTGCAGATGTAATGATTGGATTAATGTCTCTAAGATAGAGTCCTAAGCAACAGAGTCAAACGACTTTGAATCCACATTTTTCCTATGTTGAAAAAGTTTAAACTTTTTGGAATAAAAAGATCTGCAGAATTGGAATGCATGATGCCCTCCCCCCCCCCCCCCACCAAGCATGCATGGAGACACTAGAGATGACAGGGATAGTTGAAAATAGACTTTAGAGAAGAGAGAGCTCCGTCCCCCTCAAACTTGTAACATGTCGTTTTGTCAAACTTGCAATGCGCATCTGCATGCATGTCGATCTAATAGGCATATATCTGCATGCGCATCTGCATGCATATCCTATATATATATAAATATATATAGATATATATAGGATAGGATAGGGTTATCTATCTATCTGATAGGGCCCCTGGCTCAGCCCCAACAATATTATTGGGCCCGGCTCAACTTGATCCACTAGACACCCAAGAAGAGAAGAGGCGAAAGAATTTTAAGAAAAAATTTCGTTTCATATCAAAAATCACTCTTCTCTTCACGCGTGGGTTGCCTTCAAAGAGCTACCACAGCCACAAGTAAAGACAAGAGGAACAAGTGTCAACCAGATACCAACAATTCTCTCTCCCCACTCTCTCTCTCTCTTCTTCGATCGAACACTTTTTCTTTTGCCAAAACTTAAATGGTCGATTTTGAGATCCCTCTCCAAAATTAACTATCTTGCAGATCGGAACAACATTATTAGAAGGTGATTAAGTAATATTTGTTTCCTCTCCTTATCTCAACTGTCTGATCATAAAGAGGGGAGGTCATCTCTCCCGGAGATATATATATATACACGAGGGATCGAACTGACCACATGATCAGTATCGATATCTCTCTCTATCTATCTAATAATTTATTGATCTATGATTAAATTAACTTGATGCTCATGTATATATCACCGTACGTACGTAGCAAGAGATCAGACACGTGAATATATAATGGACGGTTAGCCTCGTGCTTATATATATATAGTTATCCCATCAATATATATTTATCGATCTATGACTGAAACTTGTTGCCCATGTAGTATCACAGTACGTAGCAAGAGAGACCCATGGATATATGATGGATGGTTAAAAGCCTCTTGTATGTGCATAGTTATCCCATCAACCACTTACGTACATTTATAAAATTAAGATATCTCCCTCTTAATGCACGCCCACCTACATGTCCATGTGCCCCAAACACATTATTCCATCTCTGACCGGAAGGTGAGACGGGTTGCTCGCCCTAAATTAATCATGCATGCATGATGGAATCGCGATTCTCTAAGTACATATGGTTTATTTATAATTAGGATAACTGGTAATACTGTGCACAGGTAGACCGTAGTTCCCTCCCAAGCCATGCATGTGTGTCTCTGTGTGCTTTTGTAATCTTAATTAAACGTTGTTCTCTAAACAAGAGAAATACTTATTGTAAGATTTGTCATAGATTGTGTAGAAGAAAACAACTGTTTTGGTCAAAAATAAATGTCTCTCTCTCCTCTCCAACTAATAAAATTACTTTTTTTTTATAATCCACGCCATCATTTTATAAGATTAGTCTTGTAATAATTATTTATCCTAAAAAAATTCTATTTATAATTAGCTTTTTAATTTTTTGATCTCCCTAACCATAATTGATAAAATCATTTGTTTGCAACCCACGCTTTCATTATTACAGACTGGTTTGTATAAGGTATTTCTAGAAGAACCCCATCAACTCTCGTCTCTTTTCTTTGGCATACATGAACTTTTTTTCTATGCAGCTCACATGTTTGGGTTTTACTGCAAGGAAGAACGTGCCTTTCCGGTTTCTGCTTTCCCTGTTATGTACCATGCCCTTGCCATTCTCTTGTAAGCTCCTCCTCCTTCCACTGTGCCAAGACCATAAATTAAAACCAGAGCATGTAGCAATGTTCACCCCCTTCTTCACCACATTCTCTCTCTCTCTCTCTCTCTCTCTCTCTCCCTCTCACACACACACCACACGTCGCACAATCTCTCTAGTCGGCAGCACAGCAGCTTCTTGGCAGTCGCTTGCGTCGTCGCGTTTCCGATCGAGCATGAGCAGCCAGGTCGCCGGGGTAGGAGAGGCCCCATTCGGGTCTTTTTTAACCGTTCTTCGTCCCCAGCCACATGATCCCCATGACGAACCGGCCTGCGAGTTCGCCGCCCGCGGGTGGACTCCACCGTGGTCGTCACCCCCGCCAACGGCGCCATCATCCGCCCCATCGTCGATCAGGCCGCCCGCACCGGCCCCCCGTCCACATCCTCCAACCCCTTCCCTTCCTCTGTGGTCGGCCTCCCCGAGGGCGTCGAGAGCCTCGCCACCGTCCATCCCGCGGAGGAGGACAAGATTTACCAGGCCGTCGACGCCGTCCAGGGCGAACACGGGCGCATCCTGCGGGAACACTGCCCCGACGCTGTCGTGGGCCGACGTCCCTTACTGGTGGACCACCGACATCGCCAGAGAGCTGGGGATCCCCGGGTGACCTTTACCCCGTGGGTGCCTTCTCGCTGATGGTGATGAGTAGACTCAACAGCCACCGGCCTACGCGGGCCTCGCCGATGGGGACAACCGGCCCTTCCTGGTGCCCGGGCTCCCCGACCCAGTTGGAGATGGTGAAGTCCGAGTTGCCCAACTTTCTCCGCTTCCACGATCACCTAACCGAGAACTGGGACAGGATTCAGAAGGCGAATTTGGAGTGCTTCGGCGAGGTGGTGAACACCTTCTACGAGCTGGAGACCAAGTACTGCGACAAGTTCCGCCACGAGGAGCGCAGAAACGTCTTCTACGTCGGCCCCTTGTCGAAGTGGTTCCGAGGGGAGGTGGCGGGTGCAAAGGAAGGGGAGTGCATGGCGTGGCTGGACAAGCAGGCGGCGGCGTCAGGGTGTATGTGGCCTTCGGAAGCTACAGCCATTTCTCCAAGCAGCAGCACTGGAGATGGCGCGCGGGCTGGAGGCCTCGGGGCGCCCCTTCCTCTGGGCGCTCAAAGAGAGGGTCTCCGGTCGCGGCGGCGCCGACTGGCTGCCGGAGGGGTTCGAGGAACGGGTCCGGGGTCGCGGCCTGGTGGTCCGCGGGTGGTTGCCTCAGGAGGCGATCCTGAGCCACAGGGCCACGGCGCCTTCGTCACCCACCTGGGGTGGAACTCCACCTTGGACGGGCTGGCCTCGGGGCTTCCCATGATCACCTGGCCATGGCCTTCGATCAGTTCATCAGCGAGAGGTTTGTGGTGGAGATACTCCGGGTGGGGGTGCGCATGTGGGAGGACCCAGCAGCAGCGTGACGGAGGAGGCAGCCAGCGGTTGGTGACCGCGGATGCCATTGCCGGGTGGTGTCGCGGTTCGCCGCCCCGGGGAGGCCGACGCGGAGGTGGAGGCGATGAGGAAGAGGGCCCGGAAGTACACCCTCCTCGCCAGAGCGGCGGTGAGCGACGGCGGCTCTCGTCGGGAAGGAGATCGACCGCCTTATCGACGCCCTCAAGACGTTTCGCTTGAACGGAGGAGAGAAGGACCAGATGAGGACCTAGAATCTTTCAACCAGGGTACGTACGTACGTGCTACCCTACGTACGTATGTACGTACGCGTTCTCGCATACATATCATGCTGAGGTCATGTACTCCATTACCATGCAATATATATATTATAGAGAAAAAATAAATATGTATTTAATGTATTTTATGAGGTTTTAGGAGGTTTTGGGATCCACCGTAATGGATCCCTAACTTGGGGTTAATCAGTAGGCTACTAGTTAATTTTTTTGGTATTTTATATTGTTGTGTACTTTGCTTCCATATTAAAAGTCATCTATTTAATCCAAAAGATAGGTGGTGGGTTCGATTCTTCCCATTCCTGTGGGAGGGGGATTACTTGGTGCCTCTCATAATATACTCCTTCCCACCCGGGATTTATCACGTAGCGAAAAAAGTGTAATACGTGTAAAATATCACGGCTATGGCAAGGCTCGACCCTGACCTCCTGGTGTTGAACACTGAGTCTTAAGCCACTACGTTGAGTTCCTCATTATCAAAAAAAAAAAATCCTCTATTTTGAGTACCATCACTAGTTTTACACATGACGTGTTCACGGTGGAGTTGACTCATCGGCGGTGACAACAGTGTGAGCACTGACGAATCAGCTCAATAAACTACCTTGTTCTCATGTATACTCCTAAAATTTTAACCTTATAAAATATGTCCTCTATATATACGGTATACAAGTTTCAGGGAAGATTAGTATATTTCCATCCTTGACCAACTACCAACCTAACGATAGAGATATTTGTGGATAATATATTCAAATTAGAGATATATTTGACCAAGAGAAGATTTCATAAATATTACGTGTATTTTCATGTATTTCAATGTTA
Organism: Colocasia esculenta; assembly: GCA_014218235.1. Lineage (NCBI taxonomy): Eukaryota > Viridiplantae > Streptophyta > Magnoliopsida > Alismatales > Araceae > Colocasia > Colocasia esculenta. The sequence continues at coordinate 325,858 of CM024758.1, forward strand.
TATATATAAAGTATTATAATGTGGTACCTCTTAATACTATCCATCGTAACATGTATAGTGTGAATTCTTGGATTCAAATTTAAAGATTCCCTCACTGTTTTAACAACTAGTGTTCGATATTATGGTGCTCAATGATCTAGTGATCGCAATCTCTTGAATCTAAAGACCCACGCTGTATTATAGCCGATCCGTATCAAAAGATCCCACCAGAACATTACACTTCTCTATATCTCAATATTCTAATAATGAGAAAGGTCTAGTTATATTGTACTTAAGTGCAATAGAAAAGTACACTAAACCTCTTCTAATAATATCTTCTGTCGTTAATTTTGTTACAAACACGTTTATGGGAAATTTATTCATATATACTTGGAGGAAGCACCCGCCCTCATTTTCAACAGAGTCACATGGCCAGTCGACACGTGGCGCCCCCTTACTAAAACATGCTGTGTAGAGAGTATGGGAAGAGATCTTTAGTTCCTCAGAGTTCAGTAGCAATTCTTTTGGATTGTTAGATGCAATCTGAAGAGACATAATTAATTAAGTGTATCTCCCAAGAGGTATTGTCCCCATATTTGGAGTTTGTCCTTAAAAGGGCCCTCTTGGGAGAAGAGGTGAGACTCTTGCTGATAAGCACACACGTGTTCTCACTATCTTTCAATTGGGACTAAAGAATATCTCTACACAGTCCTCCCAGGTAAGAGTGTGCGGGTCTCATGAAGATGAGACGCTCGGGTAGGGCGCATGGCCTCTCATTCGTTCCCACAGACGGCACCAATGAAGAGACATGATTTAAGTGTGTCTCTCAAGAGGTATTGTCCCCATGTTGAGGTTTTGTCCTTTAAAAGGGCCTTCTTAGGAGAAGAGGTGAGACTCTTGCTGATAAGCACACATTTGTTCTCACTATCTTTCAATGTGGGACTAAAGAATACCTCTACACAGTCCTCCCATTGAGGATAAGAGTGTGCGGGATGAGACGCTGGGTAGGGCGCATGACCTCTCATTCGTTTCCACAGACAGCGTCAATGAAGAGATATGATTTAAGTGTGTCTCTCAAGAGGTATTGTCCCCATGTTTGAGGTTTTGTCCTTTAAAAGGGCCCTGGGAGAAGAGGTGAGACTCTTGCTGATAAGCACACACTTGTTCTCACTATCTTTCAATGTGGGACTAAAGAATACATCTACACAACCCATTACCATACCTTGTTGTTTGACATGTGCTGGAGTACAGTAGTGATAAGGAGAAAGATGAGAGGTTTCGGTGGTTAGGTGCTTTTTGTTGGGTAAAAAGTGGCTTTAGGAGGGGCAATTTAAGAATGGGAGGAAAAGAAACACAAAAGTTTGATAAAGTAAAAGGTACCTCAAAAGTTGTGTTATGTTGTCCTTATGTGAGGGGTCTTAGTCCCACATGGGATACCCCTAAGGAGTTAAGGGCTTCATAACCCTAAGTTATGGGACTATGTCTTATAGACAAGGGTGGAGTTATGCTAGAACATATCACACACGCGCGCCGCCGGGCCGGGCTGGGCTAGGCGGGCGCGCGTGTGTGTGATGAGCGGTCAGCCGACTGCCTTGGTACCTTTTGCTTCTTATTTTTGCGTTTTCCCCCTTTTCTTGGAGAGATTGGGCCTGTTTAGACCGGTTCCCTGAACCGGCCCATGTCTTGGGTTCTGCGCGGTGAGGCGTCTCATATAGTGATTAGGGTCTCCCTAATCGTGGTTACCGAAATCAGAAACGCGGTTGACTCTTCATCTGGAGGAACCGCTCGCGACCTGTGCTCTCTCTCTCGCCTTCCCGTACCGGCGAGGTCTCCGCGCTCCGTCGTCGCCTTCCCGTCCTGGTGCGTCTTCGCCGTCGCTCTCCGTGTTCAGGCCGTCTCGGTCATTGTCGGACGCTCTCTCCGGTGTTCGGTGAATGCTTCCTGCCTAGCTTTTCGTAGTGGAGGATTTGGTTTATATATAGCTTTCACTTTACGGAATCGATCTTGTGCGAGAACGATTCTGTGCCTCGTGGTTGTACCCTGGGGAAGGTCGCCGGACCCCATCGCACCGTATAGTGGGGCGATACTTTCTCTAAGGCGAGTTCCATTATGGAACGCCTCCACAGTCGTCTTTCGCGCTTTCCTTTTGCTGTAATCGCCATGCTTATTAATTATCTGTAATCTCATGTTATATTTGTATTTGTGGGATGCGCCTAGTACATGTTACTTTTATTGTGTTTACCATGTGGTTTGCACTGATTTATATGTTGATGAATCGCCATGCATTATGCCATTATCCCACTGTTTTCATAACAGTCTTAGAGAAAGTATCGATCATGGCTTCATCCTCATCATTTAGCCCGAAGTGGACATGTCTGGTATGCCTGCGAAATTTGCAGGGCAACACTTAAAACGTTGGCACAACGGATGAAGATTTGGTTCACAATGATCGGGTTGATCTCGGTTATAGAGTCTGATCCCCCTAAAGTGATTGAGGGCAATTCTGCAAGTGCAGCAAAGGCTGAGGAAGGAAGGAGAAAGATAGACTTGGACATGGGTGCATACGACTGCACTGTCAGATGTCCTGTTGATGTCTATAGTTCTTCTACATTCTAACTCGAAGGCACTGTGGGATGAACTTGACCGGAAATACAATACCGAGGACCAGGTATGGAAAAGTATTCCGTCGGCAAGTTCCTCAAGTTTCACATGTTGGAGGACAGATTCTGTAGCGAACAGGCACATGAGTTTCTCTTATGATCCACGGTTGGCAGAGGGTGATATGAAACTCCCTGAAAATTTCAAGTCATGTGCATAATTGAGAAATTTCCAAAGACTGGCAGGACTTTGGAATGGCTCTCAAACATAGAAAGGGATCTATTCTCTTGATGACTTGATGAGAGCCATTGCCATTGAAGAGGAGCATAGAAAGGAGAAACCAGGGATGCCTGTGGAGGCTAGTGCAAATCTTATGGTAAAATATAAGAACAAAGATGTCAAAGGCAAACCCAAGACAGGTTCAACTACACAAATGAAACCCAAAGGAAAAATTCAGAAGAAGAAGAAGTCTGGAGAATGCTGGGGTATGGTCAAAAGGGTCATTTCCGTGGGATTGCCCTAAACGGAAAGAAAAGTTGACCATAAGATTGCTGAAAATCAGCTCAGGTCAATGTAGTGACCGGTGGAGACTCTTCTGGTGAACACGTATGTTCTCTAAACCCTCAGCTATTACTATTATGAACCTAATGAGTGGTTAGTAGACACTGGAGCCAATGTGCATTTATGTGCTGACAGGGCTAACTTTGTGTCTTATCAGGCCACCAGTGATTGCTCCGTGACGATGGGTAATGGCAGCACTGCTACCGTGATGGGAATTGGGCGCGTGGATCTGAAGTTTTACTTCAGGACGTGTGATGTCTCTTCACAGTGTGCACCATGTTCCTAATGTTAGGAGGAATATTTTATCAGGTTCTAGGTTGGTTGGGAGGGTTATGAGTTGAACTTTAAATGTAATAAAGTTGTTATTTTGTGTCAGAAACTTTTATTGGTAAAGGTATTTTATCTGATGGGTTGTTTAAAGTGTATATGAACCATGTGATGAATAAAAGTTTAGATGTTGATGTTGTTCTACATCGTTTCTGTGGCATATAATGTCGTTTGATTCATCTAATTTATGGCATGGACGTTTAGGACATATTAATTTCAATTCTTGAAACGAATGATGAACCTGAAATTGATTCCTAATTATGCTATTGATAATTCTAAAGGTGTGATATCTGTGTACAAGCTAAACAGCCCAAAAAGCCGTTAAGTCTGTAGTGAGAGATTCAGAAATTCTGGATCTTGTGCATTCTGATATCTGTGAATTAATGGCATATTGACTAGGGATCATAGAAAGTATTTCATTACCTTTATAGATGATTGTAGTAGATACTGCTATGTGTATTTCCTTAAGTCTAAGGATGAGGCTTTACAGAAGTTTATCATCTTAAGAAAGAAAGCAGAAACACAAACAGGTCAGGTGCTTAAGAGGTTGAGGTCTGATAGGGATGGAGAATATACCTCCAACCAGTTTAGTGAATATTGCCAAGATAATGGATTGTCATGAGACAACTGCCCCTATTCACACAGTCTAATGGATAGCTGAACGGAAGAATCGTGTATCATAGACATGGTCAACTCTCTCCTGTAGAGTTCAGGACTGCCTAACTATATGTGGGGGGAAGCATTGAATATAGCTTGCCGTATTCTGAATTATGTTCCTCTGAAACATAAAGATAGTAGTCCATATGAACTTTGAGAAATAAAAAGTCTAGCTTGAAATACCTTAAAGTGTGGGGGTGCCTAGCTAAGGCACTTGTCCCTGAACACAAGAGGAAAAGCTGGGACCTAAAACAGTTGACACGGTCTTTCTAGGCTATGCTGAAAACAGCTATGCATACAGGTTCTAGTGATTAAGTCTGAGATTCCTGGCATAGATGTCAACACCATAGTTGAGTTTCGTGATGCTACATCTTTGAGAATGTGTTCCCATGAAGACTGGTTTACCTCAATCTGTGTCTTCTGAGACTGGGCCATCCACATCTTCATCCATTCCAGATCATGTGGAAAGGATGACAAATGTGGGGGAAATGCATCCATCTCTCATCATGATTCTGACAGTCAGGAAGAGGAAGTAGAACCTAGAAGGAGTAAAAGACAAAAGATTGCCAAGGATTTTGGAAGTGATTTATGCTTTCAAATCGAGGGTGATCCTCCTACCTTCAAGGATGCCATGGCCTCTCCTGAGGCACGACATTGGAAGGAATCCATAAAGAGCGAAATGGATTCCATAATCGCTAATGGCACTTGGGAGTTGGTCGATCCTCCTCCTGGTTCTAAGACCATTGGATGCAAATGGGTCTTTAAGAAGAAGAAGTTAAATCCTGATGGGACCATTGACAAGTTTAAAGCTAGGTTAGTTGCTAAGGGGTTCAAACAGATGGAGGGGATAGACTATTTGATACCTATTCCCCTGTAACCAGAATTACCACAATTCGGGTACTGATTGCTTTGGTCCATATATGATATGACCATCATCAAATGGATGTGAAGACTGCCTTCCTTAATGGTGATCTTGATGAAGAGATCTATATGGATCAGCCTGAAGGGTTTACAGCACCTGGTAGTGGGAACAAAGTTTGTAGACTTGTTAAATCCTTATATGGATTGAAACAAGCCCCTAAGCAATGGCATGAAAAATTTGACATGACTATCATGTCATTTGGCTTTAAAGTCAATGAATCTGATAAATGTGTTTACTACAAGATAAATGGTGATGATTGTGTTGTCCTATGTCTGTATGTAGATGATATTTTGTTGTTCGGCAACAATTTGGGAATGATACTTGAGACTAAATCATTCTTGAGTAGAAACTTTGAGATGAAGGATATGGGTGAAGCTAGTGTAATTCTGGGACTAAAGCTGACTAGATCAGCTGAAGGGATAGCTATTTCTCAGTCTCATTATATTGAGAAAGTGTAGAGAAATTTGGCTATCAGAATTGCAAAGCTGTCTCTACACCCTATGATCCTTCTAGAGTTTTCTGCAAGAATATGAATGGGATTCCTGTGTCTCAATTGCGGTATTCCCAAGTAATAGGAAGCTTAATGTATCTTGCAAACTGTACTAGACCTAACATTTCATATGCAGTGTCTAAACTCAGTAGATACACTAGCTGTCCTGACCACACTCACTGGAAGGCTTGGATAGAGTGCTAAGGTACCTGAAAGGTACTATGACTCTAGGCTTGCACTTTGGGAAATTCCCTGCTGTCCTTGAAGGATATAGTGATGCAAGCTGGATAGCTGAAAACTCAGGGAGCAATGGTGTCACAGGGTATGTCTTTACCCTGGGAGGTGGTGTTGTCGCCTGGAGGTCGACTAAGCAAACCATCTTGTCTCGGTCTACTTTTGAGGCTGAGCTGTGTGCTTTGGACACTACTGGTATGGAGGCTGAATGGATCAGGGGTCTTCTTTCTGAACTTCCCTTGATGAGTAAGCCTATACCTGCGATCTTGCATTTGTGATAATATGACTACAATTGCCAAGATCAAAAGTTCAAAGTATAATCAGAAAGAAAGGAGACACATCCAACTCAGATTGAAATCTGTAAGGGAGTTAGTGTCTCAGGGAGTGATGGCTGTGGATTTTGTTGGTACCAAGGACAACACAGTGATCCCTTGACTAAGGGACTGAATAAAATTCAAGTCCAGAAATTTAGGATGGGGATGGGACTGAAACCCATCAGATGTTCTCCTTCAGTAGCAACCCAACCTATCTGAGTAGAGATCCTACAAAGAAGGGTCAATGTGGTAATAACAAGCTGATTGAGAGAACTGGTAGGCACTCAAATTATTAGATATATTCATATGAGTTCCTCCCTGAATCCTAAAGCTAGTGCCTATGACTGCAAGATTAGGTTGAGTTGTATACTCTTAATGGGTCAAGCCTGGTAAGGCAGGATGTAAGCAGTGCATCCTTGGAGAAGCCCACCTAAATAAGTACTACTGTGAGGCCGCAGTTAAGGAATTGGGTTATTCCTGAATGTACTTATGATACAGGAAAGGGCGTATGGCCATAATGTGCCACCTTTACGATTGCTATCTTAACCTATATCATGTTGTTTCCTGACAACTCTCACCCTAAAGAATCAAGTTCAAGACTTAGTTCACTTCGATTCTGTGGGAGTCAGATTTGGAATACTTAGGTAAAGGTTCAAACCCGAAAGGTACCTTACTGAAAGCATGGTATGTTTATCCTCTTGTTTATTCCTCATTATCAACCCTTGTGTTTGTGGGGGAATGTTAGGTAAAAAAGTGGCTTTAGGAGGGGCAATTATAAGAATGGGAGAAAAGAAACACAAAGTTGATAAAGTAAAAGGTACCTCAAAAGTTGTGTTATGTTGTCCTTATGTGAGGGTCTTTAGTCCCACATGGGATACCCCTAAGGAGTAAGGGCTTCATAACCCCTAATGTCCATGGGACTATGTCTTATAGACAAGGGTGGAGTTATGCTAGACCATATCACACACGCGCGCCGCCGGCCGGCTAGGCTGGGCGGGCGCGCGCGTGTGATGACGCGGTCCAGCCGACTTGCCTTGGTACCTTTTTGCTTCTTATTTTTTGCGTTTTCCCCTTTTCTTGGAGAGATTGGCCTGTTTAGACGGTTCCCTGAACCGGACCATTGTCTTGGGTTCTGCGGGGTGAGGTCTCATATAGTGATTAGGGTCTCCCTAATCGTGGTTACCGAAAATCAGAAACGCCTGTTGACTCTTCATCTGGAGGAACCGCTCGCGACCCTGCTGCTCTCCTCTCTCGCCCCTTCCCGTACGGCGGGCTCCGCGCTCCGTCGTCGCCTTCCCGTCGGGTGCGTCTTCGCCGTCGCTCTCCGGTTTGTTCAGGCCGTCGTGGTCATTGTCGGACGCTCTCTCCGGTGTTCGGTGAATGCTTCTGCCCTAGCTTTTCGTAGTGGAGAATTTGGTTTATATATAGAATTTCACTTTACGGAATCGATCTTGTGCGAGATCGATTCCGTGCCTCGTGGTTGTACCCTGGGAGAAGGTCGTCGGACCCCATCGCACCGTTATAGTGGGGGCGATACTTTCTCTAAGGCGATTCCATTATGGAACGCCTCCACAGTCGTCTTTCGCGCTTTCCTTTTGCTGTAATCGCCATGCTTATTATCTGTAATCTCATGTTATATTTGTATTTGTGGGATGCGCCTATGTACATGTTACTTTTTATTGTGTTACTATGTGGTTTGCACTGATTATATGTTGATGAATCGCCATACATTATGCCATTATCCCACTGTTTTCATAACACTTTTTTGCATGCAGTAACATCCACACATTGAGGTGCTAGATGAAGGATAGACAAGTGTAAGAGAGATAAAGAGTTGTCAGACAAAGAGTCCAGCAACAATTCCACAATCACACATCTGTATTGTTAGATGCAACCCATATATCTTGTCGTGGAGAGGTTGCCGGAGTACTCTCGTCTGACACTGGTGATAGAAGAAAGATGAGAGGCTTCGGTGCTATAGGTGCTTCTTGCAGTAACGCCCACACACCTGAGGTTAATTAAGAGGATCGACAAGTGGTGGTGAGAGAGAGAGATGCCAGGTGAGGTGATGGGCCGGGTTATTGAGGAGGATCTGTCAGCAAGCTGTGAACTCTTGGGATTCTTCTCAGATGCTCCCCGGAATGGGAAGATGAGGTGTTGACGGCCAAGTGGGTCCTTTGCAGTTACCACCACACATGAGAGAGTGATCAGAGAGCTAGAGAGAGAGAGAAAGAGAGGGGGGGGGGGAAGTGGCAACGTGCAGACGACGATGGCAAGTTCTGAGCAGGCGGAGAGCTGGAGCTGGAGCTGGAGCCGAAGGGGGCCGGAGCAGGCGCAGCCGCGAAGGTGACCGGTGGCTGCCGCCGGTGCATGCCGTTGATCCGGGGACAAATGAGCATCCCAGAACCTGTGATATGTCGAAACAATATCGTACTCTGATCCAGCTGATCACCGGATAGAACACTGCTCGTTCCACCGGGCCGTAGTTCTTTATCGAGCAAGCCGTGTCTCGTGGGTGCCGGATTCCCTCCCTTCTCATAACGAGGAACTCAACGTAGTGGTTTAGGGCTCAGTGTTCAACACCAGGAGGTCAAGGGTTCGAGCCTTTTCATAGCATGATATTTTACACGTATTACACTTTTTTTCGCTACGTGATAAACTTCGGATGGGGAGGAGTATATTATGAAGGCACCAGATAACCCCTCCCACAGAATGGGAAGAATCGAACCCACCACCTATCTTTTGGATACGAGATGAGTTATCATTCTCCTATGCCGCCCCCTCCATGGAAGCATCACTATAGGGAAGCATTCCCACTAGAAAAAAAAAAACGGGAAAGGGTTTTGTAACACCATTTAGTAACACACTAAAATGGTATATCAAACAAAATGGGCCACATCAAAAATCGATAGGAGGAGAAAATAAAAAAAAAGTGCTTGGGTTATGGTGTATTTGATTGAATAATATATTAATTACGTGATGTGATTGTTATAAAATGATGTCTAAACTATTTTATTTAAATAAATAGGGATATATCGGTGGTTAAAAAATTTGTTGACAAAAGTTCTCAAGTCATTGACAAAAATAAAAGTCAACATTGACATAGCAGTTGAACGTCGACTTATGATATCTTAGTGACTACATAAAATCATCAACATATACATTTGATATGTTAGTGGCTGCTAAGCATTGATATATGATGTTTATCATTTGTCTACGACTAGACATACGTACATATATCTCTTTGTCATTGACTTCTTATAGCCATTGGCATATATATGATAATATTTATATTTTAATACGTATTCAATTACTTTATTTATAGTTATTTAGATTTAACTACATCTATAAAATGTATTTAAATATAATTATCATACAAGGAAGAGTTGATTTGTCAACAGCTACATGTCAGCGGCTTAAAGAAATCGCTGACAAAAGACTTTTTTGTCAGCAAGTATTGTTGACCGTTGACATAAGTTAATATATGTCAGCGGTTTTTATATATTCGTTGACAAATATTTATAATTATAATTATAATTTTAATATTTTTAATTAATATTATTTTTAAATGATATTATTATTGTCAACGGCTGTAGCCGTTGACATATATAATTATAATTATAATTTATAATTTCATATTTTTAATTAATATATTATTTTTAAATAATATTATTAATGTCAACGAACACTGTAGCCGCTGAGATATATATTTATAATTATAATTTATATTTTAATATTTTTAATTAATATATTATTTTTAAATGATATTATTAATGTCAGCGGCCAATGTAGCCGGTGACATATATTTTCCTTTTTTGACAATATTTATAATTATAATTTATATTTTAATATTTTTAATTATATATTATTTTTAAATAATATTATAAATGTCAGCGGTCAGTAGCCGTTGACATATATTTCCCCTTTTTTTTTTTAACCACCCCCCCGCGGCCCCAAACCCTTCCCCACCCCCGCGGCCCCAACCTTCTTCTCCCCCTACGGCGATCTCCACTGCAACTCGCGGCGACGATCTCCCCACCCCCCTCCCCCCCCCCCCCCCCCCCGCGCCGCCTCCTCCTCCGCTCGCGACGATCACCGCCCCCACCCGGCCGCCTCCTCCTCCGGCTAGCTCCAACCGGATCGTGTTCGCGCCGTCCACCATCACCGGCTCCGGTGACTCCCTCCGGCCTCCACCGTTGCCGCCTCCGGCTCCACGGCGTCCACCCTCTTCGAAGGTAGGTAAATCCCTCCGGCCTTCTCCCTCCCTCCCTCCCTCCGGCCTTCTCCCTCCCTCTCTCCCTCCGGCCCCCTGCTCTCTCTCTCCCTCTCACTCTCTCTTCTGACTTCTCTCCCAGTGCGCAGCCCCCTCCCTCCCTCATCCCTCTCTCACTCTCTCTCAGTCATTCTCCCTCTCTACCTCCCTCCCTCCGGCCCCCTGCTCCCTCTCTACCTCCCTCCCTCCGGCCACTGCTCCCTCCCTCTCTCTCTCACTCTCTCTTCTCCCAGACTGCGCAGAGGGCCTCCGGCCCCCTGCTCCTCCCTCCCTCTCTCACTCTCTCTTCTCCCAGAGTGCACAGAGGCCCTCCGGCCCCCTGCTCCCTCCCTCGGTCCCCTCTCTCTCCCTCCCTCCCTCCCTCCGGCCCCCTGCTCCCTCTCTCCTCCATCCCTCCGGCCCCTTCTCCCTCCCTCTCTCTCTCACTCTCTCTTCTCCCAGACTGCGCAGAGGGCCTCCGGCCCCCTACTCCCTCCCTCCCTCTCATCTCCGCCCCCTTCTCCCAGTCCCTCCGACCTTCTCCCTCCCTCCGACCCCCTGCTCTCTCCCTCCGCCCCCACTACTCCCTCCTCTCTCTCTCTCCCTCTCTTCTCCCAGACTGCACAGAGGGCGTTTTTTCTACAATTTTTTCTGTAATTTTTAGATTTTGATGACCAGTTAGTAATCAATGTATTTTCGTCAATATTGGGTATACTTGATGAGGTCAAGGTTTCAAAGGTATATGTGAGAATACCGTAGTTTTCAGGCATGCAAATATGATTAACTCTATGTTTTATGTACTAATTCTGGCATCTTCTTGCAGAACATGATTTAGAAAGTATATCCTGATATCAAGAAACTGGTTTGTAATCCTAGCTCTTCAGGTTGTGAAATGGCTCAATACTACTATTGTGATCAAGAGTAACATTACAAAAAGGCATGAGTATGGGTCTTGCCTCATAAAACATTTGTCCTTGCAGGAATTAACATGAGTACGGGTCTGGCCTTTAAAAACTAGACAATTTTCTATTTTATGAAGAGTGTGGTTGATCTTGATCAAAAATTAAAAGGAGGAAACAATATAACAGGTAAATATACTAAACAATTTGTGATCCTTGCATTCTCCACTGTCCGGCGAGGATATAGAAATGCGCAAACTAGCACACTTCCCTTCAATTTGTAAGGTTGATGGTGAAGAAACTCTGATGGGGAAAACTGAAATCAAAAGACAAGATTTGACTGTAATCGCCATAAAGCTTGTACAACATGATAGAAGAAAAAAGCATCTGAGTGTGGATGTGTTCCCAGACCTTGAAAACTGACTCTTATTCTTCTTGATACTATTCAGGACCTCAGAAGCACTATATACCATATCCGACTACCCATAACCTAGAGAGACACGTTGGAACTTTTACATCAATTTCATGTTTGTATTAATTTTCTTTTCAACAGGGAACTAACATTGTACATTCCTTTCTTCCATCATATATACTTCCCTGTGAATTCCCTGGCATGCAGAGCATCAAGAAGTAAAAATATGGATATGAATGTGTGAATTCCCTGGTATGGACCTTTTTTTTTTCTTTTTTGCCCGTTCAAGACTTTTGTTAGGATATATGTTTTATCGTCTTTTGATGGTAATGACATATATCCTAACAAAAGTCTTGAATTGTCCTATTGGACAGTCTGTGGATATTTTGATCATCTGATGTTCTCCATTATATGTGCTTATGATTGTCTTAAAATTTCGACGGCATCTCCCTACTCTTCTCTAATATACCTACTAATTTTAACTACTCAACTTTTCACTTGTAGTTTATACGAGTGATTTTTTGAGCAAAGTTAAATTTAGTAAATAATAGTGGTATATTGGAGAAGTGTGGGGAGATGCTGCCGAAATTTTAAGACAATCATAAGCACATATAATGGAGAACATCAGATGATCAAAATATCCATGGATGGGCAAGATTTGATGTAGGTACCCCATTTTATTTGACAATGTATGTATACAGGTGGATGTACACTTGTGGATTTGCTCTTGATACAAGGGAGGTGCTGCCGAATTTTTTACTGAATTCTTTGTTTATGGTTATAGGATATATAGAAATGGTTGGACCTGATAAGACTTGGATGGAACTTGTTAATAATCGAGGAGATCCTAGATATCTGAAGGGGGTAGAGTCTTTTTTGGAGTATGCTTTTCATGCGGATCGAACAAGATACAGGCATGGTCAATACAGTGAGCTGATACAGTGTCCATGTCGGAATTGTCGTAATAGAGTAAAGTTGACCCGAACAGAAGTTGAAACTCATCTTATAGTAGATGGAGTCTGGACACACTATAACAATTGGGTATGTCATGGAGAGACACCATTTGACATCCTTTATGTGGAGGCAATAGGGCACCAAACAGAAATAACACAGACAGATATCTCCTCTGTACAGATGAGTGATCAGCAGCTAGATATCGATTCTATACATATGTTGCATGAGTTTCAACAAGCTGAATTTGCCATTTCAGTGGAGAGCATGAGCCAAATTCCAAAGCAAGTGACTTTTATAGATTATTACAAGATGCTGAAATGCCATTATATGATGGGTGTCAGAAGGTTTCAAAGTTGTCATTTCTTTTGAAACTGATGCATATTAAGACAATGAATCAAGTGACCGGAGATGCATGAATATGTTGTTGGAATTTATTAAAGAAATATTACCACAAGAAGCTAATGTACCCCAAACATGGTATGAAGCCAAAAAGATCATTAAAGATTTGGGGTTGGGTTATGAGAAAATAGATGCATGTAAAAATGACTGTATATTATTTTGGAAGGAACACAAAGATAAAGATCGATGCCCGCAATGTGATGCATCTCGATATAAGGAAAGAGTGCAAAACGTAGATAATGAGAAGGTGAAACTTGGCAAACAAATACCCAACAAGGTCTTGCGCTATTTTCCGTTGAAAGATAGATTGCAAAGGTTATTTATGTCATCTAAAATGGCCAAGTGGATGACATGGCATTCTGATGGTCGGACTCGTCAACAGAATGGGGAAATGCGACATCCAGCTGATTCTGAGGCATGGTTACATTTTGATAGTCAGTATCCGGATTTTGCTGCAGAGACTCGCAATGTGAGACTCGGTTTAGCAAGTGATGGGTTCAATCCATTTGGAAATTTGAGTAGTAGCTACAGTATATGGCCTGTGATGGTACTAGCTTATAACTTGCCTCCATGGATGTGCATGAAGCAGACATTTATGATGATGTCATTATTAATTCCTGGTCCTAGAGATCCGGGAAATGACATTGATGTATACCTTCAACCACTTATTAATGAGTTGAAAGAGTTGTGGGATGTTGGTGTTGAAACGTATGATGTTTCGAAAAAAAAATTTCAACATGCGAGCTGCTCTTCTTTGGACGTTGAATGACTTCCTGCATATGCCAATTTATCTGGATGGAGCACTAAAGGAAAAGTTGCATGTCCATTATGTAATTATAATACTCATTCAAGATGGCTGCATAATTATCGAAAATTTTGTTACTTAGGACACAGACGGTTCTTACCAATACATCATAGATGGAGGAAAGACAATTACAAACAGAAATTTGATGGTCGAAAGGAACATGGTAAGCCACCAAAAAAATGACGGATTAGAATTGTGGAGGCAACAGCAGAATCTGAGTCTTGTTAGATTTGGAAAGACATTCAAAAAAGATATCAAAGACTTGCAAGGATGGAAGAAGAAAAGTATATTTTATAAAGAGCTGCCATACTGGTCGAGTCTACTTATCAGACACAATATAGACGTAATGCACACAGAGAAGAATGTCTGTGAAAATTTGTTGGGCACATTGATGCTGCTTGGTGGTGAAAAAAATAAAGACAACCGTCAAGCTAGACTGGATCTTGAAGAGTGGGGAATACGACCAGAATTGCATGTGCCTCAGTCAGGAAGCAAGTTACCTGCAGCATTGTACACACTAAATAGAGCAGAGACATCAACTGTGTGTGAATTCTTGCGTAACATTAAGGTCCCAGATGGATATTCATCTAACCTATCAAGATGTGTAGATATTACTGGTCGAAAGCTTACTGGATTGAAAAGTCATGATTGTCATATCTACATGCAAGTTTTGTTACCTTTGGCAATCCGTGGCATTGCACATGAAGACGTAATTGATCCAATTACTGAATTGAGTATGTACTTTAAGGAAATCTGTTCTAAAGTTCTTCTGCCTGAACGTATGTTGAAATTGGAAAAAGACATTGCAGTGACATTGTGTAAAATGGAACAGATTTTTCCACCATCTTTTTTTGATATCATGATTCACTTGGTAATACATTTGGCATATGAAGCACGAATTACTGGTCCAGTACAATATCGATGGATGTATCCTATAGAAAGATTTTTAAAGAAATTGAAAGATTTTGTTCTTATAAGGCACGTCCTGAAGGTTCAATCGCAGAAGGGTATCTTATTGAAGAAACGAGTTCATTTTGTTCCATGTATTTGGATAACATTGACACTCGTTTTAATCGCAAAGAGAGGAATTATGATGGTCCTTCAGTCCAGAGTGAAGATGAAAGCTGTTCGATTTTTAATTCTTCTGGACGTTTTCTAGCAGGAAAAGTTGAACCTCGTACACTGTCTGAAGACGAAGTTCGTTTGGCACATATTATATTTTGAGACAGATTGAACATATGGATCAATTTTTTGAAATATACAGACAGTTGTTTGAAAACTCAAATGGGGTGCAGGAAGATTTTCTGAAATGGTTTCGAAGATATATTGAAGAATTGAAAGCTGCAAATGATCCTCGTTGCACTGATGACATTGAAGTGTTATCACAAACTCCTTCGAGACTTGCATACTCACATTCGGGTTACATAATAAATGGATTCAGGTTTCGTACTAAGACTGTAGATGAGACAAAATTGACTCAATTGTCTGGTGTTATTGTGGTGGCAGAGCTTGAATCTGGATGTGATGGATACTATGGGCGTCTGAATGATATTCTTGAAATATATTTTACTCATCAAAAACGAGTTGTATTGTTTGAGTGTGATTGGTGGGATGTCTATGGAAAGGATAGAGGATTCAAGATTGATAAGTATGGAATTGTCAGTCTCAATACCCATCTTAAACTCAACACAAATGAACCATTGCTCTCGCTAGTCAGGTGGAACAGGTGTTCTATGTAAATGACAATAAAACACCAGGGTGGATTATTCCTATAAGAGCACAACCTCGGGATTATTATAATATGCAAGTTCCAGCAAGTGAAGATGATGTAGGTGATTTTGAAGAAGCATATCAAGAAACCTTAATTGATGTTCATGTGAGAGGAGATGTATTGATGTTGACATTGTTGAAAATATTAACGTAAGGGTCGATGAATACATTGATGCTTAGGTGATTACAACTTCCAAATCTCTTTAGTTATATATGTATTTTTTCCAAATTTGACTTGTAAGTTTAATATGATATGTTTGAACAGATGGCATTCGCCCACACCGTACTACTGGTTCGAGGCAGGAGCAGCGTATACTGTGCAGCAGATTTCCCCACACATGCTCCCTCGGAGGGATCTGTAGCTGCATCCTCGGCGGTTGGTTCTGTAGCAGGTATGTAGTTTAATTTCAAAATTGATTAATTAATATTATTTTGATTATAATATGATATCAATGTCTTTGTTGTGTATGTTTAAGCCGGGCCAGTTTCTGCACAGACTTGGGGTCGGGGACATGGACGTCGGGGCCCCTCCAGAGGTTTGACAGATAGGAGATTGGAGTCTGGCCAGCGATGGAATGTAAAGGTGATCGGTGGGACTGGGATGGAGAGTCGGGAGCCCATTCGTTAGTCACATGGGCATTGTATCAAAACTTCATTGTAAAATATGGCAAAAGGATTTTGTCAAACTTCGTACAGATATAATAGATACAATTTTAGAGATCTTGAGGTAATAGTCTGTAAATTAATATTATATCTATCAAAATTCTTATCATGACTAATGTTAGCTCTAATTGTAGTTGCTCTTTCGGTGGGATCGAACGGCCTATACTGATAAAGAATGTTAATGCACATGTCCTCTATGCATCGTACTTGGCGTGGAGTTTTGAAGAAACGGGTAAATTAATATTTTCCTTATATGCATATGTCAATTCTTTAATTCTTCCACAAAATATCTTTAATTCCCCATTGGATAGGCCTTTTCACAGTGTATCCTACATCTTTTTGAAAGAGAAATATTATTGTACTTGTCAATTAATTTTTGAGTTACTTTTTAGGTTTTACTATTGTCAGTACTCTTATTTACAAGCCGTTATTTTCACTACTTTTAATGTGGAACTAAAAAAATTATGTCTCTATACAGCATTATACAGGCAAATCTTTGATGATGCCATTGCTCAGTTCCAGCTGGTGTTAATCCGCAAGATTGGCAGATAATGTGTGCAAAATGGAACACTTCGGATGAGCAGGTAATAATAAAGTTTTATAGTACATCTTCTTTTTATTTTAACATTTAAAATATTTGTTGGCAGAATATCGCTGATCGCAATAAGACAAATCGCTCTCATCAATCTATGCCATATAGAAAGGGCAGGAAGAGTCATTATCAATTGAAGGATGATTTTGTAAGTTAAATATTTAGTTAAAATTACTATCAGTTTAATATTTTTAATTCTTACTCTCTTTAACACATGTAAACAGCGCCTTGCTCATGATCGTGAACCAAATCGTGTGGAGATCTTTAAAATTGGCAGATGCAAGGAATTACCTGATGGCAATGAGCAGTGGTAGATGACGAGAGTAGGAGTCGATATGTAAGTGTATTTTTAACATTTATCATTAATGTTTATGTGATATTTTTTTATGATAATATAATTTTTTTTGAATTTTTTATGCAGGAGAGGATGATTCAGCTATCGACTCCTTCATTAGATAGTGAGAGTGGGAGTACCCCCATTTCTGCTGAGGAGGCTTTTGTTTCAGTTATGGGGAAGGACCGATCTGGTCGCATTCGTTGCGGGGGCAGTCGAGAGACACGTCGCACATGGTATGGGACAGGAGAAGGGTCGAGCTCCACTGACTATCAGCAACAGATTAACAACAATGAAAACACTCTCAGAATAGAGGTTGAGGAGTTGCGTACAGAGGCGCGCAGACGTGACTCAGAGATGGATGATATGCGGAGGGAGTTGGAGCAGCTGCGTAAACGAGAGTCTGAGATGGATGACATACGTAGACAGATGCTGCAGATGAGCACATTCATGACTCAGTTTCAGACTAGTCAGAGATTTGCTGCGTCAGCTCCATCGAGAGCACCAGAGGATGACCACGTAGATACTGATGCTGAGGAGATGACTATGATGATGATGATTGTTAGATAGATATTTTGATGACATTAATTTAGAGACTTTGATTTATTTTAGTTGTATTATTGTTTTCTTGTTGTGTTTGTATTCAGGTATTTTGTACAAATAGAAATTTGATGTTATATGAATTGACTATTTTGATGTTGTATGAATTGAGTATTTAGAGATTTTGATGTTATATGAATTGAATGTGGATTTATTTGAGCATGTAACCTTTTCTTGATTATACTCTTGATTATAAATGTTGTATGTAAATTTATTTGAGCATGTAATCAAATGGAGAGTTGCCATTTCTTATGTTATTAATGGGTTGGTGCAGAGGTATCCCATGTGTAATGTGTCCCATGTGTAATGTGTGTAGTCTTTGATCCCATTCTTATATTGCCATGGAGGAGTTTGTGGCGACCATAATCTGGGGATTAGTGATTTTCTACTCTTTCAATATGATGGGGACCTGAACTTTGTGGTCCTGATATTTGATCAGACGTCATGCGAAAAGGAGGACACTTTCCATGCCTTTCCTTGCCATGAGGTCAAAGTTCAGGTAGAAAACCAAGGAACAAAGCGTGCAAGAGAAGCTTGTAAGACTGGTCTTCAGTCTTCACATCTGAACCCAGAGAGGTATCTTGAGGCAAAAATCTTTAGACTCTACCCTTTTCTATGTTTCAGGTTGAAATTACATGAAGATGTAAGTGTCTATATGGTTCACATATTTGTTGATGTTCTTATGTCAAAAAAAAAAAAAAAAAAACACATTTGTTGATGTTCTATATGGATGATATATGCAGCTTCCCCCACTCTTCAACATGCCAAAATCACAGTTGCAATGCCAAGGGGAAGATGTCTACTGCATTGCAGAGGACACATTGGGCAAGTGTGCCAAGGGGAAAACCAGCCCAGAGAGGATGACCTCTGTAGTTGCTTGGATGATATCAACAAGACGTCCGGCTGTGTTTGGGTGGCACCTTTCAACCCCATCCTTGGAGAAACACATCATGTCTCCAAAGGAACAATGAACTTCCTAATGGAACAGGTTTGTTAGCTTCAATTTGGTTGTAAGGGTCCTGCAGAGTGTTTTCTAAGCACAACCCATGTTCTGTACTCTTCTGGTTCTTTACTGGTCATCATATCAATCCCCTTACACACTGCTGAAGTTGTATGCAAACAATTATGAACAAGATAAATTGCATTATCTGGCAAAGAACTTCTTCTGTGATGGAACTTATGATCCTTTGTATAGTAAATTAGCCATTCTTCTTATGTAATTTTTTGCAGTGATAAGATCATCTTTAATTTTTTGCAGTGATAAGTTGTAGAGATTCTAAAGTATTCATAAAAAGCTAGATGCATAATAATCTGCACTGAATACTTTAATTTTTCTAAAAGTTATTTTACTTTTTCCTTTCTTTTTTTTTTTTCCAATTGTCAATAGAGTTAACAATTTCACTACCATGTTAGTTTGTTGATAGTTTGAGGTTTCTTGTTCAAGTAATTGATGACATTCTGTGCTGACTGCAGCAAACATGCATCTACCAGCAAACTATCCTGTGGTAGGGGTAATTGATGGGAAATTTGAGCATGGCTATTTGGTCACGGTGATGGTTGGTACAGAGAAACTGAAAGGCATCCTCTATCACGCATCTGGTTACCCAGTTGTGTATATTGAATGGTACAACCTGATACATGAATGTACTCCTGACGATTACAACTCAGTTACCAATACAGTCGACTGGGCAGCTGATAAATGGGCTGAATATTTAAAGGTATGCCGTATTGGTCATATACTTGTTTGTTTTTCTCTGTAAAAGATCAAATCCAATTAATGGTTACTTTGGTGCAGGACCATCCGAAGGCGGCTGTTTTTAAGATGTCAGGTTTTAAGTGGGTTGAGGAGGGCAGGGTTTATTTGAAGGAATTTCTGCACCAGGGAAGTTAGAAAGGGGGGCAACAGGTAAGACCTCCATGTCTTGTACCGCAAAACCTATATCTTCCATCCCATTAACTCTCTCTTCCTCTGTTGGTCATGCAATAGAAGAGAACAGTATTGATGTTGTAGATGAATCCCAACCAAGCCCCAACAGTTCAGACACCATGGAATCTGAAATGAAAAGCGAGCGGTCTCTTAAGAGGGAAGGAAGTGTGTAGCTGTTATTGATCAGAAGTTGTGAGGGATGTTGATTTAGTTATCAAGAATGAGGGAAACCAACAATGTTCAGCAAGTCAATTTACCATGGTCTGGTACCACTTTGACAGGCTGTTGCAAGATGATGGATGAGATAGGCTTGAGCCCTGCAGATGATCTTTATGTCCAATCAGCTGTCATCTTTTCAGAAAAAGAAATAGAGAACAATGGATACAATGGTGTGAAATCACCAAGGACCCGTTGCCCAGGATCAAGTGGTAAAGAGCATGGTAAAGTTTAAAAAACTTGTGTGATTCAGTTTTGGTAATGACGGTGCACAGACATGCACACCTCTAATCTATGTACAGGTTGATTAACCAATTTAGCATTTTGGAATATGTTAGGTTTTCTATCATTTTTTTGGAAACAAATGTGT
The DNA here is from genome assembly GCA_014218235.1 of Colocasia esculenta. Lineage (NCBI taxonomy): Eukaryota > Viridiplantae > Streptophyta > Magnoliopsida > Alismatales > Araceae > Colocasia > Colocasia esculenta. The sequence goes on from CM024758.1 coordinate 346,133, forward strand.
TCGGATGATGTCTTCTTTCAGTTATGTCCAGCAGAACATTGGCTTGGCAAATAGCACTGCCATGGTGGCGGCCGGCGCCGGCGCCGCAGGAAAAAGTTGAGCACAATAGATCCTACACATCCAAAACCAAATAGGAGTGGATATAATTTCTTCTTTGCAGAGTAACATGCCAGGCTGAAGCCACTTTATCCAGGAAGGATCGAGAATGGGGATCTTTGGAGCAAAGCTAACAGAATCTGAAAAAGCTGTAAGTAACAAAATTTCCAACAGATAAGATCATCTTTAATTTTTTGCGGTGAAAGCCCACATACACGTCTTGGACTTGTCTACATTAGTATTATTTAATGGGTCTTTTTAATTAATTAGACTGCAATATCCCTCCTTCTATAATTAAGAATATTGTATTATGTTCTGTATAGCTCAATATATACTTATTTTCCTGTTGTGTGTGTATGTAGGTATTTTTGTATAAAAAATAGAATTTTAAAAGAATTTATATAAAAAAAATTTATACTAACATTTGTCAGCGACTTAAGGCCGCTGACAAAAATAAAATTATTATTTGTCAGCAGCTAAAAGCACCGCTGACAAAAAATTTTATGTCAGCAGTTCTTAAAGAGGCCGCTGACAAAAATGTCATACGTCAGCGGCTTAGGGCAGCTGACAAATATTTTTTATGTCAGCGATGGTTTATTGACCGCTGACATAAATTTTTTTGCCAGCGGCTTTGAGCCGCTGACATAAAATTTTTTTGTCAGCGACCTACTATCCGTTGACGTATGTTTAGTCGACGACAAAAATGTCGACGACTTTGTCTACGGACTCTAGCCGTTGACATATGTTTGGGTTTTTTGATTTTAGGTCCATTTGTTGACCTCCTATTTATTTTTAGGTCCATTGACTAGAAAAGTTATTTTTAGATCCAATAACCCAATTTCCATTATTTTAACCCCCTCCGTCTATCTTCCGTGGCTCCGTTTGCGGCGCAGCAGCAGTAGCGGCGGAAGACCGAGACTGGATGGGTGTGGTGGTTGCAGGGCGGCAGCGGATGTCGATGGAGCAGGCGCAGGGTGGCGACCGACGGGGAGGACACGGGGGCGGCGACAGGAGGGGGAGAGGAGACCGGAGGAGGAGGAGATGACACCGGAGGGGGCGTGGCCACGGGGGAGGAGACACCACGGGAGGAGGGGTGGCCACGGGGGGAGGAGGCGCCACGACCGGGCTGGGGCGGGAGACACCGAGACGCTTAGCGTCGCAGCTCGGATCATTGGCAGGGCCACGGCCGGCGCCTGGCTGGGTGTGGTGGTTGCCGGGGCGGCAGCGGATGTCGATGGAGCAGGCGCAGGGTGGCGACCGGCGGGGAGGACACGGGGGTGGCGACGGGAGGGGAGAGGAGACCGGAGGAGGAGGAGATGACACCGGAGGGGGCGTGGCCACGGGGGGAGGAGACGCCACTGGAGGTGGGGTGGCCACTGGATCAAGGACTTGAAACAGGCGGCGCCTCCCGTCCAACTCCGGCGTGGAGGACCTCCAGGGGGGGGGGACAGGAAGCGGCGGCGGCGGTGCGGAGATGGAGACGCTGCTAAACGCCATGAGAAACGAGGGAGCATCTCTGACGGGGACCTCGAGGGGGAGCTGCTGCTGAGTCCGAGAGTTCCCGACCCTGCCGACATGAACGAGACGGTGTGGGAGGAGATACCAGGGGGGGCAGGAGCTGGAGCTCGACGGAGTCCCGGTAGAGGGGGAGGAGCTCCGGCCGGTGGAGGAGGACCTGGCAGCGAGGCCTACGAGTGGGCGAGAAGAACCCCCCTCCGTTGCCGGCGGCAACAAGGCTGCTTCCTCTGGTCGGACTTCCTAATCACAAGGGTATTTTGGGTTTTCATCCAATCCACCGTCAAATAACTGACGGTGAAGTCCTCTTTTGGACCTAAAATTAAAGTTCTTCTTGATTTGGACCGGATGGTAAAATAATTTGGTCATGGACTTAAAAATAACTACTATGTCAACATTTGACCGGAAGTTGATTTACACCATATGTTTTTGTCAACGAAATTTTTACTTTTGTCAACGACGTGTAGCCGCTGACATATGTCTATTGTCTTGTAGTGTATTTATATGTTTCTAGACTATTCATGTAAATGTATTCATTCACATAGTATATATACTTACTATATATACATGTAATATTTTTATAAAGTTATTATATATTCAATTATACTATATAATTCAATCAGACAACTCATCATCGATCCATCTGTTGAAGTTAATTTATGGGCGTGATAGAGCGGCATACAAAAGTCGAGCAAACATAAAAAATGAGGATTTTTTTTTACAAAATAATATTCTACTTATTGGTTAAACTATTTCCCTTAAGTGAATATTTTTTTTATAAAAATATAATATCAAGAATATTCTTAAAACTAACACCATGTTGAGAATATATTGTTTTCACTACAATTTGATTTTTGAACAAATAAGTCGTTATAACTTATAATGACAGAGATAAAGAGAAGAAAATAAAGGCGGGTAAATGTTTGAAAAGTTAGAAATATTTTAAGAATAAATTAATTAAGAGTCCCTGTCAGATTTTTGACTTATTTATTAGTCCTTAATAAAGCTGTAACTCATTACAATAAGTGTTATCACTTGTTACAGTATACATTAAGTTAGGGCTGCATACGGGTCGGGTTTGGAACTGGAAACACAGATTCTGATTCCGGTTCCGATAACCGAAATATGATTCCGATTCTGATTCGATAATATCGGAATGGTTAATTCCGATTCCGTTCCGATTCCGATAACATTACGGAACTGAAATTCCGATAAGGTAAGATGTTTACCATAGTTTTTTTTCAATTTATAGATAATTTATCGGAATAATTGATACCGATTATTTTTGCAATTCAATTCCGATTCCGATAGCTTATCAGAATATCCGATACCGATTCTGATAAGTTATCGTATCAATTTTCAATTTCGAAACCGATGATTTTTATCGGAATCGGGTCGAAATATCGAGTTATCGAGTTCCGTTTACACCCCTACGTTAAGTTCTGTTACAGTAAGGACCTCTTTATTATAATCAAAGACTTAATTAATTTATCCATATTTTAATTGTTTTTTAGTTCATTAAAAGTTAATGAGAATTAAATAAGATATTTTAATCAAGCATTAATAGAAGGATATTTGTGCAATTATTGTAGTATAATAAGGTTAATAAAAATAATCCTAGGATATTTGTGAAATTATCCCTTAAGATTTCTGCGGGCGCGACGGTGAAGGACGGCGGCTGCGACGATCCGCACGAGGGGGAAGGCGGAGAGTCCGGAGGCGGCAAGATCCCGGGGCTGTGGATAGCCGGGAACAGTTCCCCCTATGCGCCGGCGATGGAGTGCCAAGTGCGGTGACAGTGATGAACTCGTCTGCTCCCTCATCCCCTGCTTCGATCACTTTGCTCTACTTGTTTATAGTGTTTGTGGTTTCATGTGATTGGTGTTTCTCGATTTCCTTATCTTCTGATTAGTTCTATTTCGGCTTCTGCTATGATTTTGCAGTAGCAGCTCCTTTGTTTGTGTTATGGTCGAAGAGATGGTCTTCTTGTTTTATCCTTTCTTTTTTCTAGGTATTTGACATCCATCGATGGCGATTGCTTTTTTTTTTTTTCTAATTCAAGTGAGCTATTCCTATTTTTTCCTCCTATGATTTTGGAGTTTGGAGTTGGTCGTCGGAACTTATTTAGTACTGGATACATCCAGGAAGCCCCAGTTACTTTTCTTCATTGCTTGGGCAGTCGTGGCATTATATGCTCGTTGTTGTGATGTGAGAACTAAGTTATGGGAGACAATGGCACCTTTTTGATCCGTCTGCTGCACTTACTAGAACCTAATTTAAGAAGAATGCTGAAGTATATTTTTCTTTCTTGTCAAGGAAGTGGCCGTAAGGACCAAAAATGTTTCCTCTTCTGTTGAACCCTTTCCAAGTTGACAAGATATCGTTTTCTTAGTGCGCACCACAAAATGATTTGTCAAGCTGTTAGGATCTCGTAAAAGGAGCGTAAGAAAAATAACAGAAAAGGCCATTTCTTCACGTTAGAGCTCAAAAGGTGACCTAGATGTTGCCATTTTCGCATAAATTTAACTGTTTCAATCACTTGTTGTTAGGTATATTGCACTTACATTCTTGTTTTTGTTATACATTAGTGAAAGAGGTAGATCTATAATATCTATTTCTTATATTTGTTAGAACTCACACCCAACTTATAACAATAAAAGGAAACAATTTAGTAGCTTTCACTATCGTAGCAAATAGCAAGTTTTCTAGCACCTCATAAGTTGCAAAGTTGTTCTTCCAAAATCTGCAAATAATACTATGGCTCAGCACAAATCACATTTGATATTATTAAAATCCAAATCAATACATCAACTCATAAAGTCACAAATACATATAAAGAAGAGTACTACGAAGTACATGCACATATAAAAGAGAGTTCATACAAATGTCTAACAACACAGAAAATAAGGTAGTAACTAGTAACATAACACCGAAAGTCTTAAAACCAAATGGGGCATCACCACGAGCCATGTCATATTGCTCCTCTCCACCATGGTCATCATCTTTTGCTTCATGTGACGGTGACCCCTCCCACTCACTGCCATCATCATCATCTGTATTTTCTTCCTCCTCATCAAGCCATGCTTCATCATCATCACCATCTCCCGTAGACTGTGAAGGTGAAATTCTTGCTAGCATTTTTCCTCTTCTGATCCTCTCATATGGTGCACCCATAGCTTGATCTATAAGTTCCCAAGTGAGATCATCTCCCTCGTGAACCAAGTCTTGACCCTCTTTTGTCATCCAATCACTTCCTCAATCTAAATCTTCTAAACAATGGGGTCATACTTTTCTAGATGCCTTCCCCCCTCAATGAACATTTTCTAGATGGCTTCCTCTCTCAATGTCGCGGGAATTATATGCGCAGATACTAAGTCATTGATTCTTCTATGCTTCAATCTGTTCCTCTTCTTTGTACCAATTCTAATAAAAATCAAATTTACAAGTATTAGTCTGTAAGCTTTAGAATAAATAATTATTAATCTTAATTATAAAATAATTGCTAAGGTGGTGCTATTTATATACTCACAACTCAAACATCCTCTAGTTATGTTCACATCCAGAAGAAGTACACAAGTCCCAGAATCCTCAAAGCAAAGGCCTTCAATTCTGGTGCCTTCATACCATGTTGCATCCACCAATCAACTGTGAGTCAATGTATAAAAAGATTAATCAACTAAAATGTAAAAGATTCAGAACAAAACAAACTCCCTTTAGTATTTACTCACTTGGCAGCCACTTATCATGAGATCTAATTGCCATTGGCCTCCGATATATGCCTCTTTCATTCATACATCATATTTTGTTGACCGATCTTGTCTTGGATGTCTCTATCTAGCCCCATTTTCTCAAAACAAAGTGGAAGTGAACTCGCAAATTTTGCAACCAAAGAAGAATTCTTCTTCTTTGCCTCGAAGTACAACTTTGGGTTCAATAAAAATCCAACTTCATTTTAGAGGCCGATTCATTTGATCCTTCCAACAATGGTCCACAATTTTCATTGGTTGGTATTTTACTCTTTAGCACCAAAGTTCTTAATGATTTTCTTTTTTACATGTTCCATTGCAGTATAAATATATCCAAATGGCCGGCTTCTCTCATCTCCATCAACTATCTTTAACACTTGTAGGATTAGTTGGGAAGCTCTCAAGATCTCCTCAATTGCATGCAAAAAATTCACTTGAAAACAATAGAAGAGACATTTTCCCCATGTTTGTGTGTTGGCCCATGAACTATTATACCAAAATGTTGAATTGAACATCCTACGCAAACCTCTCTTCACATTTTCATCATGCAACCTTGTAATGTTAGAAAGGCTATGGCAATCCTTGTCGCTTCAAACGTTACAAGTTCCTTTCCCCTTTATCTCCCTCCTTGTGTAGTCAAGTAAACATGCATGAGTGTATATGTAAGCCTTTGAAATAGTGCCAGTATAATCTTCCAACTTTCCAATGTCCTCTAACATAAGATCAAGGCAATGTGCAGCGCAAGGTGTCCAAAATAATCTCTTCCTCTTCTCCATCAACATCCTTCCAACTACCATATTGTAGTTTGCATGGTCTGTAACAACTTGCACAATATGTTCCTCCCTAATTTTTTCAACCATTTTATCTAACAATTCATGCAATGATCTATCATTCTCTCTTTGTTGTGAGACATCCATTGACTCCACAAAATAAGTTCCTTCTGAACAATTTATCAAGAAATTGTTCTACTTCCTTAATCTTTTGCCAGTCCATCCATCACACATAATAGGACACCCATACACCTTCCTGTGTTGCGCATATTCAGCATGCAATGCTTTCATCTTTTCCACCATTTTTTAAAGGAGAAACATTCTCAACATATGATAAGATGGTGGTTTATATCATGGACCAAACCGACCTGAAAGTTCAAACATTATCTCAAAACTCTTTGATTTCGCAGCATTAAAAGGTATTCCATTTTCATAAAACCATGTTGCTACAGCCTCATCAAGCATCATGTTTTCCTCCTTTTTGAATTTTGACTGCATTGAAATTTGCACTTTTTTAACTTCTTGTGTCAACAAAATCTTCTGCACTGATCCTTGCAAAAACATGCATTGTTCCTTTAGTATGCTTTTGTGTGGCTGGGATTTAGAAATTGACTCTTTGTTCTTTCATCTTTGTTGGATTTGGATTCGCTTTATCAGATGATGGGACAATATTATTAGAGGTGCATGCACTTGCAGAAGATGACACCTTCCTCTTCTTACTTTTATTCAACCTGTTCAACATCACTTCAACAATCTCCTTTGTGATTTTAGGGCATTTCTTTACATCACTAAACCCTCCAATCAAATGCGTCTTTTGTTTTTTGATTCCTCCATTTGTCACCAAGCCACATAGGTCACATTTCACCTTGTTCTCATCATGCACATTGAGCCAGTATGCATATTTCCAACTCATATCATTGGATTTGGTCTTCTTCTTCAAATCTGTCTCAGGTGTGGGAGTAGAATCTATTATAATCCTTGCAAAAACTAATTCATAACATGTCAAATCTAGAGCATGGGGGAAAGGGCACAAGAAGGGGAGATTAGAGAGAGGAAAAGGGCCGGGGATGGGGGAAAGGGGTGCGGGAAGAGGCCGAGGACTGTGCACCGCCACACAAGTTGGGAGTGAAAGGAGGAGGGGCCCAGCTTGGGGGGGGGGGACTGGTGACGGGGATGTCACCACCATTCGTTTGGGGTTGACTTTGCAAAGTGCTATTGGTCCATCCTTCAGCCGCACAGTGCGGAGGGTGAAGCAAGGATGGCAGTGTCAGTTTCGGTTTCGGCCAGGTCCAAAACCGAAACAGATCAATTTCAATTTCGGGCATATCGGGTGGACTTGAACTCCCCTTAAGAGGGGACTTTGTTCGGGTTTGGACCATGGTTTCGGTATTGGCTAGGTCCGAAACTGATACGTTTTGGCTGAAACTTATCAGTGTTGGCCGATACTGCCAACCATGAGGTGAAGGAGACCGGCATGGGGGGAAAGGGGTGCTGGAAAGGGGGATTTCACCACTTGTTGGTCGGGGTGGGGCCGTGGGTGGGGAAGGGGAAGTGGTTGCCAACCGACCATGAAGGAGAGACTGAGATGGAGAGAGATTACAGATTACCTTTTCAAGGAAGGGTCGCCAGCGGCTGAAGGCAGGAGCATGTCGGGGAAGAAGAAACCCTAGCTGGCGCCTTGGGGTGTTCTTTTGGGTTTAGGAAAGGCAGGATTTTGGTTAGCACATAATTTTGCACCTTTGCAACAAAGACGGCGCCTAAGTGGTGCTTAGGCACTGCCTTGACAACTATGGTATGTAAGGAGGTCAAAGGAGAAGAGATCTTGGGAGATCTTAGAAGCTCTTGAAGCAATTGAGCTTACCATCTCAGAGAAAGAAAAATCTTTATGGAACCTGGTGGAAAAGATATTTCAGGAAGATCTAGAGAGATGGTAATCCATGCAAGATAGGGTAAGAAATTTGTTCTTTTGTGTTTCTGCAGGAGATGAATTGGATGGAAAAATCATGATATTGTCTTTTGTGAGGGCTGATCATCTCTTAATCACTTATTTTGAGCCTGTTTGTGTATTCCTTGCCCATTTTGAGGGATCTCTAGTCTCTTTTATTAGTTTCTTGGTCCACCAGTTTATTTTCTTGCCTATTTTTAGATATGCCAACTCTGATCCTTGATTGAATTGAATACTTGATTCCAGAACAGTAGATGAGATATTCTTCAAAGCTGTAAGACAAGGCTATTGCTTATAGGTTTTCGTGGGGCAAGAGATGGGCAGTGTCTAGAAGACAGGAGCATGCTTGGTGCTGGCAAGGGTGGTTGGGCTTTCTAAAAGCATTTGAATTATGTTTGTAAAAAGCGACGGCATATTGAACTAGGATATAGTTTGTCCCCGTGAAAGGAATTTTTTTTGGCAGTAACACCATATTTAAACCTTTTGAGTAAAAGAGGCCAGTGGCAGAAGATTCTTCATGAAGTTCTCTTGCCTCTGATATTTCTGTCCCAGTTATCTAGAACATAGAGTCGTAGCTGATAACAATTTGTATAATACACACAAACTACCTTCTCAAAGGAACTTGGGGGGGGGGGTGTATATTTGAATGTGAATGCAGATAATATGCTGACAAACTTTAGTTACTTTATATGAACCTACCAAATATGTTTTGTTTTTTCAAAGTCTGTTTTCAAATTTTGGTTGCTTTATCATGGTCAGGTCTCAGTAGGTATGCATGGCCCAATATCTTGGGCTATGCTCATCTTTATTTATCATGCTTCGATACCTATTTAAAGCATTAGCTCTCTGATTAGATCATGTCTATAAAATGTGCCGATATCTTCATCTATATCAAATCATTAGAGTAGAAGAATATCATCATCATCAGAGCCTTATCCCATTACAGTAGAATAATATCTAAGTTAAATTTCCTTTTTTCTGTTACCTCACACTGTAGCATACAAATGTATTCTACTGAGTTAATTTTCCCTTTTTATATTATCTGACATGATAGTATACAAACTGTAAATGCACTTCTAAATTTTTGGAAGCTATGAAACCTAATTAATGCAGGTCTTGGAAGTAAAACCAAGATCATGTGAACAAGAGCTACCTTTGACTAGTCGGGTTTTTGCCACCCTTATATCTGCAGTCTATCAGAAAAGTAGTATAATTTGTTTTTTTAACCCTGGTATGGACATCTTTCTCAACATCATTTCTTATTACTTTCTTTTCTTTTATTTTTTCAGATTTTTTTATTAAAACCCTGGTATAGGCATTTTTCTCAACATCATTTCTTATTACTTTTCTTTTTAATTTTATTTTCAGAATGTCTGAATGTTAGTAGAACTAGCTCAAACTGTGAGCTAGTTCAAACTGTAGATACTTTTTGAAGCTGGCCAGTTGTCCTCATGAACAAGAAGTTTAACTAGAAATGGTTTCATAAACGTAGCTGAAACTATTGATGATCTTCCACGTTCCAGTGAAGTGCAACTTCCAGCAGCTTTGAGGATTATGTCAGAGATGGAAACTCATCAGCTTCATTTAACTGAAATGGAGCTTCAAATTCATCATGTAGAAACAGAAGCTTATAGTGCTGTTTTGAGGGCCTTCATCACACAATCTGATGTGCTATCATGGGTATGATTTCCCTATCATCTATTGTGGGTAATTCTTTGTATTTACAGAATGATTCCCAGAAATGTTAATGGAAGTATTTTGTGTTAAAAGAAATGTAATGTAAGTTTTAAAATTAGATGCTACCAGCAATCAATTGGAAAGAAGCAATCTTCTCATGCAGTCTGAAAGTCCATTTTTATTCTTAACCAGTGTTTGTTTATGACTGTGGATTTCTCCACCTGCTTTATAGGGTAAGGAGGCACTTATATCTGAACTTAGAAAAGAGCTCAGAGTTTCAGATGTCGAACACAGAGAAATCCTGGCAAAAGTCAAAGCAGACAACTCAATCAAAACTTTAAGGTTGCATCTTTACTTCTCTTTTCTTACGTACCTAAAGGTTGTATTACACATTTTTTTTGCCGTCATGATTGAGATTGCACGTGACTTTAGTTTATATTGGCCTTTTTAATACATTTGAAGCAGGAAGCTGCATAAGGGTGCTGGGCCTCAGGAGGAACAGATAAATATTCCTCGTAAAAGGTTGAAAAGTGCCCATACAACTCTGTCGTCATCTCCAAGACACCTACCTCATGTTCAGCCTTCATTAGGTGCTGTAGCATCAGCAATGGTAATGCCTAGAAAGCAATGCCTTGATGTTCTGTTATTTGTGGTTGCCTTACTAGCCTTGATGTAAATATTCATTGGCATTTAATTGAAACTTCTCTTTTATGTGGTGAATGCTTGAAGAATACTTGCCTAATACTTGTTTCTATTGAAGCTTGGAGCATGTCATTGTCTATTCATTCATGAGACACATCCCTCTATCTTCTACCTGTATTATTCTGTGTAAGTTTGATCCCTTTTCTTTTATGTAGCTGGAGAAACCAGGCTAATAGTTACTTCCAGTTTGTTTACGCCCTTTACTAAAACTTATAACTTTTTTAGATGCCTCTCTTTTATATTCCGTCAAGGGGATGCCACAAGCTATGTGCCATACAATATATTATGTGATCTTACAAGTTGTATGTAATTTTTAAACTCTCATATGATGCATCATTTAACAGACTGATCCTGCTCATGTCATATCTTGGGAGCAGGATTTACCAATTCAAGTGGGGACAGCACTAACGGTTCTGATCCTCACCCTGAAAGTGCGGGTACTATAGAAAATTGGTGATTCATCTGAATCAGGTTGGATCAGCTGAAATTGGCTGATTGGCTGGTCCAATCCTTCAGCTGATCATTCTGGTATTTTGGGATAGGGCTCCTGTTTTTTGGGATTTACATAAGAGGAAGTAGACACAAGTTTGATACTTTTTTCTTACACTTTTACCCATTGGCTGACACATTGGATCAGATTTAACCCATCCATTCAATCCAAGTTGGGACTGGGCCTATAAATCTGGCTGTCCAATCTGATCCTGCATTCCATGTGCTGCACTATGAGTTGAGTTGAAATAAGTTGATATGGGTCCTTGAGGCATACAATAATTTTAATCTTTCTTTGTCAGGATAAAAGTTTCAGACCTATAATATGCAAACTGACTCAATTTTTCCAAATTCCACATCCAGCACTGTTTTTGATATGACCAACCTTGACGTTATGTGGGGTACCAACTGCTCCCCCTCCACCCTTCAGTAAAAAAAGGGAAAAAGAAAAAAAGAGAAACCTGGAGAAAAAAGAAAAGTCTGGGAAATTCAGCAACTCAATGAAAGAAATTGCTGGTTCTTTTTAAAATCATCTATGGGCACTTTGCACTAGAGGTCCTCTGATAATACATGTCAGGTCTGCATGCTGTTCGGTCTACATATATTATGTTGTCACTCATTCATTTGTATGGTTTGCATTGTGGTATGATCTGTGGGGATTATTGTCAAGAAGCATTCATTAGGACTGCTCATCTGTAGCAGATGGACATCTTAGAATGTTGTTACACTCATGCTACTGTTGAAGCATTCATTAGGATTTGTCTCATGTCTGTGGCTCAGGCTTTTGATGTGCACCTCCCTGGCAGTGCATGGGCTCCTACCTTTAGGCGCCACTTCTTTCTGGATGAGGAGGATCAGTTCCAGGTTTGATGAGGCACATTCTTATCGTTCTCAGGATAGGGAAGATGTTTGGAGCTGGAGATGGGGCAAGGGGGGTGCATTCTCAGTCAAGTCACCCTATGAGGTGTGCTCGGATGGGGGCGTCCATTTTGCCCTTTTGCAGGAAGTTTGGAGACCAGCCAGCCCTCTTAAGGTCAAGGTCTTGATGTGGAGGATTGTTCAGGGGAGGTTGCCCACCAGAGATAGATTGAGCCATTTTTTGCATAATGTGGATCCATCTTGCTGTTTTTGTCGAGCTCACGAGGAACCATATATACCTTTTTGTGGGTTGGCCCTAACTTCAGCGGCTATGGCGGGAAATTGCTCAAAAGACCGATTGTTTGATCACTCTGTGGGGTGATGTGCACTCTTTGTTGATAGAGTGGCATAGGCGCTGGTCCCTAAAGGAGGACAACATAGTTTGGTGGCTCATCCTTCATACTACCTTATGGGCATTGTGGGGGGAACGTAATTCTCAAATTTTCAGGAGGGGGTCCCGCTCGGAGGAGCATATGGTCCATTTTGTATGGGACAGGGTGAAGGAATGGGTAGTCATTTTGTCTAATGTAAATGCTTCTCTATCTCCTCTGTTGGGGATTTTGGGGTGGGGGGGTGGGGGTAGAGTGCTTTACACCTTAATTGGTGTTGGATTTTCTATAGCGCTGTGGGGAGGTTCCTTTTTGGGTGTTTTTCTGCCCACCTACACTTGTACATTCTCTCTCTCTCTTAGTATATACATGTGGTACTACCCACTTTCGGGGGAAAAAAAAAAACACACTTGTGCCACCCTATTTCCTTCCATCTTTAGCATTAGTAGGTTGTGGCAAGCCAAGACCCTTTTGTATTTCTTAGATGACAATGGATATCGTGATCAAACTGACTATTCTGTACCAGTCAAGAAATTTGTTAAGCTACAATTTTTAGTAATGGCTCAACTACTGCACTTTGTTCAGTATAACTTATTGCGAATGCTATTCTGGGTTGCAAGTGCAGCCAACATTCTTATTGTTTTTTGTCTCTAGTTGCATTACAAACCATTCATGTATCTTTTATGATCAGGAGCATTTTAGAGATGATCAGTTGGATAATAGCAGAGCTATAGTTGCTTCTCAAGCAAACATGAGGCAGGGTATATACTTGGTTCCTTATAGCAGACAAACTTCTGCAGGAAATGGAGTGGGATCTGTGGTACTTCATTCCAGAAAGGATTCTGTTTATTCAGGTGGAAACATATTGATGTCTGGACCTCATACATTTGAAATTCGTTCAACGGAGGAGCTTATTCATGAGGTTAGATGAGGCTTTGTTTCTTTCATCATTGTTTTCCCCCTTTCTTAGCCTCAAGTGAATTCCAATTATCACAGGATTCATGTTTTTGACTTTGATGAAGAACACACTTATTAGAAGCAAACTTTATGTATATGCATGTGTATGTGTAATGTATGTAAGTATGAAATAAAGGATCTGATTCAATGATATCTATTTCATATATGCAATTTCTTATATTTGTTGTGCGTTAAAAATGAATTTGGGGAAATTGGTTAAAGAGGAGGCATTATGCTGAGCTGCATACAAAGAGACTAACTAGAAGCATAGACAAAATCATTGTGAACAAACTGAAAACTCATGGAGATAAAGACCACTTCGAGGTACGTAGATCATGATTAATGGCAAAGCTATTTGACTAGGATGCTGAACTCGTCCAACCGAGAACTAAATGGTAACATTGATGAGCTGATTGGATACTTAAATCCTGGTCCTAACCCTCTTCAATCATGTTGAGCATATTCCTTTCTCCCTAAATCTCTCATGTGATGCCGAATAAATTACAGATCATGTTGAGCAGTACCTTTCTCCCCACATGTTGAGCAGTAACATATTCCTTTCTCCCCAAATCTCTCATATGATGCTGAATAAATCACATTGCATCATCTAGATAGCTCAATTACAACCTACCTTAGTTTTTGTGCATTTACGATCTTTTTGCCACTGATGGCTGTAGCTACTTTCAGCATCATTGAGGGCTGGATTCCAATGGATCTTAGACAATTTGATTGAATTCCTTACTATCTTTGATTTCTTGAGAGAGGAAGATGCAAGTTTAGGATCAGAGAATCCACTTTTTGGTCAATCTATTAATATCCATCTTCACGTCCTCACACATCACAGCTCATCCTAGGTAAGAGACGACATCAAATCTCACATAACTGTCTCTGGCAATCAGCCCACTCCTCAACGTTAGAAAGGAAGGAAGAAATAAGCAAAGCAGAGCTGAGAGTAAATGCGAAGATTTGTGTGTATATTTAGCTCTATAAAGTTGGCAATAGTTGTGATCAGCATAGGTTCTGATGTATTGTCTAGCTTATATTATCTCAGAAATGCTTAGCGCCCAATGTTCTTATTTATTACATTATCTGGATCATCCACTCTATTTGTTGTTTGGCTCTATGTAAGTCATTGACCAACAATTTTTACAGGTACAGAAATATAGAATATGGGCTACTTTCTACCTTTCCTCTTTTTTCTACTTACTCTATGGTTGAAGGCAAGTATCTTGGTCAAGATGTAACTTTCAAAAACAAATCTTGGTCAAGATGTACGTACTTACATTATATGAGGATTGGGCTTTGTGTTCATTTTCACATTACCTGAATTAGCACAGCTCATTATTTGGTTTTTGAGGAAGGCCATGCAAAGTTGGTCTAGGTTACCATTGAATTTTGCCTTCTTTCATGCAGTGTGGCAAAAGTTGAGTCTTTGTTTTTCTTTGAACCTGATATTTTCATCTATCTGTTTAATACTACATATCCCAAAGTGAAGAAATACATAAATCATGTAGAACTTAAAAGAACTCTTACTGAATTTCAAATGAAATCAGCTGAATCTACAAATTCATATTCACTAATGTGGATAAAAGATTTGTAGATGGTCTGATTGAGTAGACTACAGAAATTATTAGTTAAACACTTTTTTACTGTATTGACTGTGAATTTCTTTTCCTCTTTTATCTATTATGTATTTGATATTGTTACAAAGCTTTAACAGAATGTAAGCTTTAGCTAAGACTGTTCATGTCTTCCCCATTGCCCCCCCCCCCCCCCCCACCAAAGAAAGAAGGAAAAAGTAAAATTGTGTGCCTGCTCATGAATATATATCGAGTACCCCATAATTCCCAATTTTATTTGCTGAACCTGGCCATACTTGTTAGTGCATTATAGGACATTCTTTGACTGAGAATCCTGTTGTGATATGACCTTGTCAAAGTAGGCTTTAATGATTCCCAAAAATGACAAATTCTAAGAAAGTGTTCACATGTACGTATGTTTCCATTTCTTCTGGACTTTAGCTAATCTTATGTCACATCCTCATTCTTGTTATTCCAAGGATGTGTTTTCATCTTAGTGGCATATTTTGAGTTGCAGGTAGAGAGGATCTGTGGAGGAAAGAACCCTGATCCGCACAAGGTAGAGAGAGCTAGATTGATCCTCAAAGTATGTTACTCCCTATCCTTCTTTGTATTCATTTTGGTTGCCTTCGGGCTGCTTCAAATTCTGACAATCTGTTCGGCAGATGGTTGCGCCAATTGGCTTCTAGTGATCTCAAAATTCGTAGAGTGATATTATTATTATTATTTTAACTCTTGTTGTTTCAGGAGCATGAACGGGCTCTTGTTGAGGCTATTTCCAAACTTGCTGATGTGCCAGATGATGGTAAGTAACCAATCTCCACGTCATGCGTCCTCTACTCCAGCATTTCAAAATCCTAGAGCAACTAAAATTACGACCTTCCTTGTGGCTTTCTCCGTTAGATGATCCTCCAAACCCACGGCAACCACAGACTTCCTACGATGAGCTGAAGAGAAACGAACATGGAATCAACAACGTGGTTTATGAGCAGCCTGGTGGGTTGGGTCCCTACTACAAGAGGCATTAAACCAGGGAAGCATGCGGAAAAGGATGGCCCCTGCATCGGCCTCCAAGGTGAAGAATGAACAATTTTTTTTTGTAGTCCATTGCCGCAATAGTCTTACAGTAGTGGTCCCTCCTATCGGCGTTGGACACAGGGTGTAATTACTGCAAGACCGTTCAGTTTAAACATCCTTTTGACATCACATGTATGTGTGTCAATGGGATAGCTACCTCCTCTCTACCCTCCCCTTCCCCTTTCCCCCAACCAACAGCCATTATAATTACAGTTGGGTCTGTCAATATTGAGACCCATCTCATGTCCAGCATTGTTACTGACTTAAGTTTTTCTTCCTTGTGCGACTTAAAGGGTGCCCAACCCATTCACCATACAGATTTCTTTTTGAGTAGCAAACATGGGACTAGGCAGTTTCATTTGGGGCCACCATGACCCCCCTTCCGTACATGCTATAATTTCCCATAGGACTGTTTCCAATGGGAAATTATGTTGAAAAGATACCATCACCTGTAGTACGATTGATGGGGCACATAACAACAAAGTGGAGAGCGGTGGCTTGGACTTGAGTGTTTGTCCCTAGATGATCGATTTCAAACCTGGACGCTATTGGGCCACAGCTGTGGTGTGTGGGTTCCACCATCTTTTCTCTCACGTTTTTTATGTAGATCTACCTTCTCAATGCAAAAAGCTATTTGTCCCCTTAATGTTAAGGGTGATAAATAGTCAATTAAAGGGGACACATGGTATTTACATATTAAAATTATTTGTCACTCAACATGTTATTTATCACTCTTAATATTATAGATGACAAGTAATGAATTAAAAGTGACGAATAGTTTTATGATGCAGGAGTATTTAAGGGGAGCATAAATGATCCCGCATGTTGGACCAATAGCTACTATCTTCGGATGTACAGTTAGTATATTTCCTATCTGCTCATTGGACAACATCCCTGGACCCTACCAAGCAAATAGTGGTATGCTGGTGAGATTTTCTTCTGGGCAAGAGGTCTGGAATAGGTCCAGTGTGGCACGGACCGCACGGTCGACTTATATCATGTCAGATTCCAGGGAGTCTTTTGGGGGGGTAAGACTTTTTGAAGTTCGTCCAGGCACCAGGCAGCTATGTCTGAGATGCATCATGTTCTTGCTCTATCTGGGGAAGAAAATGGTTTTTTTTTGCATTTACAGGAGCAGTAGATCTTCCTTCGTCTGTCAGAGTGGCAGTGGGATAATTCTATTGGATAATATATTAAGTGTTAATATAAGGGCTATTAATGGGTTGGGTTTTATGAGTTTGGTTTAAATTTGATTAATCAATATGAAAGTTTAATTTTGATCTAAATTTGAATTATGTCGGACCAAGTTAAGTTGGGTACCGGGTCTAACATTTTTTAATATTTAAATAAAAATTAAATTACTAATAAAATAATATATTTAATAATATAAAATTTATAATTTTGTGCAATGAAATAGATTTTTGATGTTACTTAATTTGTTTGAATAGAGAATTTTTAACTTTTAAATAAGTAAAATAACGATAATTTTAACTAAGTAAATTTTCAGATTTGAAAAGAGAAAAAAAAACAAGAAAAAGAGAATGAACCAGATGAGGAATCTAGTCAGACAAAATTTTTAAGTCTAACTAAAAATTTATAAACAAAAAAGGTCTTCTGACCCAAAATCAGATCAGACTCGCGAATCAACCCGACTTGACAGCCCTAATTAGCATGCTCTACATCTTAAGTTGGCGTCAATTCAGCTGGTACCTATCATAGAGTGCCATGTCGCCAAAAATCTTACACAAAGAAAAAAAAAATCCCTGGGTTAATTGAGTACCCAAATAGAGAACATTTAATGTGAGTGATTCATCACATAGAAAATTGGTGTCTAGCGGGCGGTACAGTACAGATTGTATGTAATTTACTGTCCCCTTGTTCGTCGGGAATGTGATTGAACCTTAAAAAATACTTTTTTGAAAATTTTGCAAGTGCTAATCTAGAAAACACAGCAAAAAAAAACAAAACAAACAAAACAACAACTCATCATTGTGAAAAAAAAAGTTAGAAAACTCATAACTAGGGCTGCAAACGAGTCGAGTCGAGCCGAGTATTATGTTGCTCAAGCTCTGTTCGTTAATTTTTAATCGAGCTCGAGTCGAGCTCGAGCTTTATCGAGTATTGAAAATGGTTGTTCAAGCTTGGTTCGTTTAAATACTCTCGAGCTCGAGCTCTTAACGAGCCCAATTGAATTTGCGAGTTATATATATATATATATTATGTATATATATAAGCCTAATTCAATTTACAAATAAAAACCTAATTGTTTATAAGACCCAAATTTATCTTATTTCAAGGTCATACCCCAAGATCCTTTATAGGTTACTTGTTTAATTATTTTAGTATAATGTTTAAAATATTTAACAACTATATTTGTAAATTTTATAATTAAAAAATTAAAGAAATTTGTTTACGAGTTTAAACGAGCTGAGTAGATATTTGCTCATACTCGTTCGTTTATGAAACGAACTTAAACGAGCAGAGTAGACATTTGCTCATACTCGGCTTATATTTTCATATTTATAATAAATTAATATATTCTGAGTATATTAACGAGTAATTAATCGAGTATTTTAACGAGCATATTATCGAGTATCTTAACGAGTTGTTCGCGAACGTATTCGAGTCGAGCATATCTCTATTCAAACTCTACTCGTTTATGAATCGAGTTTATATTTTTGTTCAAGCTCGGCTCGTTTATCTAATAACGAGTCGAATCAAATTTTTATCGAGCCGAATTTTGAGCTACTTGTCGAGTGTATTGATTCGTTTGCAGCCCTACTCATAACATTGCTAGATGCATGCCAAATTAAGTTGAACTTCCTCTCTCTTCTATTGAGATCGATTTTGGGTATCTCTCTCTTTCTATCCACTCCAAACGTCCATACTGACGGATTACTCCGTTGATGCTTCTTCTACAAATTAATGGAACCGAATTTGATCCGTTGCAATCAAGTCCGTCTGGCAAAGATCTAACAGTAAAAGACGTTCCAAGCCCTACAAGATAGTACTACACTGTCAAGGAACTCGTCGGGGAGTGGATCGTCTTCTCAAGAATCCTGACCCCTTCTCCTTAATTATGACATGCTCGGCTCTAATCAGTGAGATCCCCATTAATTGGAAGGAGAGAGTATTGTCCCAAGGGCCCGAGATTGCCCACATCTATATCGAGTAGGGATCCTCTCAGCCCTCACAGGAGGGGGCTGGGTCAGTACAAGGGGCGGGGTGTTTTTTTATTTTATTTTAACCTCTATGTAAATCAAAAAATATTACATAATATAAGTTAAAATAAAAAAGTCACCCCACCCCCTTGTACTGACCCAGCCGAGGGGGGGGGGGGGGGCTGAGAGGATCCCACCTCATCCATATCGGGGCTTCCCTAGTCCACTGGGTGTCCTAATCCTTATTATACTTTCCAAATGTGGTTGAAAGTGTAATGGCTGAAAGTTAGAAATGTACATTTAAATATATAATAAATTTTCTATTCCGATGATTCGAGTACCCTTTCCCTGTTGATGGCATCTTTGGTGATGCGACTTTGGGCCATCTGCTTCATTACCCCGAATTCGAAGGTGGAAACAGTACTAGACGTACGAATAAACGTCCTATAAGGTTGGCTCGGCCCACACCAATTATTAGGCTCATCATCTTTGTTTTCTCCCCTCCAATAGGGGTGTCAATCCAGCCCGGTTTTTAGATGATAGGCCCAAGCCCGAAAAAAACCCGGTTTTCAGGATATTGGCCCAGCCCGAGGTGATTTTTGATGGCTTGGCCCAGCCCGTTTTTACTTTTTAATAATACTTCTGTTGTCACTAGAGATCACAGTAGGTCGTGTGCAGTGTGCGGGTGCCTGCACGAGGGGGCGACCGGTGTGGTAGCAGGGGGGGCGACCGGTGGGGGGGTGTGAGGAAGATTCGTCGGCACCTACTTCATTGGGTGCCGACAGGGGGCGACCGGTGTGGGGGAGCAGGGGGGCGACCAGTGGGGTGCGCCAGTGTGGGGGGAGCGTGGGGGGGCGACCGGTGTGGGGGATCGAGCAGGGGGGACGACCGGTGGGGGGAGCGGTGTGGGGGAGCAGGGGGCCGACCATGGGGGGCACCGGTGGGGGGGGGGGGAGCAGGGGGGCGACCGGTGTGGGGGAGCAGGGGGGCAACCAGTGTGGGAAGCAGGAGGGGGCGACCAGTGGGGTGGGGGGGGGGGCGACCGGTGTGGAGGGGGAGCAGGGGGGCGACCGGTTGGGGTGGGGGGGGGAAGCAAAGGACGACAGGGCAGGGACGCGGGGCGAGGGCGCCTGCGCGAGGGGGCGACCGGGGGGGGGGGGGGGTGGGGGGGGGGGGTGTGGTGGGGGGGAAGCAAAAGAAGGATGCAGGCGGCCTACCTTCTTCGGTTCTTTTCTGGAACGCCAGAGCAGAGGAGGCAGCGGAGTGGCGGACGCTTCGCGAGAGAAACCCAAATTTGAGATGGGAGCCGGCCGGAGCGATCGCGTTTAGGTTTTTCAGGAGAACAGTAGAAATCGGGCTGGACGGGCCGGGCCAGGCAAAGCCTGGAATTGGCCCAGGTTATTGCGAGCCAGGCCGAATTTAAAAATGGGCTAAAAAATGAAACCCAGGCCCGTGTTTAACCGGGCCGGGCCTCCGGGCCGGCCCGTCCAGTTGACACCCCTATCCAATATACAACAATCTTCAAATCTCTACAAAATTAATATTTAATATGCCTCTCTCACATATAGTTATATAATTTTACACTGAAGCCAACTTCCACTAATGCCCCGTAAAATTGATTTACACATGCTTACTAGCTAGTCACTTGAGCAGATAGCTAGCTAGCAAGCAAGCGCCCCGCTCGCTCTCACATGCATGCAGGTGAGGTTTACGCACATATCTGTGCATGAGTTTAAGAATTGTTTGACACCTCCCCACTCATGTATTATAAGAATTGATGTTCCTTGTCAAAAGTTCCCTGATCCGCCGGTGAATGGAGCATGGCTCCGAGTACTATATTATATGTCCGACGGGAAAAAACGTTATAAGATGGTGCTCCACCTCTTGTCTGAAGTCATGTCGAGTGCAACCTCATCTATCCTACACGGGTAGATTGCATGACCCAAGTTAAGGGGGGACATGTATGGAAGATCCCTACACATGCTCTTAAAAGAGGATAAAGGAAGGAGATCCAAGGGAGAGAAAAAAAAAATTAGACTTGCATATCCACACACACACACAGGAACACTGTCTCATTCTCTCCATCTTTCTCTTCTTGCAATTCAACTAATTCTAACTTGAGTGTCTAATTGTCTATAGATGTAAGCGACATTCTCTTATATATCAACAACAAGAACACGTAAAAATTGGATAATGAAAGCTCATTGAGCACTTTCCAACTGCTATATCCTCTATAATATGCATGCTATATATTGCACATTCATATATTTTCCATTCAGAGTTTAAAATCTAAGGGGGGAAAAAGGACAGCATGATGGAAGTGGCCTGGCTACAAGCAACGACAGAAATATTCATTGCCCCTTCGTACCAATGCCGGGCAGGAGGACTACCTGAGATTTTTTTTTTAATATATATATAGTGTTAGGGGCTAAATTGAACCTGCGAGCTTAGTATATATATAGGAGTAATGAGTAATGCTATGCTCCCGGCACTGCCGGGAGCATAGCACAGCTGGAGGGGCCGCGCGCCCTCCTGCGCGCGCCGCGTGGAGGGCGCGGGCCCCTCCAGCATTTAATATATATATATATTATATATATATATAATATATATATATATTTACAATTTGTGCACACAAATGATTATTTGTGCACAAATACATTATTTGTGTGCACAAATAATACACAAAAACTAAAAAAAAAAAGAGCATTAAATATTGGGGGGCCCGCGCCCTCCACGCGGCGCGCGTAAGAAGGCGCGCGGCCCCTCCAACTGTGCTATGCTCCCGACACTGCCTCGAGCATAGCATTACTCTATATATAGTGGAAGATCTTAGCCAATAAACCACTTCTTCTGTAGAGGGCTGCATGAGATATACACACACACAACCTCCAAACGAGAGATGTCCAACATATATATGTAAGATTCCTTGTGGAGGATATGATTACGCCAGAAGCCTACAAAGAGGAAGAAGCCCCCCGCAGAGATGTACTGAAGCAGTAAGAAGCACCTTTTCAACGCAAGGACTCCTGGATGAGCCACCTTTTTTCTCTCCTTCGCTCTCTCCCAAAAACACACCCCATGGGCCACCTTTTCCACCCTAAAAACCACATCCTGGCCGCGCTGCATGCACGCCTCGCGTCGGTTCCTCCCCGCCGGGTACACGCATTAACACATGAATGAGGAGAACCGCTAGGCTTTGGTTCGGGTGTGTGGTTCCTGCAGGTACCATACATATATAATAACGTGTAGAATACTTGCATTAGTGAAGCTTCCATGGATGCTTCCTTCTCTCAAAAGATTGCGGGGTGGTTGGACCCAACGAGCACACATCCCAAGGACGTGTGGATCTGTTTGTTGACAGTGTACATGCAGTGTGGTTTTCCTTCGAAATAATGCAGATTGCACGGCGAGAGAGCACGAGAACTCGTGCTTTGGACACTAGCTGGACGCAGCTGACTGTATCATACCCTTTTTGCTGAAATGACTAGTTTTGATTGCAACTATAAAGAGGATTATGACGTTTCCATCCTTTTTGATGAACTCTATATGTCTGTCGTTGTCTGAAAGAGAGCATGGAGCTGTTGTGGTTTTTGTTTTCTTTTTTATTTCTTTGGCCTCTTTTGGGGCTTCGAACTCGAGTATGATACTCTCAAGTTTGAAAATTTTGAATGTAACTTTGAAAAAACGACGTTTGAGTCAGATAAGTATTAATTTTATTGACGGGTTGCATAGTATGATCAGTTCTTAGCTAGATCTAGTGTGGGTATTAGCTCAGACACCATGTTGACTCTGACTCTATGAATTTTGCAGGAGTGAGAACCAGAGGAGGCAAAACTCAAGATCCTGATGATCCAAACATGATAGAACTTTGGGGGGGAAAAAAAAGCTTTTGTGAAGAATTTATGAGAAATGGTAGAGATGAATACATTAGTACGTAATTAAGCCAACTTAACTCCATCCCAGCATATTCTTCCACACAAACCGACACCAAGAAAACGACCATGAAATGTTGCGGTAAGAAGGCCTACATGCATGCATGGCGCTCCTACTCCTAAACCTTGCGATCTTAAAAGACTACATGCCCGAGCAATTATTGGATAATATTGTAGCCCTTGATAAAAAAAAAAATCAACTGCGCGGCCGTATACGTAATCCCCAGTGAGATGTGTTAGCTCGGGTGGAAGGGGGAGGGACCAGAGATAGACATGAGAAACCTCGATCGTCACAGGATGAACAGGTGCACGGTGTGGCTGCAGGTACTGGTGCATGCAGTCGAGAATTAAATCGCATAACTCTCTATGATCTGCTTAATTTCCTTGTCCATATATCTGTGTCTTTTCTGGGTAAAGGTCCGACGCGAATGTTACCACTGCCCAGGAGATGATCCTTTTTTCCCCAAGGCTAGAGCTACTGGATTCATATATATATACAAGCCAAAAACTAATTAGAAATGATGTCCTGGCCCTGGATGGCTGTAGATTTTTCATCATGCAGTTCGTCTATTTGTGATGTCTTTGTCCTCAAAATGTTCGAATGTAAAAAACTGCTCCCATGGAAAGTGACAGTACTGTCTGGCGTCTGCCTCTTTCCCCTTTCTCAACTTGTTTGTGTTTCTTCTCTTTTAATACCATGTGTTATGGTGGAGGAACAGAAGTGTGAGATTTCGCAGGCAAATCAGCCTAGAACTGGAAGACTAGTACTGTTTTCTTTTTCCTGTTATTCAACAAATAATAGTTAAACTATTCATATCTAGAAGATGTCTCTCTAGAAGATGTCAGAGTGTGAGTTCTGACTTCAGGGAAGCTAGATGCAGATAAGAATTCTGTAGACCCATTTGAGTTTTAAATTCAAGTACAGTATGATCACTTGAAGTTTTGAGTAGTTAGATATTATTCCTGATAATATCAATACTTACTTTTGAACCAGTACAATGCATGTTAATTTATTCTATACAAAACCCCTTTTCGTGAAAATTTCTGCAAAAATTTGAAAGGGTATTATGTTCCTAACTTTTTTCAGGAATTTAGATAAAAGTTAGCAGATACAGTGAGAGGTTATAAATGAATTTCTAGATATAAGTACAGAATACTCCTGAAGAACGTTTTTTTGGATCTATTTTTGCCCTTAAATTGATATAAATTATTGCTCAGATCGGCATAATTAAACTGCCAAAACCTAAGATTAATCGTATTTTTTTACATAAGAATTAATCCATGATTTTAGTTATTTATCTTTTCCACCAGAAAAAGACAACCACAGATGCGTCGACGTCAGGAACTGTGTGTGTTTCACTGATCCGGAAGCCATGATCTCCAAATCTATTGATTTCACTGGTTCACGATCGATAATCCCAACTTACAACGTACCCCTTGATCAGATCAGAGAATTAATCGACAATCTAAAGAAATAAATTAGAACAAGTGTGAAAGCTGGTCATGCGTGGGCCGGTTATATAATATCTATATATATATATATATATATATATATATAATATATATATATATAATATATATATATACACACGAGTAGCCTATTACGAATTAACATAGGGACAAAGGTAATATAGACA
This sequence comes from Colocasia esculenta, assembly GCA_014218235.1. Lineage (NCBI taxonomy): Eukaryota > Viridiplantae > Streptophyta > Magnoliopsida > Alismatales > Araceae > Colocasia > Colocasia esculenta. The sequence goes on from CM024758.1 coordinate 370,664, forward strand.
CAAACATGCATGGAATAAAATAAGTGAAGGAAGTTGCATGTGAACTCTTACCTAAAAGCAGGAGGTCTCGAGTTCAATTTCTGAGGAGATTTACCTGATTTACAAGTAATTTTTGAGGTGTATAAATTTGAGATTTTTTCGATCAAGTGGAGTAAAGACAATACGAGTATACGAAAATAAAAACTATCAAATCCTGATCTTAGAATTCACGAACACCATCTCTAAATCCATAAACCACACAGAACGGAGTTTCTTCGTTACAAACAAAAGTTGCAGGTCATGGGAGCCCTATGACCCAACGATTATTTTAATACTCATCTAACTCTACGACAGGGCTTCTACATGCGGATTTCTTACACGTGCTCGTTGTGATTAATTTTTACTGATCTCGAGGTTAATAAAATAATATTCCAAAGACACTGATCATGTACGTCCATCACAGCGCCATTGGATGTTGCACCCAGCTAGTCGTAGTTTAACGGACAGCTGCTAATCACAAGATGATGATTAATTCAAGGAAAATTGGCTTCTATTTTTCTAATTATATATCTAAGTAGAGTAGTCCTTATTAATTGTCAATGAAACAACACACCAATTGTCCAACTCTTTTTTTTTGTATTATTTATTAAGTATTATAGGGTGTTTGATTATATTTTTTTATCACCTTTTTCTCTTAAATTTAAAAAGAAGAAAGACGGCACATAGATACGTTTTTAAGTAATTTTTATTTTAGAGAAAAATATTATATCTCACGAAAATCTCTTCTAAAATAAAAATAAGTATAAAATAATTTTTTTTTAAATCACACTCACACACCTCTCTCTCGACTGCCCCCCCCCCCCCACCCCCCCCCCCCATGTGAAGCCCCCCACCCCTTCCTTCCCCCCTTCGGGAACCACCCCCCAACCCCCTGTAAGCCCTACTGTTTTCTCTACCAAACAACCATTTTTAAAAATTTAATACTTTTTTTCCAAATAAATAACTTCAAGTTTTTATAATTTTAAAATTTAAGTTAAAATAGACACAACATGATTTTTTAAGTAAAAATAATTTTTTTTTAAAAAAAAGTGTTCTCAAACACCCTATTAGGTTATTACAATTGTTGGGGTTAAACTCTTGATAATATTTTCTTAAAATTTTTTACAAATTTATTGTCGTTGGAAATAGAACTTTTGACCTCTAGATGTAGGGCAGAATGTCTAACCAACTAAGTCATTTACTATCTAGAAAAACACACCAATTCTCTGATATCATATAAGATATCTTCAAATGTGTCTCTAATTAATTAACGACCTGATCATCAAGACTTTACTTTGATGCTCTCCAATTGATATATGTATATAATATAATATATAGATAGATATTGTTCTTCACAAAAAAAATGATGAAAAGGGTGTCACCCATGCATGTAGTACTCTTCGGAGACATCCAATCAATTGGAATGATACATAGCAGATTAACATGGCTTCTGCGCAAGGATGACACGCCCATATGAACTTGCATCAATAAACTCTGTGCTTCTTTGTCTTGCAACCTTTGTTTGCAATATCTGTCTTTCACACTTGATTGCTGTTTTGACCATAATTTTGGCCACTGCATCGTCTCCAAAAACTGAGTTTGAGGTCTTCTTTCTTCTGTCTCTTTGTAGATGTAATTGAAAATATAGTCTTGTCAAATAAAAGAATTAACAGAAGTAATATAAGATTAATATAGTCAGAATCTCTGACCCATGATGGCACCCGATATCATCGTCTCCAAAAACTGAGGCAACACACTAGCTAGCCTTCTAGATATTAACGGTAGACTATATACTGGATAGTACCATTAGAGGGGATTTACTTCGAATGTGACATGCCCTCCGAGAGAAGAGGGCCCTCTAATGTTGAAAACTATATATGTATACGTGACCATTCCCTTGTAGTAGGTGTGGTAATTTAAAAATGACCATATATGAGAAGTGTTATAATACGGTGAGGTTTTTTGATACGGCCATGTCATAACATAGTAGGAGTCTTTAGATTGTTCTGACACTAGTACTCGAGTGTTCGGTGTCATGGTACTCAATGATCGAGTGTTCGGTGCTCGGATATATTGTTAGGACAATCTTTAGATTTGAATCCAGAGTACGTTCGGACTATGTTATAGCGGGGTTATATCAAAATGTCCTGTTCATATCATAGCATTTGAGCATTGATTGTCAGAACAGTCTTTGTATTTGAAGCCAAGAACCCACGCTATGCTACGACATACTAAGAGGTTCCGTCGCATCATAATATTTTTCCTTATATATATATATATATAAAGAGGTCATACCGCGGGACCTCTTATATATATATATTATATATATTATGTGTGTATTAGACGACAACAATACTTGGCCAACACTTTATATTACGATTACCTTATACAGACAAAAGTTGCCCAAGATAGACTCTGGCTTCCAAAGTACCTGCACGTCCTTTTAAATTTATTTTGGCACCCACTATATACATATGCACCTGAAGTGATTGTTAACCTTCTGATCACCTTGGAACATGCACACCTCGGAAGTTCACAACATGTGTGGTGGACTTCATGGTAATCGAATTTGTAATGGGAGTGACATCCCTTCCGGCGGACTCGATCGTATGATGTGCCTGGATAAGTCACTATGCTGAGAGAAATGTATGTTTGCCCTCTTAGAGGACTAGTATCATCATAAATATACCTGGATAAGATACCATAAAATTAAGCCATTTATGGCATTTTACGATATTATAGAAGTATTAATTTACAGCACGCAAATGACCTCTATTGGGGGGAGGGGGGGAGAAAAACATGCATAACCCTATAATATGAAAGTATTGTTTGGCCTAGATATGTATTCTGGCTCCAAAATTAAAAGAATTATTCCCTTAAAATATCAAAACATGATGAAATGTAACATTTTTGAGACGTACGTGCATGCAAAAGAGTATGCAATGGAAACTCCAATGTCTCTCTAGGTTGGATAAAACTAATTAGCTCAATCACATATATAAGAAGGTTAATAAACACTACTAGAAAAGGGGCATACGTAGACGGCTTAAAACCGTCTATAAAAATACTAAGACCGTCTATAATATTTTTGTAGACGGCTTTAAAACGTCGTCTACGAAAGAACCATCTACAAACGATAAGTAGACGGCTAAAGAGAAACCGTCTAGAAAGGTAATATATGTAGACGGTTATTATAAGTGTCTACAAAAAAATATAATATTTTTTTGGCTTAAAAAAAAATCTAATTCCCCCCTGCCCCCCGCCGGAACCCGCCATCTCCACCCAGGCCACCCCTTCCCCCCCCCCCCCCCCCCCCGCCGAGCCCTCCTTCTCCGCCCAGGCCACCCCTTCCCCCCCCCCCCCCCCCCGCCGAGCCCTCCTTCTCCGCCCAGGCCACCCCTCCCCCCCCGCCGGAGCCCTCCTTCTCCGCCCAGGCTTCCCCCCCCCCCCCCCCCCCCCCGCCGGAGCCCGCCATCTCTCGCCCAGATGCCGCTCTGAAGCCCACCCCCGGCACCCCTTCCCCCATTGCTGCTCCCCCATGGCCCCCGTCTGGCCCTTACTGCCGGGACGAGGCATTGGCCACCACGGCTTGCTCGCGTTGCAGGAGCTCCAGCTGCTGGTCTTGAGGAGCGTGGCGGGCCGGTCAACCCCGCCGCCGTCTGGGAGGCCTCCATGGCGGAGCAGCTGAAGGTGTTGCCGGCAGCGGCGGTGGCGGGGGCGAAGTCCGGGTAGCTTTGAGGTGAAGCGAGGTGGCGGTGGCGGGGGCGAAGTCCGGGCTCTGCATGTGCCCCGGTGTGGTTCTACTGGAGGGCAGAGGAGGAGGCCAGGTGAACAGATGGACGAGCCTAGGGGAGGGGGAAAACTTTGGGATTTGGCGCCCGGTGGAAAATTTGAAGGGATTTGGCGCCCGGGTGGAAAATTTGAAGGGATTTGGCGCCCGGCTGCAAATTTTAAAATATTAAGATCTTAAAATATGTAAATTCATAAATAAAAACTATTAATATAAATATATATCAGAATATTAATTTTAATGTATTAATATAAATACAAAAATAATTATTATTTTAAATATTCATTTATAAATAAAGAGGTACAAATCTAATAATATTTACATATAGATATATAGTGTAGATAAATACATAGATATATACTATATATACATATAGATATATACCAACATAGATATTTATGTCTATATATATATATAAATATCTATATATATATATATTATTATTTATATATATTATCTATATATATAATATTTCATATATACTATATATCTATATATTTATAATATTTAATGCTATGATATAGCCATCAATTTAAAAATGTTAGCATTATAATGTATAATTTTCTTATAGTATTCATAATCAACTACATATTATATTATTCTTATTAATCATTTTCCTAATGTTGATTATAAGAATATTTGAATCTTATAGAATAATTTACATTTAAATTATTATTATTATTACATTCAAATTTGAATCTTAAGTTATGAATATTTATTTGATGAGTATAATTATATATAGAATAATTTACATTTAAATATGTATGTAGACGGCTCCCTATAGCCGTCTACGAATGAAACATACATAGACGGCTTTATGTAACCGTCTACGTATCATACATACGTAGACGGCTAGGAGAAGCCGTCTGCATGATAATCGTAGACGGCTTACAGTAACCGTCTACGAATGTAACATTCGTAGACGACTAATTTTATCCGTCTACGTATCTTACATTAGTAGACGGCTATTATAAGCCTAGACGGCTAAGTTTTCCAGCCGTCTACATATCCTACATTTTTTGTAGTGAAAAGTGCAGAAGTCGTTTTACTCCCTTGACCGGCCTAAAATTAGTTTAATATAGAGATAGATGAAGGGTGATTGGACTGTGCATAATATCGAATATGATTAATTTCTTGAGTAATCCATGAAACTATATAAATGGAGTACTATAGAGCATAGATGCTGGGGGTAGGGTGAGGAAAATAGTTTAGTATATCATTTGATAACACATTAAAATAACACACCGATTAAAGTGCACCACAACCTCATCATTAATTTATGAGGTATTTTTAATTTTTTTATTTCATTACTGATATGGCACAGTTTTAATGATGATGTTATCAAATGATGTTACAAAACTGTTTCTCTATCTAATTTTCTCATAATATGCTTAGAGATCAATCCGTCTATTCTCTTCTTTGAGTTTGCAGGCCATATAGGGCTCTATATACATCATCTATTTTTGACACGTAATTAATGCACCAATGAGTGGCCCGTAATTAAGGACTACACACACATGATAAGATTTCCACATATCTTTAACCATGCATGAGTACGGCATGCCTCGATCTGGAGACTGGCCATGAATAATGGACGGCATTGCATGCTATCAAGAACTAGCCACACTGGCAGAGGAAGCATGCATATATATACCTCATTCATGTGTCTTTGTTCATCGGCTAATTAAAGGGACACACCGTACGTGTTGATATATATACTTTGAGCTTAAGAAGTCTGTTTAGCAAAAACCATTTAAACATATGTACGTATAATATGCCTATGACTAATCCCCCTACCTACTTATTCCAATAATTGAAGGGAAAGTTTTATTATCCGTACACGGGTGTCCGCCCCAAACATATATAAATAGGGTGAACCCCACAATACACTTAAAATATTGTGAGACCTACTCTCTAAGAAGGATCGATGCGGCCGGGCTAAGCACTCCCCTCTCGACGTGTAAAAAGTTGTTCTCATGATTGAATCTTTAACTGCAGATCATCTTGAAGAGATCTATATATATATCATCTCCATTCACAGTTTACAAATCCCAAATTATATATGCCCATTTAATTTGTGTCTCCTCTGACCATCCAAATGACTGAGATTCGCACCTCAAGCCCACTCGAACATATACCAAACAAATTTCTGTCGACAGTTAGAAATCAGATCTTCTGATGCAAATCTTTTGCACTTTTAGGTGTCTTGAGTTTGGCCACGCGGTTCTGAAATGGTATCGTCCACATCTGTGGTCGTTAAAAAACATCCAAAATTAAAGATGGACGTCGACAGCCCTGGTTGATATTTTAGAGAATGTCCCCGCTGATTAATGGCACGGTCGTCCCCGGGGGACCTATTACAGCTTTTGTGAGAACTAAAGCTGCATGCATATATGCCTTGGAACCCCACTATATATAAAATCTTTAGATGTTGCAGAAGCGGGCTCACGGGTCACCCACTCGGAAGTGGACACAGTTGACTTAGTAAAAGGGGTACTCCGGGTACACGGGGTAACCCCTCTCTCCCGTTTTTAACCTCACTTTGGTAATGAGTTGGAATTTGAGTTAACTCTAACCCATGACTAAAGTTATCCAAAGTTAACTCAATTTCTGTTTTGTGAGTGGGTTAGAAAAAATTGAGTTAACTCTGTTCTAGAGGTGTGAGTGGGTTAGAAAAAGTTGAGTTAACTCAAACCTAACCGAGTTAACTTTTTTTGGTTGCCAAAGTCCATTTTGAGTTAACTTTGAGTTAACTCTGAGTTAACTTTGAGTTAACTCATTACCAAAGTGAAGCTTAAGGAGCGGGTGGATGTACCCCGGGGTATCCATCTTACCCCGGATAAGTCTATCAAAAAAAATGGCATGGAGTAGAGGGGGTAATTTTTTTCTTTTTAAAAAAATATAAAAAATTGTATAAAATTTTAAATATTATTTTATTATATATATATCATATTTTATTTATTTTATTTTTAATTTTTTAACATAAAAATGAATGAAATCACGACTAAAAAAATGAGTTATCTATCTTCATCACAAAGTAAAATATACACTATCTTGGGTTGGACTACCTTGGATTA